>JARVLU010000583.1:16604992-16619446 GCA_031762415.1 Simpsonichthys santanae | reverse complement strand
CACACACACACACACACACACACACACACACACACACACACACACACACACACACACACACACACACACACAGCCTCTTTGTTTTATTGCAGCTGGCATGTGTTGAAGTTGTTGCCTTAAACGAACGTGTTGCCACTTTGCGGTACAAGGTGCACTTACAAGTTTCTTTTTTCAGGCCGCCCACAACTTGCAAGAAGATGTTGAACCGAGTTAACTCTAGGTCATTGACAGAGAGTAACCTCGCCGCACGTAGCTTCTGGCAGCGTCTAATTTGACTAGCTCGCAAACCGCATTGTTAGGAATCTAACCAGCGAGGCCTGAAACTCTGCTGGCGATTGGCTGCGTTCGGTGCAATCGCTAAGCAGCGGTGTTGAGTTTCAGTTTGTGGGGTTGTTTTTGTTCCCCTCGTGTTGTGAACTTACTGACTTTGTGAATCTGACACTGGGCTGCAGTGGAAAACATTAAAATGAGACCGTTTCTGCAGAAGGAACACACAGCAGAGTTGAAACTGCTTCCTGGTTTGGTTACCTGCACGTTAGCATTCTCATGGCCTCCTAAAATTTTGATTATGGGGCGCCTCTTCAAGATAAAGCAAAAAGATGTAAACTGTAATACAGTGAAATTAGGCCGCAAGACTTTAGTCTCAACACAGACTTCCTGGAATTGACTTTATTGTTGTGTTGTTGCACGCTGACAAGAAACAAGACAAAGCTGTAGTAACTCTATCTTGGAAAACACCAAACACGTGCACATGTTCATCTGGGGAGTATTTTTATTTTGTGTGCAGTAAATCAAAACGGGCATTCAGAGAGAGGATTTGGCTTTTAACAAGGTGCTGTATTTTCCGCCGTACACATCGCACTGCCCTATAAATCTCATCGATCCAAATATGTCTTAAAAAAAAAAAAGTGGGGAAAATCCATAAATATGTCGCATCTATTATGCTTCACTGCTTCTCGTGTCTTGGAAATTCAACAAGAGAAGCACCGAAAACATGTGTTTGCTCAAAATTATAGCAAAGGTGTGTCTCAGTTGAATTTTACTTAATAAATGCACTTTAATGGTCACATTTTCTGCATTTTGCCAGGGCGGTGCAGCTGGTTTGACGGTTGCAGCAAGCAGAACAAAGTTGGGTTGGGGGGGGGGGGTGGGGGGGACTAGGGCAGGCTGATTGTGTCATTAATAGCTGGTGAAGATTCTCAGTCATCCAGGACATGGTAAATTCCAAAAAGTTAAAAAAGCAAAGTATAAAGTAAAGCATAATGTCCAATTTTTTTTTTCTTGAACTTTTTTGAATTTGTAGTTATAGCCACATTTACCTATTAAATGATACAAAGGCATGCCATACTGCTTCTACTACTCTGCTGCCATCTAACGGCTGAAAATGGTAGTGTTCAATTGTTTTCAGTCAGAATGAATGAAAACGGTCATATCTCAGCCAAAAAATGGTTTATAAATATGGGGGAAAAATCCATAAATATGTTGGTTTGGGCTATAAGTCGCAGGGCATGCAATTTATGCAACAACAAAAAAAAAAAGTAACTGTAGGCCAAAAAATATGGTCCAGTGCTCAAATTCTTGTATTTGCTAACAAAATCTGTGACAACAAGTTGTCTCCGATGTGGGGCGACACTTGTTTCTCCCATGCACCAAGTGTAGGATGGACGTTGACAGGTGCTGAGGCAGCACCTGCCCTACATCCTGATTCTGGCACAAGTAGCTGTCTGTTTAATGAAACGACAAAAGTCTGTGTTCTAACTGGAGGAGAAAACGTGGCAGAAGTTGACAGAATACACAGGCGGTGTTTGGGGAAACTTTGGTTATTTTTTTTCCTTATTTTTATCACAACACGAGAGGTGCAGTTTTTTTTTTTTTTTGTAACTGTACACAGCCCGATGACGTCATCTTGAGTTTTGACTTCTGCATGTGAAGCTTCCAGTGTCTTGAATATTTAACACCTCTGCGCCGTTTTTGTCTGAAGTCGTGCAGAAACGGCCATCAGTTATCTGTAGTGTTTCTCTTCCATTGCGTGTTGACCTGTTTATTTAGATCATAATACATTTTTTCCCTGATAACGCTTGTTTCCAAAGTTTAGCCAAGCATGAACAGAACAGCTCAAGTTCAGCTCCTTTAAAGTTCAGACCAACAGATCAGTTTGTGTGTTGGATTGGGAGAGTTTGATTAGATTAAATGTAGATGTATAGCCATCACTCTTGCTAATCTCCAAGTGAACTGGAGTAACCCGTGCGAATTGCCCGACAGTAACCCTTCACTAACGACCTGTAGTAAACTCCGTCAGGTTGGCCCTATTGTTTGCATCAGGCAGGTAGCTAACTAGCAGCTCCGTCACATGACGCCTGCTGGGCCTGACACAATAGAGCTCACTGTTTGTGTGTGCGTTTGAGGGAATGGGATGTTTAACACCATATCAAAGGCCTGTTTGTTATGCCTGAGGCTCGTCCACCACGGGGCTTCGTTGTTGCAGTCTGGCTCTACCAGGGGGCGGCTGTAGACCGATGTTGTTTGCGTGCCTCGCAGATGCTGTTGATATTCCTCGGAAGCGCTGAGAGAATGCCGGTCGGTCGAGGCGTGTCTGTGTTGTTGCTCTCCTGAAGGAGTTGAAATACACGTTGCGTTGTCATGATGTGTGGACTTGTTCAGCCTGAAGGATAGATAACTGGAAAAAAGGCAAGCCTACAATGTTTCTTCATCAGTCAAGATGCAAGATGCATTCTTCCCCGTGAAATAGAAACCGAAGAGTCAAAACTTCACTTCATGTCCCTCTAAACACTTTCGAATATCCTCCAGTCACAGTATGACCTGATTTTTCCACAAACGAAAACGTCTGTATTGGATTTAAACTTCAAAGAGTATCGTAGCCCCGGGGAGGATTCCTTCTTTTAGGCGCTTTCTGTCTACCACGCCAGGATGTGGAAAGCAAAAAAATAAATAAAAACATCTGGTGACAAGACTTAAAATTATATCTGAATGCCACTGTGGTGAACAGTGACACAGGTTTGCTGTTCCAGGAGGAGATAGATGATCAAATGAGTCTTGAAGTTACTGTCGTTTGTTGGATCTGTTGTTGCAGACCTGTGTTTTTCATGACGTCAGGATCGAGCCAGTCGGCGTGTTGCTTCCATTCACACATCGTCTCCTGCTGCTGGAAGTAAAAGAACAAAAATCCTCACATCTTCTGGTTAAAAACAATGGAAAGGCCCACTGTTCTCCTGGAAAACTAGCTGTTTTTCTTGACCACGCCAGAACTCTGCGTTCTCATTGTAACCGCTCGACTCGAACAATAACAATTGTTGCTCTGATCACCGTTCATCTCCGAGATATATCTCGCAGAGTCACTGCACAAATGTGCAATGTGTTTAAATGTGATCATGTCGGACTCGCAGACCATCTGTCACACCTGGAGGTTCACTTCTGCCAAAGGACTTAATGAATATTGTTCCTTTTAAAGCTTCCTAGTAAAAAAAAATGTCCACAAAGTACAAAATACATTTTGAGGAAGTGACTAAAATGGTGAAAGTGATAATTTCGCATCTACTACAAAAGCACACGCTTTTCTGTTTGTTCAGACAGATAGCAAAGAGTAATGTCTTTCTTTTCCCTGTCCTTTCAGACACCTCTTTTTCATGCATGTGAAGGAGGACCTGCACAACGGTCACCTCCACATGGGCTCAGAACAAGCAGAGGAGCTGAGCGCGCTCCTGGCACAGGCCGAGTTCGGTGACTACAACCAAAACACGGCCCAGTACTGGTATTCAGAGCTGTGTGGAGAGGAGCCCAGCACCTCCACGCTCAACAGGTACAACCATTAGACTACAGGCTTCATGGACTTGGAAACTGTTTGGCATTTTATCAGCTTTGGTCCACACTCTGTGAAAGAAGTAGGAGCCCGCTGTCGATAAAAAGTGATAAGCGGAAAACAAATATTGAATCATGGCGATTTGGAAAAGGAAGAATTTCAAAAAGCTCAAGAGTGAATGGCGTTGGATGAGAACATACACAGCCATGTGGACCAAAGGTTTTTCTTGTTTGTTTATCAAAAAGGTCTAAAAGCCACTAAACAAACACTACGATCAGCCAAATCGCAGCTGACTGGAGATTAGATAGTGTTCATTTAGGGTTTCGCTGCCAGATCTGTCAACTGTACAGCTTCCTCCCCAAACAAACCAAAACAAACATGACCGTAAATATTCATTTTTTTTAATTCTGGGAACATAACACCCTTTATGGTTTTGAATATTTTACTCTAAAATAGGTCATCACCACTTCCTTGTTCTTATTCCTCGTACTGTTTTCCCTCAGTGTTTCTATTTCCTGTTTTTAGACGGCAGTGTTTTTTCACGTCTGCAGCTCTGCTCTCAAACCGAGCTGATTGCATTCCTTACACCTCGAGCCTTATCTGTGAAATGTCCCATTTAACTCCTTATAAATGTGCTGCATTGAGCCGACAGTACAGTGTTCATAGCCCAACCTGCAGATCGATAGGTCATTTCTGCAGGATCTACAAACTTAAAAAACATCACACGAAAGTATTGATTTCAAACCGCTCGCTAAGCTTTAGCTAACGTGGACTGTGTTTGTCCTGCAGTATCGTTTGCAGACACAAAGCTCTGGACGGTGTGAGCCAGGCCTCGGTGGAGTACCAGGCGCTGCAGCTGGTCTCCTCTCTGGAGCATTACGGCGTGGAGTGGCACTGGGCTCGCGATGCTAATGGTCAGAGGCTGGCCATCGGAGTCGGCCCCGAGGGGATCGCCATATGCAAGGAGGATTTCACTTTAGTCAACAGGTATGTTGCACAAATGAGGAGTGAAATGTTCGTTTTAGAAGCTGGACATCTTGTCTGGAAATATTTCATGACGAGTTTGTTTTCTTTTAGAATAAGCTATCCCATCATCCAGATTGCCACTCAGTCGGGGAAAAGCGTCTATCTGACGGTCACCAAGGACACGAACGACAGCGTGGTTCTTTTGTTCAAGCTGATCAGTAACCGGGCAGCGAGTGGTCTGTACCGAGCCATCACCGAGACCCACGCCTTCTACAGGTGAGGGGTGAACACGTGAAGCGTTTACATCTAGATCTGTGTGCAGCCTGAAAAGGAACCTGCGGTGAAGACTAGTTGTGGATTCACTGAATGGTTTCACAAGATTAAACCCTACAAGATGAGCGCTGGACTGTTTTTAGAGTAAAGAAAACTCAAACGAGCACTTTGACCTGCAGAGCAGTTGTGTGACTTTATACAGATGTTTGTCAGCGATCTGGTAATCTTTAACCTTTATAAATGTCACATACTTGAGATTAATATATGAGACGTGGTGCAAAACAGAATCTGAACTTTGCTTTGTAAAAACATGTTTGCTCTTTTTAGAATAGTCTTGATTTCTTTACATATTAACTTGTTTCCAACGCTGAAACACCGTCGTATAAAACATACCCTGACCTCTTTTCTTTTGACAACTGTTATGATCGTTATATGATGTTTTCAGGGTAAAATGTTTATGGGAGCAGTAATCATGTTGTTTTTCATTCCCAGGTGTGACACCGTTACCAACGCAGTGATGATGCAGTACAGCAGAGACTTTAAGGGCCACCTGGCTTCCCTTTTCCTCAACGAAAACATCAATGTGGGCAAAAAGTATGTTTTCGACATCAGGCGTACCTCCAAGGAGGTGTACGACCACGCACGCCGCGCGCTCTACAATTCCGGCGTTGTGGACTTGGTGCAACGCTCTGAAAGCGGGGAGCGCTCTCCTCCATTGCACTCCCCGAATCGAGACAACCAGCAGGACAAGGAGGAGCTGGACTGCAGCAGCTGCCAGCAGAGCCGGGCCCTGCAGGAGCGGCTGCAGAAGCTCAGAGAGGCTCTGTTGTGCATGCTGTGCTGCGAGGAGGAGATCGACGCCGCGTTCTGTCCCTGCGGTCACATGGTGTGCTGCCAGAGCTGCGCAAACCAGCTGCAGGTGAGACCACCGCGCACACTGGGCTAAAATAAACACTCATCTGGATGTGGATTTCTAGAAATGGTTGCTAATGTGTGAAAGTGACTGAAAATAAACTAGAGAAATTGCATTTCCTGTGAAAATGCAGTGTGAATGCTTATGGCTGAACAACTTACTGAAAAACAGCTGAAATTAGCTAAAAACTTGCTGAAATGGGAAAAACAAGCCCAAATTAGCAGAAGAAAGCAGAAAAAAAACGTATTTGCTGAATTTGATTTAAATATCATAAGCAGAAATGAGCACCAAAATTGTTAAATTAGCGCTAAAAGCTTAAATTAACAACAAAAAATAGCTGAAAATTGGCTGAAAATGCAGGAATACAGCTTAAATTACCAGAAAGAAGTGGCGAGAGCTTAATTGTGCCCGATTAGGCTGAAAGAAGCAGAAGTGTGCACAAAAAAGTGGAAATTATCTGATAAAGCTGAAATTAGCTAAAAAAAAAAAAAACAGCTGAAAAGTAGCTAAAATAGCAGAAAGCTTACAATAGAAGAAGTGGAAAGAGCACATTTTTGCTGAATTAGGCTGAAAAAATGCTTAAATGAGTGCAAAAAATGTGACTGGCTGAAAAGACTAAAATTAGCAAACTGCTAAATAATAGCTGAAGTAACTTAAACTAACAGAAATAGGCTGGAAGGATCATAACATGTTGAAATTAGCATAAAGAAGTCAATTAGGCTGAAAGTAACAGAATTTACCAAGAAAAACATGAATTTATCTGAAAATGGCTAAAATGCTCTAAAACATGTTTTGGCTGAAAAGGTAGAACAAGCTTAAATTACAAGAAGAAAGCAGAAAGAGCGCACGTTTGCCCAAGAGTTTCGAAAGAAACAGAAATGAGCACCAAAAGTAGTAATTATCTGAAAAAAAAATGCTAAAATTAGCGCACACAAAAACCAAGCTGAAAAGTAGCTAAAACAGCAGAAAGAAGCTGAAATTACCAGAATGAAGTGGAGAGTACTTAAATTAGCATAAAACAGCTAAATAGTAGCTGAAATAGTAGAAAAAGCTGAAACTTGCAGAAATAAGTTGGAAGCACTAAAATGTTGTAGTTAGCAGAACGAACCTGAAAGGAACAAAACGGATGAAAGTAGCTGAACATTTTTAAATTTGCACAAAGAAGCTGAAGCAGAACAAAATGTGAAAGCAGCAGTAAAAGGTTGTAAACAGATCTAAAGATTTGAAGGATGTAAAATGAGCTCATCATTTTCTGAAGGGGGATAAAAAAAAGTGGCAGAAAAGGCTAATTATTTCAAAAAGCTAAAGCTGCACCAATGCCAAAAGTCATAACACGCTTCTCCTGAACGAGCTGAACATTTTGATTTATGATTTGTTGAGTAGCTTGAAAACCATGGGACGAGAATTGCTCTGGAAAAAACATGCGTAAGAAAAAAAATGGATCACAACAGCGTGAACGCTTCATCAACATTCACACATTTAGGTCACGACCCCAGAGCCACGTTCTCCGGCTGTGAGGCTGTCGTTTTACTGATGGAGTCTAATTATACTTTAGATCATCTTATCCTTTTACAACCCTTTAAATATCCAAAGCCGAGCTTAAATTCTAATGACCTGACTGTCCCCACACTTAATCAGCTAAACGTTGCTTCTTTGTGGAAGCTGTGTGTGTGTGCACGTGTCAAATAAAGGGATTACAGCAGCCAGCAGGCAAATTGTGTCCATCAGCCCTCAGTTATACGTGACTCATCTTGTAGATGGGACTTGGACCAGTGAATGCTGTGGTTTCTTTCATATTGTGCCACTTTCTTGATTTAAGCTTCACTCTAGAATTCTACAAATCTGACGGTCCTCGATTTTCTCTCTTCTCTCCCTCAGTTGTGTCCCGTGTGTCGGTCGGACGTGGAGCACGTGCAGCACGTCTACCTGCCCACCTGCACCAGCCTCTTGAGCCTGACGCTGAACGACAACCATCAGCTCCGCAGCAGCAGCGTCCCCGCACCCATCCACAGAGACCCGGCCTCGCCTCACAGCTGCTCCAACTCCGACTACGAGCACAAGCTCTACCACACATAAAGACGGCGAAACTGCCACTTTCTGTGCCGTGAAGCTACTCGACATTTTACTTTTGTCCAGAAACTCCTAATCAAAGATCAACACACTCGGACTTTTCATTCACATTTGACTTTCTGTTCTGTTCGTCTGGTTTTATTCTAGATCTACCACAGCTGGATTTTCTTTTTTGTTTTTTCAGATTTTGCTCTTAATATTATTGTTAAATTATTGCATCAGTTGACCTGATCCAGAATTATGCTTTTGAATTTATATTTGTCGTTGCTTTCATCACTTCTGTGCTCCTAGAATGACCATATGTGTTAGAACAGAGCTCTCTGCACATATTGAATGAAGGCATTTTTTTTTTTTTAAGTTTGACATTTTAAGATTATGATTTGTGAATTGTATGTTATAATAGAGTGGAATGTTTTTTTTTTTTAGTGTTTTATTCATTCTCGTGTTTTGTGTTTTCCATGCCAATGAGTGGAGTATTTAGAGGCTCAGCAGTCCTGCTCTTGAGCAAAGCACTGGATACTAATCGGATACAGGACATGTTTTTGTCCTTGTGTCCACAGGGGTCAAACTGTTGTCTCCAGGGCTTCACAGGGACACTCCCAAACCATAACTCCAAAGCTGGTCTTGAACACTGACTTGTCAAACTTTTAGCCTCTTATAGAAGGCTTCAACCTTGTATTTATGTCCATCCGAACAAACGGGCTCTAAGGTTTGGCACATAGCCGCAGCTGCTGCCTCTTATTCAGCGATAACTTTATTTCTCTGGGTTTTTACTAGTTGAATTATATTTTTTTAAAGGTACTAGATGTACAAGTGCAATACTTGCTTGCTTTTTTTTTTTTTGCCAAGCTTTCATTCTCCATTTTATTTAAATTCAAAGACTATTTAATACAAAACAAAACAAAAAGACGTTGCCACTTTACTGTGGAAGTTTTCCACCTTGGATGAATTTAATGTAGCAGAAATGTGTTTTATTGCAAACGTTTATTATTTTTTTTCTCCTTTAATGCTGACACGTTTGAGCTCGGTCACTGCAGGGGACAGCTAATATCCACTTTGTACAAGTAGCGGATTGTTTCTGTTTTCTGAAGCAAATGCCACTATGCTCTGTAAAGTAACTCATAGAATGAAATACTTTTTATATACTGTACTCTGCTTTGAACTAAAGTATTAATAAAGTTGTTTTTTTTTTACAATAAACATCACAGGTTTGGGGTTTTCTGTTAGATGTTTGAATCATTTAATAGTTTCACTTGATCTTCATTCCTGGAGGCAGATTTCCCTCAAAACCCCCTTTGAATGAGCGTGATCTGTTAAAAAGTTGTGGACTACATTGACACTTCCTGCTCCTCTGCAGCGCCACATGTGCACCACACACTGTAAAAGGTCATTTGTCACTTGAGGCTGCGAGTGGGCCTGTTGGTACAAACAGGCTCTGTGTGTTGATTAGAATTGACAGGCGTCGGTGGACCGTGCTGTAAATCCTGGAAGTCATTCTGGAGTTAAATATAGAAGCCATTGATTGGTCTGAGCCCCTCTCTGACCTTCTGGCTGAAGCTGCCTCTGTTTGTCCGTTCTCTTATCAGTTGTCTCCTCAGACATCGGTGCCATTAAACAAACTCCAAGGACGTTGATGACAGCGGGGAGGGAGAGGGCTGTCGTCTTTCTATCAGAAGTCCAAAGGAACTAAAGTTAAATTCAGTCATGTAACTGAAGTATCTTTACGCAACAAAATGGTTTCCTGGTGAGTTTATTTTCTAGTTCAAGCACTTAAAGATAAATTGGACAATTTTTTTTACTTCCCACCAAAGTGTTGTAGTCTTCGGAAGACGTGGATATACAGAGAAAAGCAAGAATTGCAGTAAACCCACTTAAAAGTGCCCAATAATACATATCCATCAACCTTCTCGCTGAGAGGCGGTAACTCTACCAACTGATCCACCGTGCCACCAGCATCTCTGCTTGTAACAGAAAATAACTTCAAGGAGTTGTTCAAATCTTTTAGAGTAGTGATCCGTAGAAACATGGCAAATTAATATCTTACCTGTTGCAGATAGCTCTTTGGAGAAGCAGTTTGATTCTGTCCAGATCGATGAGTTAATGGCTAGTCTGAGTAGAGCCAAGCTTAAAGTGCTATTTTTAGACGACTCCAGTCATGGCAGTTCATGAAAACACCGTTTCATAAACCGTGCTGTCGATTTAAAGTCTTAACGGTTATTCCAGCAGAGAGACAGTATATTTCTGCTCCGAGCTGCACTGGAAGTGCTACAGCTAACTGCTGCTGCCTCTTTTTGAGCTTTCCAATCAAAGCACTCTCCAGATTTAAATGATCCCTTCAAGGATTCGTTCAGATCTGGTAGTTGTCTGCTTAGTTCCCAACATTCAACTGATAAAAACGTCTTCTGAGAACTTTAGAGCTCAAAGCGTGGTCTGCATTTAGACAGAACATTGTTTACATCAGTGAACAACAAGCCCTTTGACCAAATTGAACATGAAATGTGCTGTTTTTGACTAAGAAGTCAATTTTCTGCTCATTTGGGCTGTTTTGCACTGCTTAAAACAAAAACCCGAGGATGCATACAGACTAAAAAAAATAAAATAAAAAAAAGACATTTCAGGCCAAAGCGTTCAGTGGGTTCCTGTTTTCCAACTGCTGCAGGAAGAGCTTCTGCCAGATTCAGTGTCTCCAAATCAAAACTATAAACTGTTGAGATTGTGGACATAAATAAAGCAAATGGCAGGAGAAACACAGGAAGATGCTTTAATTAAGAGCTAGCTGACAGGAGGATGCAGCGATGACGCCAACAGACCTCTGAATACTTTTCCTGTTAGAAAATATATTAAGTTATGAAGCGGTGGCCCACACATCACAACGGATCTGTATCGAAGAATCTGTGTCTCTGCATATGAGCTGTGCTTCAGTCAATGTGCAGTCCTGCAGAAAGTCCCTTTCGTTGAGGAGACGAGGAACATTATCTGCACAATGTTTTTGCCTTAAGCATCAAACTTTATCTTTAGATTTGCATTTACACAAGATTTTCATAGATTTATCATTTTATACTTTGTGGAAAAACCTGGTGCAGACGTTTTTTTGTGCCTTCTCTCAGTGGAACGGTGCATACTCCTCATCCTCGTTACTTGATGATGGAAGCTGATAAAAATTTTAAGTTCTTATCATTTAACTTGTGCCAAGAAGATCATCAAAGAGCCTCACCCTCCCACCACCATGTGCTTTTCCCATCTGCTCATCGCAGCGACACGCAGCCAAATGAAACATCTCGATTGGGTGTTTTTTGGACGAGTTCTCCTCTTCAGCATTGTCAGCTGGTGAGACGGTCTCCTGCATGCATAGGGTTCTCCATGAAGCAGTAAAATAAAGGGACAGCATTTTACTTTAAGGACGCAGCAAGTTGATCTTCTCTCATGTCATTTCCATGCACGGTTGTAGCAAGAATTTGCGTTTTTATGAGCAAATCTTTGACAATTTGATGCAGATGATGAAGATTTAATGAACAATTCAGAGGAAAGGGCTGCAGCTCTGTTCTTCAGTGTGTTTGTAAAGTTAAAGCATTCAAGTTTGGTGTTTTTCCATATCAAAGAATGCACCTTAGCAATAAAAAAAAAAAATGACATGCAAAACTTTGTTGTTGAGGTACAGTGTTTAAATAAGAATGTTTTGTCTGCTTGCTTTCCGTTCTTATTTAGCCTGTCACGTGATTTAAAAAAGTATTTTTAAAACGCTGCCATGAGCACAAGTTTATTTTACGGTAGGGTTTGGCCTTTAAAAATCCAAAACGTAGTTCAGATCTTTTAAAGTGGTGTTCTGTGGAAAAGTTCTAAACAGTCAATATCTTACCTGTTGTAGATAACTCATCAAACAGCCTCAGTTTGGAGAAATAAACTTTAATTTTGACTAGATGAAAACGTCTGAGTCTTAAAAGAACCCCAATCTCAAAATACATTTATATAAACTTCCATTTCTCCACCAGTTTCAAGGTTCAAGGTGATTTATTGTCATTCGCATCACTTGTGGTAGATGAGGTGGAATGAAAATGTGCACTCGAGGTCCCAGTTACAGCCAACGATAACAGAAACAAAGTATAAAAAGAAACAGTTTACAAGGATCTAAGATATACATTAAACAATGATAACGTAAAATAATATGGTATATTAAACAGCAGCCTGAACATGAGTCTGTTGTGAGCAAATGTGTATGAATATAGCAGCTTAATTGCAAGAAATCAGCAGCATGGATAAAGTCACATATCACAATTAAAGTGGCATTACACTCATATATAATATACACTGTTCAATCATGCGGTTGCACAGGAAGTGTTACCGCTAGCTAGTACTGCTACTATATGCGTTAGAACTTTATGTAAATAACTGCGTAAGATGAAAATGATGATGATGTAATGGTCTACAAAATAAGATTTGCCTGCAAATGTTTGGGATATGAGTTGTTTAGAGGCAATTCAATTCAAAGACGACAACAATAAAATAATTTTCCAAAAAGGGGTCACTTAGTGTTATCTACAGCAGGTAAGATATTAACCATTAAACCCAACTTCAAAAGATGTAACTTTTGTTTATGCCAAGCATGCTTGAGAAAAAAATGCAGTAAAATGTCTCATGTACCTGTTGCACTTTCACACACTTCCTGGGACAGCAAAGCACCTGAGGCTCCAGCTGTGGCTGCAACAAGATGACACGTGACACATCGAGTACGCAGCGGAGCTGAACTGTTCCTTTCTTATCAACTCTGTTGGCAGAAGAAGAAAAAAGTTTTAAAAAGCTTATCTTACTCAGCAGGTCTTATCAGTACAGTAAAAAGTGACACGCAGTAGGTCAAAGAGCATCGACTTTATTAACTCTGGGACAGGCTTATCTCAGAACTCTGCTTTAATCAAACCTTGTCAGAACTGTGGAGATGCTGCACGGCTGCAGCTGACCTTATCCTCCAGACAAGGTTTAATAAAATTGTGATAATCACACATGGAGATTATAAAAAAGAAACTGTATTCTTGAAAAAGCGTTACATTTAATGCATTTTATGTTGCAGAGAATGACTTCTTACTGCAGAAAAGTTTCAAAATGTCTCAAAATGCTGTACTAAAAATAGCATTTCCTTTGCTACATTTGAACACATTTTAAATTATACTGCGCCACATCGAGATGACCTCTAGTTACTTTTCAGAGACTGACTGTAAAATGGCAACAGCCTAATCAGACACCACTTCCTGTTCATTTTGCAGGCAATAAAACAAAAACAAGTGAATGAAACTTCCTCTGCATCAGCTGCAACATCATTTTGTTATCAATCCATCTGTAACGTTGCATATGAGCTAATCATGTGTCTTGTGCACTATTACTACAGTTAATTTGTAGCTCATTTAGTTGTAAAAATGCCTTTCTCCTCGTTTTAAATGTGATTTTTCTTCACATCAATATAAACTCTACAGCCTGCAGTCACATAGAAGAGACCTCTTGTTGTCAGGAAACACTTCTGGGGTTTATTAAGCTGCAGTTGCTATAACTCTGCTGACATCTAGTGGTCAATCTTTGAATTACTGGCTTTTTATTATTTTTACATAAAATGTCCAGAAAATGTGGATGGATGTGATGGGGAGGAGAAAGATACATTTTGGAAAGAATATGCCCAATAAAAATATGTAGACTACACCACTGAGGGCAAGTCAGTAATAGCAGGCATATGTGTGAGAGAAAAGGACAGGTGTGACTGTAGTGAGTAGAGGTGGAGGAGTTGAATAACCAGCCGTCAAAGCAACAGGCGGTGCACTAGAGGATGGTTCAGTTGTGTAGTGAAGGAGACTCGGCGTGACAGAGTTAGGGACAAGGTGTGCTGGAGGCAGAGGATACGCTGTGAAGACTCCTAAAGGAAGCAGATGAAAGGAAAACAAAAAGACGACATATTTTCCCTTTGAACTTTTATAATGTTCTTTCACTTTTAATCAAATGTAGAGCTGAAACGATTTGCAAAACCTTAAAAGCATCTCAACTTTTCTTGTGATTGAAGTGTGGACAAAAGAAGTTACTTGAAAAGCTGGAAAACAACAGAAGCATAACGCAACCTGAAAATAAAGGAACACTTGATATAAGATTAACAATAAAAACAGCATCCTCAGTCCACACCCATGTGCTGCTTTAGTCTTGAAAAGCACATCTTGTATCTGTGGATCCTTTTCTTACATATGTCCTCCAGCTACAGTGTAATTCCATTTTTTCAAATGTGATTCCGGCCACTTCCGCTCCACTTTGACTTAATGGAATTCAGTTTTTCAACTGTTGTGATTTTTTTTTTTTTTCCAAATGTAATTCTGTTTTTTCAAATGTTGTTCATTTCATTTACACCAAGTGTAAATGAACAACATCTGAAAAAAAAAAAAAAAAAAAA
>JARVLU010000583.1:16590643-16600695 GCA_031762415.1 Simpsonichthys santanae | reverse complement strand
TTGTGAAATAAGGGGCAGATATAATAAGATTTCTTCTTCTTTCTGCTCCTTTCATTTTATCCTATTTTTGTATTCTTTTATCTGATGAAACTGCTTTGTATCGTTTTTTTTTTTTAAATGAATAAATAAACATCAAATCAAATCAAAATCAAAAGATGGTAGGTCCTTGTTGCTGGACAAGATGGACTAATGCATGGACGGCGTGTTCTTTCTCGGCGTCTTCGTAGGTTCTGTGTGCACAACCAGGATCAAGACAGGAGTTGGTTATCCACAGCTCAGCGCTGTTATAGAGTGTGCAGACTCAGCTCATGGACTCAAAGGACACATCATCTCTGTAAGCTGCCCAGATGAGTACTGGCCTTCAAGGCTCTTCCCACTGTCTTAACATGACCTATACAATTAGCCTGTTTAAATGTAATAAAACCAAAGATTGAAGTCTTATAATTGGACCTATTGAACCATTTATTTTTAACCAAAAGAAACATCTAAAATACCCAAACGGACTCCTTATTTTCAGCTGTTCTGTTTGTTTACACTATTATTTTCCCATCACTATTTTGGTCTTGATTGAAATGAGATTGTTGCACCAATTTTTGTAGATCAAATCAGGTTTGGGTTTCTAATTTGCAAATTCTGAACTGCAGCCAGAAGATAGTAAGTACGCCAGTAAATGTTTTAATAGCATACAAACATGACTAGATATGAGGTGAGATTTCTGCAGAAATGCTGTGGGGAAAAGTGAACTGGCTGCAACAGTAGAACAAGACAGCAGATGGCAGCATCAGACGCTCAAAGCTTTTAGAATGAAATGTCCATGAAAGAGAGTATTTATGGACTGATGTATTCTGGTTTAGGATGGTGGTTGCAGTTGTCCAGGAGATGTAGCAAAGGCCTTCGGTATGTAATAATGCCACACGTTGTGACACTTCGTGCAGTTTGAACACATATATTCACCTGCTCTGTGTTGCCACTTCACACCTCAGGTGCCGGGGCAGACTTTGTGATGATGGGAGGAATGCTCGCAGGCCATGACCAGTGCTCAGGAGAGATCATTGAGAAGAATGGCAAGAAGTACAAACTCTTCTATGGCATGAGCTCTGACACAGCCATGAAGAAGTACGTGGGTGGAATCGCTGAGTACAGGTGAGAGATGCATGGTGAATCAGGTGCAGAGATTTTCACCAACTGAAACCTTTGTTTCTCATCGAGTCTTGGTTTTCAGAGCCTCCGAGGGGCGGACGGTGGAGGTTCCTTACAGAGGAGATGTAGAAATCACCATCCGTGACATTCTGGGGGGGCTCCGCTCCACCTGCACCTACGTGGGCGCAGCCAAACTCAAGGAGCTGAGCCGCAGAACCACCTTCATCCGTGTCACGCAACAGTCCAGCCACATGTTCTCTTAGGAGAAGAAATATCCTCCCTTGCTCCAAACAAGCCCACTGGCTGCATCATATTGTGCATGACTATGCAAGGGTGTCAGCTCAGGGTGTCGACAGGCTCCAAATTCAGCCAGGTTTGACATGCAGTCACCCATTTGATCCACAAAACAAGTGTATTCACATGCTTATCATTAGGAATGTATTCTGGTTTTGGATGGGGATGAGCAAACATCAGGCTGCATTTAAAACTTACGGGAGTAATGCTTCCCAGTTTGTGGGAAATGAAAGTACAAAGAATGTACAACATATCAGGCATGTACAAAAATGTTCAGCTGGTTTTGCAAGATTTTATCTGGAGGAGGACAAGGTCAATCAGGGAGTGACTTATTTGAAATGAAGGAAAGCAGTGCGCAAAAAATGAATGACTCCACATTTTCTCTGGAGAAATCATGTGGTAAAAAAAACTCACTGCAGAAATCTGTTTATTCCCTCAGTGTTGTTTAAAGATTCTTTAAAGCATCTCCAAAGGAGTCAGCGTCTGTCTGCATGTAGTTTCAGAGACGAGGAGGAGCACTTCTGGATTAAAACACTTCAAATGTTTAGCTGATTTGAGATGCAGCTGCGTTCAAACACACGCATCCTACTCATCTGCACTGCTTTTAGTGTGCCTGGTCGTTTAAAATCAACCACAAGCAAGATTTGTGCCTCTTGTACCAAAAACCCTTTAATCATAGAAAGCACTTTAAATAAGAGTTGCATTGTTCATTACAATGAAAGCAACAGAGCAAATAGCAATGTGTCATCTCTATGTGAAAAATAAAGCGTAAATCTATTTACTTTTGGCTTTTTGAGTTTTAATTTTCCATTTTTTTAGTGTGAAATTGACAGCTTGGATTTGAGAACGAATCCACTGTTCTTGCGTCATCAAATTATGGTTTGGAATAAATAAGAAAATGAAGCAAAATATGAAACATACAGCCAACAATGCAATATGTAACACGATTTTCAGGCAAAATGTTGTCTTTCTGAAAAACAGGCAACATTCTGCACAGATTTCAACAGCGTGTCTTTAGAAAGAGCTCTGTTGCTTTACAGTTCAGACCTGCTTTCTGCTGAAAACATAAAACACAATAATCTCTAAGTCCTTTAAATACAGTACTTATCTAAATAATCCACTTTACTTTCCACATGGTTGTGCTGTTTAATTGTTCACAATCTGTTTTAACACCCTTTGAAGTTAATAATTATGAGTGCATCACCTTAACGGGCTTTTTTAAAATTGGAGTTGGGAAACGTTCTTCTCAGTAATCAGCATCTTACCTGTAGTAGGCAGACATCTTGAAGAAACAAGGATGGAGTCCCAGCTGAGGAAGTAAGCTGATACAACCAGCAGCTGGAAAACAGCAAAAAACTAAACGCTCGGGTTCAGGAGCAAAAAAAAAAAAAAAAAAAGTTCAAATCAGCAAATGCAGCAGCTGTTTGCATCTGGGTGAAATGTTTGAGTTTTAGCTCTTTTTGTGGTTCAATAGTTATCCAAATATGTGGATAATAATAATGTGGCTCTTTACATTTAACCCATCACACCTGGGATACACTCAGGTGGAGCAGTGGGCAGCTATTGAGGGCGTCCAGGGAGCAATTGGGGATGTGGTGTCCTGCTCAGAGACACCATGAGATGTGCAATGACTGGGGATCGAGCCTGGGACTTTTGGGTCACGAGTCAGATGCCCTGCTTCTACCTCATCTCTGCGCCCAGTTCCAGTTCCCCTGATCCAGTCTGATCAGAGGTTACCCTGAATCTCATGTACAAATTTCTCAATTTTTATGAACACATTATGCTAAAAAGAGATTTAAGCTGGCAAAATAGAGACTATTAAAATACTTTCGTACCCCATTTAAAAAAAGAATTTGAACTACCAGTATTCCATTAAGAAGTATCTACAAGACAATCCTTTTTAAATGTGTGCTAATTCTGAAGCATAAACACATGTTTCTGTTAAAAAAGCTCAAGTTCAATTATCCCATGTTATTTAGAATCAGTTGAATGCAGCTCCTCATTGAGTTTGAAATTCAATCTACCATCCATTAGAGGGGGCTAGTGCCTGATCAATTTCAAAAGTCCAATCAGAAGAGGAAAAAGGGGCCTCATGTACAAAGACTTGCATTGATTTCCTACTGAAACATGGCATGTCCGTAAATCAAGAAAACAGTGTATGCACAAGTCCACATGCGTTAAACCGTGTGTACACATGAACCCAAGGACACGTCCTCTGTACATCCCAATCAACGTAGTACTGAGCGCACGTGAGGTCATATCTGACTCCTCCCTTGACATGCCTCCATTTAAAAATGCAGACTGATTAAAACATGCCCTGCACCTGCATCTCCTCTCCACTATCAAATAGCACGTCTAGACGGGAAAACGAGGAACTTCATTGAATGCGAGTTGGAGACGCTTCTAAATGAGGTAGAAGCTCGTAAAAACAATCTGGCACGCGGTCCTCTGGCATTAGCGCCAAGCCCAAGAGGAGTGGGACAATGTGATTGATTGATTTATCAATTGATTGAATGAAAATGCTTCCTGTAAACAATTCATCCTGCAAATGCTTTTATAGCATTGTGTGTGCAGTCGATAGTTCTGATTACATTAGGAAAACCAGCTGCCACTGAGAGTTGTGCTTTAATGTTGATCTGTTCAGCACTGTAGGGAATTTGATATACCTGGTTGACATGGATCATTCCATCCCGCGGCTGGCATGGCTCTGCTCAGGATCGACTGATACAGTCCTGATGGGTCTGCCAGCCCCCTCTGGAATGCCCATTGTTACGAACCCGTGTGATCGGCAGCTGTACGGCTCCTCGCTGTGTCTAGCTCCAAGATCGACCACAGTTCCAAAAGATTGCCCTTGGAAGCCAAAATGGCTTATGAGCCAGTCTTCATCATGGACCAGAAGATCCCGTCACTAAATACAAGCTATCATATAGTGCCATTAGCTATATCCTCTAATAAGGCTAAAGCCATTGTCGTTACAGGTGTTTTCTAAATCTCTTTGATCATGCTTTTATATCTGCTCATCTAACTTTATACGTGTGGAAGTATCAGTTGTTCTTTATGTGCGTCCGGTGTGTACAGTAATAGTTTCACATCGTTAACAGTTTCCCAGTATCACCCCTGTCGTCATGGACCAGTAACGATTGAAATGTGTGTACGCCAGATGTGAAGTTGGCGTGGGGCTGCGCACATTTCCACATTTATTCTTGATACATTTGAAGTTTCTGTGCGTATGCACCCTTGTCCATGAGACCCCAGCTGTCTAGACGTGAGGGTTTAAAGACAAAGTTGAACACGAATATACTGTACTGTATATATAAAAAAAAGACAGTTTGTCCATTTCTTCCAGATATGTCAAGGTTTCATTTTTCCTTTTCAAAGAGGTGCATTTACACATATGTCAAATACATACACCAACAGTTTCTCCATAGAGGAATAGGATGGTGAGACATGGGGGGACTTGGTGAGAACAGTACTGTATAGTACAAACAAGATGGCTGGGATCCGCTGCAGGCCAGACTGTCCATGTCGGACTGTGCTGATGTCTGGATCTCTGCCACAGAGCCAGGAAAGGTTCAGTTTAGTGCTTGTAGCAGGTTAGCAGAGCCGTATCTAGACAAGCCTCACGGCTGAGTATTCAGAACAGGGATGGGGAACCAGATGAGCCGCCCAGCTGACAGATAAAGTCCCGCCCCCAATAGTAGGCGGGGTTGGAGGCATGTCCTCATGTTTGTTTCCTCGCCGTGCAGAGACGGAGCAGAGACAATCAGTACACTGAAGAATTATCCAAGGCATCTTCAGCAGATTACACAATGTAGAATAATTTATAGGTATCGGTCCATTTGTCAATCAAATATCAAATTATATGTGATAAATGTACATATCATATGACCCATATTAAACAGTCCACTATTCAAATTGATTCAGGTCAAACTAAACTGGGCATGTACACTTTGTTTTTCGTTCTATTTTTATTTGTTTTTCTGCCTGAGTTGGTTATCCAGCGCTATGGACATCGAAAAGACAAAGACAAGGGGATTAAGAAGAGAAAAAGAGGAATTCTGATCAAATTCTAGTCCATTTTAAAACACAACAAAGTGCTAAAAATGATTTTTTTTTAACCTCAAAATAAAAAATTCACGTCTTTTTTTTTCTGATCAAACAGCTCACACACATCAACATTCATTTTATTTAAGTTGTGCAAGAAGAAACCAAAAATGGAAAAGATGTTATCAGTGGTGCTCCTCCAGTGAGGAAGCTCGTCATAAGAATCAACAACGACACATTCTTGACATAGTTTTACGTCCCCTGACAATAAACTGAGTGCTACAAGGAGACAAAAAAAAAAAAAAAAAAAAAAAAAAAAAAAAAAAAAAAAAAAAAAAAAAAAAAAAAAAAGCTCCTGCACCAAAGAGTTTGCAAATAAAGCAATCGTTTTTCACGCCACACAGCCAAACCAAGCTGTCCGAGCTCAAAATGAATGCACAGAATGGTGACCCAGTCTGGTCGGTGTGAGGCGGGAACAATCTTTAACACGACTAATGAAGGGACGTTTCCCACGGAGGAGGAGGAATCACCGAACGCCTCGGCCCGTTGGACCCAAGAACACGCCGGGCGCCAAGTGAGACGGAGCACAAACAAAAGGTTACGGCAAAGGCGATGTGCAAAAACTTGAGCCATCTCTTATTTTCCATCAACAGCCACCTCCTTTAAAAACAAACAAAAAAAAAATCTGTTTTGAATGAACATTACTGCCCAGGACAGGTTTCAGTCTGAGACAGAGGGGTTAGACTGAGCCCATCCTAGGATTAGAAAGTGCTGAAACATTATCAAGTCTTTATACAACTACTTACATGTGCATCTCTGATGATTGTTTTATTATTTTTCTTCTTTTTTTTTTATTTATTACAAAACGTGGTCCCCATGAGCAATGAGGTTTCTTTTTCCTGTGGGTCTCACCACGAACCATCGAGGGTCAGGGCTTAAGATCTCACAGACAATTAGAGAATAAACACACTCGTACGTGTTTGAACACACTACACATGCAAACACACACACTGAGGAAGGCCACACGGGCTAAATGGGGAAAATGGGTACAGGGAAACTGTCATTGTTGATTTTGTTTCTCTGTAAAACATCCTGACTTTACCATCTTAGAGATGCTTCGCATCAACAGACATCAAAGTACAAAAGCTTTTAATGAGGATGAGATACTGGGAGTCTGACTACACTTGGCACGGTAAAAGAGGGGGAACAAAATGTAAGTATTGCACATTTGATGGGGATAAGAAGGGGTAAACTTGAGTTAGAAATAAAAATGAACTTTCCAAAAATAATTAAAACAAGGTAAAACTACTGCTCCCTCCTGTATAAAATTTGAAAGGGACGTGAATTTGACCGCAGATATTTAAACTGCGTGGGGCCAATTATTAGCTTCAGCTCAGACATTAAAAGATGATGTCATGAAAGGAACAGGAAGTCCAAGCCTGTTCGCACTGCAAAGGTAGCTAACGGTTGTTCCGGGGTTTAGATTCGATTGTTTCGCCTCAGGAGGGAGGTGCTTGTGAGGCTGGCTGGCTATGATTGGGTACCTGAATCAAAGTTAACGAGGTCACTACGTAGTCGTGGCAACGAGGCAGAGCTGGGCCGAGTCAAACACTGCTGGTAAGTCCAGCTTTAAGTGTTTCTGACTGACCAGCAGAGACTGAGGAGGTTTCAGGGGTTAAATTATGTTACTGCATATATATAAATATATATATATATATATATAAAAGTCTTCCCTGAAAATGAGCAACGAGTGCTGCGACTGCAATTTCTGGAAACTAAAACTGAGGATATACGGGGATTGTTTTATGCAAAGAAATCACATTCAGATATACTGTATTAGCTTCTGGGGGGAAAAAATCAGCTATACACACAATTTTATTTTCTCTTTAAGCAGATTTAGTTGTTTTGGTTGTAATGCTGGAGAATTATTACTATCATTATTAAATGTTTATTGCAGAGAACGTTCCATTCTTACACACAGAGTGCCTAAACGTTGCTGTACTATTGCTTTTCTAAATAACCAAAGCACCAATTAGATCATTTGGCTTTGGCATAATTTTTTTTTTTGTAGGTTTTACCTGATTAACAGTAAAAGTTTGAATGATTTGAGTGACTGACGGTTTGTTTTCATGCTGTGCTCTGTCTATTTCATTGCTCATTTTGCTGTAAGGGAAAAAAAAAACAGACAGGAACAAACTCATTCACGCACACATACGCAAATAGCAAAACACAAACATACTGCTATTTCTAGTTTGAATGACGACGTGTGACTAGAAAGTAAGGTCATTTAAAAAGCACTGTTTTGTGATGTTGAAATCTCTGTTTATTATAAAAAATAAAGTATTTTTAAATCGTGTTTGGGGTCTTCTCATTCAACCACCTATACTGCTTTCTCATCACATCCACCCTTCCTATATTAACTTATCAAACTCCCACTGCTGGAAACATTGGGCTCCTATTAGTTCCATTTTATTTTCTGTAGTATGCAAATGTGTATGATTGAAAGGACAGTTAATAAAAGCCTGCAGGAAGCCGTCGTCTTCTCAGTAGCTCTTGGTGTCAGCTACGTGTTAACCTAAGTGAAACCTTCAACTAACCACACTAGGCCCTTCCATAAACAATTCTAAAAAATCACTGCAAAAAGGCGTCCAACGTTAAACTACCTCTGACCTTTAATAAACTACTAATCAAGCCAGGTCCTGCATCGTCGTGAGGTTTCAGAATTGAAGCGAGCTTCACGGAACCAGATGAGGAGTGGAGCAGAACTCAACTGTGTAAGAAAACACAAAGGATGAACTCAGTTTAGCGATACTCTTTCAAGCTAACCACATTTTTAAATAAATGCAAAGTAGAACCAGTCTTCTCTTTTATGAATTTGTTCATCGTTTAGGCTTTTAAATCCTTTGGCCGGGTGGTCGCAAAGACAGAATGTCATCACTACATCCCTGCTCTTTAGAGGCATTTTACCTTTTCCACACATCATCGGTTACAGCTCTGTTACTATCCAAGTGGTACATCAAAAGGCTGACTTCAACCCATGCATGCCGCCTCAGTCCATTTAGACACTACACCCAAACAGCCAGAAGGAGCCCTGATCCTGCTTTGAAGTGTTTTTTGAAAGTGCCTAATGTGAAGGATTTGTTTGAATTTACCGTAATTTCCGCACTATAAGCCGCTACTTTTTCACATGCTTGGAACAACGTGGCTTACACAATACTGTAGCTAAATTGTGGATTTTTTTTTCTACCCAATGTGCTAACGAGCTTCATGCCACCAAACCATTTAGCCTCGTCACACACAGAAGCTGCGCATCTCTCTTGGGGGGTGGTCCTCGTGACTCAATGAGACTTCCTGTTAAATAAAGGTTAAAAAAAAATCTTCTCAATGAAATTACTGAACAAGTCACAGTGGACCAATGAAACGAGGAGGAGAGGAGAGAATGGGGAGGAGAAAATCCCTCCCTGTGAGGAGGGAGTCTCCAGCATGCACAGAGCAACTTCTGATCAAGTCTGTAGGAGGACAGCACCAATTTGCATAGGACGAAAATATAGATAGCATTCAGTGACTTTTTGGTAGGCTACTGTATTGTTCTTGTTGTTTTTTTTTTTTTTTTTTTTTAATTTATTTATTTATTTATTTTTACCAGCAGTGTAGCAGGCATGGTTCAGAAAATATATTTTTTTTACTGTTCACATTTGTGTATGCTACTGGTACGTATTTAAATAAAAGTTTTTTTTCTGTGTAAATATCTCATGTTACAATGTGGACACCTGTGGCTTATAGAGAAGCACAGCCTATATATGTAAAAAATTACATTTATTTATAAGCGGCTGATATTTGGGTGCGCTCAATAGTCTGGAAATTCCGGTATTTAAAAATGCAAGGAATTATGGGCTCGTTCTCATCTACCTTAAAATGCTAGTTGAAAAATTGGAGTTGGGTTCTATGAAAAGTTTAGCAACGATTGTAGTAGGTAGCTCTTTGAACAAACTCACATGGGAGAAGCTGGTTCTACTCAGATGGACACGGTAATGGTTAGTCTGAAAATGCTAAAAACAAAGATCGCTGCCATTATAAAACAACTTGAACCTCCACAGAGTCCCACTTCAGAAGATCTGAACGATCCCATTCAGCAAAAGAAGAGGACTTTATCCAACTCACTGGGCACGCTTATCAGCTGAGGGACATCTTAGTAATGCAGACTTTTGGCTGTTTGAACTATTATTAAAACAAAATACTGTCCACCCCCAGAGCCAGAGCCTCGCTGAGTGACACCAGAAATGACTCAATTCAGTAGGCAGGCACAATTTGATTTTGCTCTATGTCGATGCTTGTGTTTGAATAACTCATTGTAGTTTGTCATCAACTGAGCTGATTTAAAAAAAAATAAAACAATTTGAAGTTATGTGTGTTGAAAAAATAAACTGGTTTCCAACAGTGTCATGTGGTTTAGGGCTTGTTTCAGAACAGGGCCGTCAAAGCGTCACGTCTCTAGCAAATTCCTTCCTCCTGATGTGCAAATTACAAGATTCTTAGAAGTAAAGACTCATAGTAGAAACACTGGACATCACCTG
>JARVLU010000583.1:16572931-16588807 GCA_031762415.1 Simpsonichthys santanae | reverse complement strand
ATATCTTTTTCCTATACACAATGCTCATACATTTCTAAACTCCCAGTCATACACAACCACACCACAAATCACTTTTAGTACAACTGTCTTGTTAGCATTGTGCACCAACCCACCATCAGTCCTCTAGTGTTTGCACTGCAGGAGGGGCATCATGCATCAAGTTTGCATCTGCAGAAAAAGGGCTGTGACAAGTACAGTACATCTTGTAGACTTCAAGGATGATTTGTACTGTCATGTGATTTTGAATCATGTGCATGGGTTTATGGACATAGACCTGCATTGCGCACATACACATACACACGCACAGCCATCACAAATATATGATTTGTGAGAGTTTTTGAGCTCTCGCTTTAGTACAGAACATTCCTGGGATGTTAAAAAAAAGCCGTTGTTTGCGTTCATCTTCAGAGCCCAAATTGCCAAAACACATTCCAGTCCTTGATATTATCCTTTTCAGAGCTAAACTAGAAAAATAAAAAACACATTTCTAAAACATTTCGTCAACATTTTTTCCCCCTCTGATAACTTTAAAATTTCTGATACCGGTCACATTCATCCACTGCTTTGTGATTCCATGGCACGTCTGCTCTGTCGCTTCTCCAAAAAAGCTTTCCAAAGTGCTGCTGCTAGTTTCTCTCATAGTCCAAACATTAATAAAAACTAAAAACATACAGTACAGTGTGAATAAAAAGACAAGTCAGATCTGTTGGCAGTATGTTAAACGTGACAGGTGCGTTAAAGTGATTTGAAACATCCTGACCCTCTCAGAGCTGACATGCAGATTCTCTCAGTTCCTCTCAACATTTTTATGAATTGAAAAAAAAAAAAGAAAATAAACCATTAAATACAATCAGAATTGTCTGCAATCCTGTCTTCCTCCTATGCTCACCAACCCAGTGTGTTTTGCACTTATATGTATTAGTTATCACATTTACACGCTTACAAAGTCCCACCTGGGCTCAACCAAAGGACTAAATGACCCCTGATTTAGGTTTTTGACAATAATTTAAAGCAACTACCTGGTGAGACAGAATATGAGAGGTTAAAGACTATTAAAATTAAAATGCTACAGATGATAGAAAAGACTCCACTGTTGTTCCCGCTCTGCTGTGTGGCACTCTGGCACCACCTGATGACTTCCATCATGATGGTGATTAACATATAAGTTCACAGGTCAAAACCTGGATTTATTTGAACACACAATTCCTCCTTCTCAGGGTCGGATCAAGTTCTGCCACTGGGCTGGCAGGGTTTTTCTAGGAGGGAAGTGTTTTTGTCCAGGCGGCCTGGCTCAAAGTGCCCGGGGAATGAAATCACTGTCAGGAAGCTAAGAGTGCTACATCAGCTTGAAATCTCCACGTTGTGTGAAGAGAAGATGACCGAGCAAGAGCCACCAGGCATTGTGCCAGCGTGCCACGGAGCCGCCAATAAAAATTCAGCACACATCAGCAGAAAAATCACCAAAACGGCACCAGTTTGCTCATGTGATATAATGTAACGCGATAACGCTGTAAGGTAGGGGTTACCTCTACAGTACAGTATTCAAGATAGAAAAAAATAACAACAGAAAAGGACAAATGAAGCATTATTGTGGGCTTTCCTTTTTTCTTTAGAATTCTCTAATGTTTCTTTTTTTAATCCCAAGGCTTTTTAACAGTCCTGCTAGCTTTTACTTGCCATTATTCGACCTTCCCTCAATGCTGACCTTCACCTCGTGAGGGATGAATGAAGGTTTAGGCAAGGTCAAAGGTGACTCTTCCTCAGATTTTTCTACTTTTCGACCCTCGGGAGCAGACCATCTCCTCTTCCTGCCTCTCGTTGGCTTACTGGAGCCAGCTTCTGTGCTGACGTCGACCTGACCTTTGCAAATAGATCCCCTGTCTCCAAACATGGCATCTCCGTTTTCCACACTGGAACCCTCTCCACTCCCAATCCCACTTTCACCGCTCCCCCGCTGGATGATCCCATTCTCCCGCTCCTTGTGCCTGGAGTTTCCTCCACTGCAGCTCTGGGGGGTGTCTGAGACAGATCTGGGGGCTTTCAGGTGCCAATGGCTCGGGGGTAGGATAGACGTTTGGGTGGTTAGCTCCAGAGGTTGAGTCTTCTTCA
Organism: Simpsonichthys santanae; assembly: GCA_031762415.1. Taxonomy (NCBI): domain Eukaryota; kingdom Metazoa; phylum Chordata; class Actinopteri; order Cyprinodontiformes; family Rivulidae; genus Simpsonichthys; species Simpsonichthys santanae. The sequence goes on along the minus strand of JARVLU010000583.1, from coordinate 16,586,698 downwards.
AAGATCCATTCTTCAGGTTCTTTAGTGTCAGCGAAATACAAACATCTCCCACAGAAAGCTTGGTACAAGGTAGCTCCAAAAGCTGGGTGGTCCGGTCGGGGCAGCAGGAAGACCATCCTTGGCCAAAGACGAAGAAGGGGTACTCCAGCAAGACCTCCACACTCACCTGGAAGAAAACGAATCAGGAAAAAACAAAAATAAACACTTGCTGCTTGTTGCTAATCCCCTTTAAAGGTGCACTTTAAGAAATTAGTTTAATGTGGAATGAGTTCGGGTGAAGTACACTGCAACACTGCCAGTATGCTTTCACAATTTACCATTTTTACCATTCAGATCCATTCCTTTCTCATATCTTCCATTTTCAAAAGACCAAGATAACTAAATCCCTAACCTCATTTATTAAAACTGCAAGTCTACAAAGCAGAGTGTGACGTCAAAGAGACTACATCCATCTGCTGAATGCAGTTTATGAGGTCATATTTTTTTTATTTACAACCAGTCACTGCAGAGATCAGGCAGCCAGAGTGGGCTTGGTTTCCTCGTCCCTGATGCCAAGGGACAAAGACCAAGTTCCACCGCCATCAGAGATTATGTGGTTTACCTGGCATCTCATCATGCAGGTTAAAGGATGAATAATTTAGCCTTTAGCTCAATATTAGGTGTACTGTAATTGTTTTCAGAAATAAAATGTAAAAATTAGTAAAAATGTATGAAAGTATCGGTCGTCTCATCATAGAATACTATTTCACAGGAATAGTGAACCACTTCAAGAAGCCAAAATTCACCTTTAAGTCTTGAACAAACAAAACAAAACAACTTATTACAGATATGATTATTACCATAGTGCCTTGAGTGAAAACACGTGTAAGCAGTATGTTTAGACAAGTTTTGAAAGTGAACATTTTTACTTTTTCACATAAATATTCTGATATTCAAATATCTGAAATTTATGCTGGTCATGCAGCACAATCATATGCATCTGTGGTGAAAACAAACTAAAATCAGTCAAAAGTAATTTAATACAAACTAGATGTAAGCCCAGTGTTAAAAACAACTATAACAACATGGACACTAAATTGTTAGGGATTAAAAAAAGGACAAATACAAACATAATTAGACACATTATAAGCAAGCACAAGTTTTACATCTTTTAACTGTAATACTGAACATCAAACACTAGGTGGAGATTGCATTATTATTTGAATAAAGAAATAAATAAATTAAACAGGCAGAGGAGGCAGCTTTGAGAAATGATAAGAACAGGCAGGAAAAAGAATAAACACGAGAAGCAACTGAAGTAAAATAGATGCGAGTAATTGCAGAGAAGCTGCAAAGGCTATGATGAAATGACAAGTTTACTCAGTGAGGTTGAACCCTCTCAAAGAAACACCAGGCAACAGCTTTCTTCCTGTAATGCAAAATTTGTACTTTATCTGGACACTGAATGAAAGATGCTGCCAGCGCTCCTAGAAGAAAAATAAATAAATAAAAAAGTAAAAAAGAGGTCAAATACAGCCGAAGCATTTAACGATTGCCAATTTTTGTGGGGTGGAGATTCAAAGAGCCCGGGGCAGAAAAGATGGTTAGAAATATGCAGCGTGGGCACACAGATTAAAGTAATTGGCTTAAAGAGGCTAGTGTGGGTAAATAAGTGTGCGCAAGTGGGTTAAAACGAACAAAACTAATAAAAGGGCAGATAAAATTAGGAAATATTAAGATATTAGTGACAGATTCCATTCATCTATCCTAATTTCAAAATGGATAATGCACGTTCTTTGTCAAAACAAAACTGTTGATTTTTATTGAACAACAAGTAGCTATTTCAATATTTTATAAGGATAAACTCAACCATTGAAAAAAAAAAATGAACGGAAACGATTTGTGCTTGAAACACAAATACATGTACTGTATTACATTTGACAGCAAAAACTCAACGTTAGCACTTTTATGCTCTTGGCTCTACAGAATATCCTGACAAGACAAATCCAAACTCCTAATCAGAACATGTTTGGAACAGCGTCATCATCCCAGAACATTAAACTTAATTAGAAGGAGAACAGCTGAGTCCTGTGAGATTTGCAGTAATAAAGTGCTTTAGAGGGGAGCAGCACAACGTTCGACACTCGTCATTAAGATCACCACACGTGAAATAACATGAAAACCTTAATAAATATATTATTAAAGTTACCAAATACATAAAAAATAAAATTATAAATAAGTTTTTTTTTATTTTATTTAAATCTAACATTCTTCAGAGCTACAGATATACTGATTTGTGCTTTCCCTCTTTTATGCCTTTCAAGTGTACAGATGTAGATTTGGGCATTTTGGTGTCATCATTGGGAAAGCAAGATATGAAACATCTGTAAAACTGAGTGATAAATGTTTATTTTATCTGCAAACATGAAAAAAAAGACAATTTTTGAGGTGACATTTACCCACTTGTCAAGTCAAAGTAATGACAGAAGTATCCAAACTTTGTTATTTTTATACAAGTAGGATCCACAGAGTTTTACTTAAAGCAACAGTTCATATGTTGAAGTCGAATTATGTGGAAAGGCTGTGGATAAATAATATAATTTGAAAAATCTCTGTTTGTAAAATAAATTTAATTCTGACTGGACCAGAAGTGGGTCAAGACCAACGTGATTGCTTCCTAAACAACTTCAATATGAAAAATGTGAACATAATTGTATACTATTTTCTAAAGAGCTGCAGCAGCAACTAGCTGTAGCACTTCTTGTGCAGCCTTCAGCACTTCCAGCAGGACCATCGTGTTATGTATGTCAGATGGGATAGCCGTGTAATGTGAAAATGGCAAAGATGGTATTGTTTTAAAATACCATCTGGATGCACTGCTGTGTAACTTTTGAGAATGGATTTGTTTTTTATAGCAGAAGTTGTCGAAACTCTGCTCGAACTAACCATTAGCTCATCACTCTGAGCAGATCTCGAGTATTTTTCCAAACTGTCATTCAAAGTGCTATAACAGGTAATAAAATGATTGCTCATACCCCTTCTACAGAAACAAATTTAAAAAAAAAAGTGAGGCATCACTTTATTAATTCAGCTTGTTGCTCACCTGTGCGCGATGCTCCCCAACGGCGAACTGAACAACAGCACAGTTAGGTGAGGCGTGGCTCCCTTCAATCCGCACCACCGTGGATGAATCGATTTTCAGGTCACTGCTGATCTCTGCACTCTGAATGAAGTCATCCGTCTTTAGGTCCTCCACTCGTTTCAGCTCCCCGTCAGCCAACTGAATGATGGAACCCTTGATGAAGTATGGCGGGAGAGAAGGAGTAGAGGCGGCAGGAGGAGTGGTGGCTGCGACCAGCCCAGGTGAAGTGGGAACAATAGGGAGATGAAGCTGGGCTTGAACCACTGCACCTGAAGAAGTCACGTGGATCGAGCCACTTTGGGCATCCAGAGTTTCTCCTTTTTGGGCAGCGATGTATGTATGTGGGAGTGTAGCAGGAAAAGACGAGGCTTGGGTAGATGATGTAATATGGGAGGTTACTGGTTCCAGTGTGGGGACTCCACCCCCACTGACCGGGATGATGACCGGTTGGGTGCCTGGAATGAGTAAGTGTTGCTGTAGGCTGGTGTGGTAACTGCTCCCACTGCCCCCTGCAATGTAACCAATAATGGGAGGTTGTGGGTAGATAGCTGTAGAAGGGAGTCCCATTGACAGTGGCTCTGTAGCGTTGTGGGTGGTCTGGATCACAGTCTGGGGTGACAATGTGCCTACAGCTGCTTTCAGACTCTCTGCACTTTGTGGGGGTGGAAATGTGAAAGAACAGGTGGTGTTAGATGAGGAGGCTGTGCGACTGACAGGCTTGCCCATAACGATGCCACCTTTCTCGAGGTGTGCGGGGGCAGAAGCTGTCAGCTTTTCAGGGCTGGCTCTAGGTGGTACCAACTGGTGGTCCCCATGGCTATTAGGCATCAACATGACAGAGGTTCTCAAGCCCAAGTGATCGGGAACAGAGTAGTCTGATGGCGTAACTAGCGAGCGGACCTCATAGGAAGACAAAGGTGACATGGCCTCCCTTGATTTACTCCCTGACTTTGAGAGACTGGACTCATAAGATGGTCCGATCCGTCTGACTCGTTCCAGCTCCCCATTGAGAAGCTCCCTGTGTCTGGAGCCAACTTCCTCTTTCCTGATGGGCCCATCCATATATTTCACCACAAGCTGGGACATACCACCTCCTAAAGTGTAGTGGGGATGCATGGACTGGGACGGAAGGTGAGCGCCTCCTTGGTGGTGCGGCGACGGTGCAGTCCGTGGGGACGTTGACGTTTGATTGTGATGAGGGACGGGGTCTGTAGATGGAGGAGGCATGGAGGTGCGACCCGTGTTCACTCGCTGCTGATTGTGTTTGGAGACCTGTGAGGGACCAGGTGCAGTCTCTGTGTAAGAGGGTCTATGTGTGGCTGAGGAAGAGGAGGAGGAGAGTGGAGGAGGTGGAGGAGGAGGTGGTAGTAGCTGAGGGGAAATATAGCCCGTGTATGGAGGAGTATAGGTTGAAGTTATAAACTGCATATTGGGAGGCAGCTGCGTGTAATGGACTGTTCCTCCGACTGTGGACTGTGACAGGGGAGATGTGTACACCGCAGGAAGTGCTGAAACTAGCCTCAGTGAGGAAGAGTCTGGTAAGGAGGAAGGGGATTTATAGTAGGGTCCATCAGAATGACTGGAACTAAGGTGTGGACCCGCACTGGTCTCTTTCCCACCAGCCACACTAGGACAGGTCATGTTCTCCACGCGCTGGCTGTCACCAACAGCTGCTATAGTAGGTGAGCGACTTTCACATGGTAACGCGCTCGACGTGCCCCTCTTCTTGGGGGGTAGACATTCATTACTGCGTTCCTGGTTTGACTTCATGCTGTTCTCCCCTTTTGTCCTTTTACTTTCCTTACCTTCCTTTAAGTTTTGTCCAAACACTTTTCCTTTTCTTTTTTTTGAACTTTCGCTCTGACTTTCTATTTCACATTCGCTTCTTCTTTAATTTTAAAGCTTTATTTTACATTTAATTAAATATAATTAAAGTCTTGTATCTTCTTTCTTTATTCAGGTCATCCAAAACTTCAGATTGTCTTTCTTTAAAAAAAAAAAAAAAAAAGAGGACTATATGGAGGGGTAGTTAAAGCAGAGGAAGTAGAGCCGTGTAATCTGTCCAGCAATCTTTAGCACCTGAGACGTGAGCCCAGTGTGGCAGGGGAGAGCGTCACAATGTTACACCTGCTGCTGTTGCAGAGGATTATGGGGGGACGAGTGCGCTGTACTTCATGCGGAATCATTTCCCTCCAAAGGAAAGCCTGCCAGCACACAGCACAAACCTGTGGAGGGGAGAAACAAGATATTAATATCATCATATGCCCATCCACAAACTATTATACAGCAATCTATAGCAATGGCTGGAACAAGCAAAGCCCTTGAATAAACATTGACATTGACTGTGCTCTTGACCTTGAAGCTGGGGTGGATGAAAACACTATGGGACCCACTGTTTAGCGTGGTACAAATGTTCATCAAGTTTTGTTAAATCAACTTGATTGGAACAGAAGTTATGGGCGTAACAATGGAAAGTTTACAGATGGAGACTATGCTATAATACAGTCACCTTTCGATAGGCATACAAAAAGCAGAGGGACTTTGATGGATTAATTGATCATTGCAATGTTATAGTACAATAACAATATTATATTACATTATTATTGTTTAGCATATATCTTAGATCATTGTACAGGTAGTCCATGGGTTACGACGGTCTCGGATTACGACATTTCGAGGTTACGTTGGTTTTACGTCGATTCTACATTGGTTTTATGTCGGTTTTATGTCGTTAAACGTCGTACTGCAGCAGCGCAGCGGAGGAATACAGTACTGTACAGGTACTACTGTACGGAGGAGGACGGCGTCACTAGCATCCCAGTAGGCCATTAGCCCTTCATTATAGCTCCCAAACGCAAGGAGGACTCTTCGGATGGCAGTGCATCGAGGAAAAGGAAGGCCATCACCATGGACTTACATCGAAAATCGGTTTAGACGCTTGGTAAAACAGGTACATCACATGTATTTACGTATGTTTTGACTTGCGTCGAAAATCGGTTTACGACGCTGTGTAGGAACGAATCTACGTCGTAAGTTGAGGACTACCTGTACACTGTTTCTTTTTTAATACTTTGTATTTTTGCTAGTTTGGGGTGTAACTGGAACCTTGAGTACACAATTTCGTTCCACCTCATGTACCACATGTGATGCGAATGACAAAGAACCTTGAAACTTGATAATGAAAACTGACCCCTTCGTACTGTCATTATGTGCCAAATTAATTTGGGATAAAACATCATACAAATCAACACTCAAAATGTTATCTAACATTATTAGTTCAATGGCTGAAGTCAATAAAATCTCACAGAATTAAAATAAAAAATTACCTGAGCCACCTTCAATAGATTTAATATATTAAAAAAAATGTAGGCAATACATTTTCATTAGTTGATAAATTGGGGCAGAAAGTCATGATTTTACTAATATTTGTACAGGCTCATGTTTAGAGCTTTAAAAAGTATTATTATTACATTAAAAGCAACACAATGATTCATTCATAAACATGTTTGGTGTCAAGTTGCTCTTTGTTTATTTTATGAATCACTGAACAGACTGAATAATTAGGTACTAATGTGTTGGGTCAGCTGCAGTTTAAGACACGTCTATAAGCTGTATAAACCTAAGCAGCAGCTCAACGTCAAACAATTTCAGAAAAACCTCAACAACAACGAGAAGAAAACAGCTTCACAATACAAAGGGTTTCCATAATGTGAAAATTAATCTTTAAAGACTTCCCTTTCGTGTTTTACTGGAAAATACTTTTCATATAAAAGTAAAGTCAAGCAATGAGTAAGTTTACATTACTTTCACTGAGCCTGACTTTCTTGAAATTTTTTAAAGTGGACTTCATGAATCTTTCTTTAGGCTTTCTGATTAAAAAAATATTTACCCTTTATTTATACAGGTAGTCTCATTGAGCCATGAGAACACTTTTCATTTAATATAAGTTAAAGTGCTATGCATGTATGGCTGTTACTAACTATGTTACCAGCTCTTACAGCTGTTAGACAAATTTTGTAGCAAATAAGCTTAAATAAGACAAAGGAACACATAAAATATCGGTATTGGTTATCGGCCAAGTAAGTTTTAACATATCAGCATATCGTACGTATATCGGTCAAAAATCCAATATTTTTAACCAGTCTTGTGTAGACACATAACATACATCTTAGCTAGAAACAAATTTTAAACTGGATGTTTAGACCCTTTTATTCGTAGCAACAAAACCTCCATTTGTTCCCATTTCTTTGGTTAAATATATCAAAGGTAAAATAACACAGTTTGATGCATAATATAGTACTCAAACACCAACAAGGTGATAAAAAAAATATGAACTAAAAACTTGATGTATGACCAAGTGAAAGATGACGAATCTCTCAGGTCTCATCAGGTCTTTGCTGCATTTTTCCTCCTTTTTAAATAAAAATATGTCTTTCAGACGCTTATTCAACTACTACAGACAGTTTTAAAGATAGTGACTGTTAAGCTTTATGTTTTTCTTAAAATATTTATCTAAAAAATTACAAGAAATGTGACTGTTTGGAAGCAAACTACAAAGAACTCAAGGATTGAACAGTTTAAAACTATTTTCATATAATAAATATTAACAACAACATTCCAAGTCCTTTTGGTGGATTAATTACAGTCAAATTAAAAGCTTTGGTGTGAGTGAACTATGTGGTGGTGAATATATGCAAATGTGCGCACGCACACGTGTGTGTGTGCCATCTGGTAACTCTGACCTCCTACTGCTGAAGATGGACAGCTTGGTGTGAATCTCATAAATAATGTACAGGGACCTCAACAACACACTCCCATAAATACACACTCGCACACACATAACCAGGCACATTCCTCTGGCGCACGCCAACGGTGACACCTGGTCGTATTTAGTTATGCTGACACACACTCTTTCCTTAAAACACAAAATAACTTCACGCACAAACGCAGTCACCAGCTAATGCTTTACAGAACACAATGTGACATGTACGGTGTATTTGTTAAACAAAGAAAAACATGTAATAAGGAGACAGTTGAACTGTATTCACTGTATACATTAATATTACCGGTATATAAAATAAGCAACCAAAGCTGCTTAGCATATAATGTGTACATCACCACTCTGCACAACTACAAGCTCCATAACAAGGAAAAAAGTACTAACCTAAGTCTTTGGAGAAAATAAAAACACAAATGAAAAAAACATATTAAAGTATTACTAACAAAAACTACAATTTAGCACAATAAAGAATAAAACATTTGTATTTTATCTTTATATGGAAGTTACACGTGAAACTCAAAGACTGACCTAATATTCCTGCATTTAGTAAACTGCAGGAAATAATCAAACGTTGTAAGCTGATATTATGGTATCTATTAACACTGGAACTATAGAAGAAAGGCAGCATTGATAAGAATATCCTATTGATAGATTTGACATGTCCAGAGGACACTAAAACTATTGGTCTAACTTAAAACAACAATCAGACCAAAACCTCCAAGCACCTCATCAATCTGATTAGCTGAGTTTTGCAGGGTGGTACCAAATGCATGCTGTGTGCGTGCGTGCGTGCGTGCGTGCGTGCGTGTGTGTGTGTGTGTGTGCGTGTGTGTGTGTGTGTTTGTTTAAGTTCAATTTAGGGACTTAAACCATCATACACACCAGTCATTTGGGGACACAATGGCAATTGGGGACCAAAACTACAGTGTGCTTGTGTGTTTGTTTAAGTTCAATTTGGGGACTTGAACCAGCATCCACACCAGTCATTTGGGGACACAATGGCAATTGGGGACCAAAACTATAGTGTGCGTGTGTTCACGCGTGCGTGTGTATATATGTGTGAGATCTGCCCTACTGAGAATAAGAGAACAGTTCTGGTTACGTCCTAACACACGTTATTTTTTTCACTGGTTGCGAGCGTCCAGTAAAGCGCACGCTTGCAAGATCGAGTAAACTCGATCTGCGTGTTTGTGAGTGTGTGTAAAACAGTCCAAAGCACATGGAGGGCACACAGCTTGGGTTACACGTTATCTGATACCCACATATTACCACACGAGCTCACGCAAGCTGCAAGCTCAGCAGCATGCAGGTGACTTTGCTTTTCAGTGAATCCGTGTCCGTCAGTTTCAGTGAAGCAAGACTTTCTCTTTTGTCAGTGTGGGTCGGCTGAAACTGAATCTCCCTTTAACTCCCAATGAATTGTAAGACTCTCCATAATTTTGTGCCACACATTCTGTTTAAGTTTATCTGTTTGCATTCAGTTTCCTGATGTGCCTTCTGAATAATTATTTGTGTGGTTCAGTTTTTCAATTTCACATCATTAATGCTCGCTTTGTTTTTGGCATGATTAGCAGACTTGAACTGTGTGTCTTACATATTTTTAATTGTTTAAAACTTATGTAAATGAGCTTGGGCTAAGTGCATCCCAGTTTTAGCTGAATATTTCCAGGACTAAAGGAGGAACTACAAGATTCAAGGTTGAAATCACATCCATCACTCACTGGATCTTTTGCAATCATCCAAATGTGTTTCAGTAAGGTTATTTTAGATTTCTTGTGAATCAATACGTAGAAAATCTGCCATTGACTAGCCAACATTTTACATTTTATGTCTGCAGCATTTCAAACACTTGTTGCTTTCTAATAGATAAGTGCTCTCATAAACAAAAGCCTGAATAGATCTGTCGTTTTGGGTTTTTACATGGCTGGAACGCCTCTAATCTGAGACACAAATAGGATTGACTTGAAGTTTTTTTAAAACTTATTTTGGAAATTAGTCTACTGTTCCTTTGCTGCAGTGAAGATGTTTTGGTACATAAGAGACAAAATATCAAAAGGATACCAAGGGGTAAGAAGCAAATAGTCCAGGTAGAGAGATAGATGAATAAACAGCTAGATGGAGGATGAATAATTAAGAAGTGGGTTATTTCCTGATGCATGCTCAATAATCCAGGAAACAGCACAGCACAATGACTGCTTCACTGAAGGTTTTGAATGATGTTGCTAAGGAAAATTGTGCTACATTTTATTTAGGCCTATTTAAAGCTTTTGATACTGTGGACCACAACATCGTACCTGTATGTCATAAGCTCTCAGAAATTGTTTTATCAGATCACACTATTGGTTGGTTCTTTAATTATCTCTCAGATCGAAGGCAATGCTCTCAACATAGTATTTCTTCCAGATATCTAACTGTTAACAATGATGTACCACAAGGTTCAGTCTTGGGACCCACCCTCTTCACATTCTACATAATTAACGCAGGCCAGATCATTACTGATGCATCCTTACATTTCTATGCAGATGACACAGTTGTGTATACTGTCGAGCTAGAACAGTTGCTAAGGTTTTCCATCTTCTACAGTCTGCTTGACATCATCCAGTCAGATTTGTTCCATCTCAAACTGGTGCTAAATGCTGATAAAACCAAAGAGATGTTGTTTTCAAACAAGAAGTTGGTACCAGCAGTCCTGCCTTATATTATATCTTTGAATGGTGTTCCTATTGAGTTTGTCGATTCTTATAAATACAGGTAGTCCTCGACTTAAGGCGCCCTCGACTTACAGCAACTCGGACTTAAGAACGGGTGTGTGGCGCATTGTTAGCATACATTTTACATGTATTTCCTCGACTTACGGCAAAAAATCCGGACTTACGAACGGGTGCGGCGCCACGTGTAATGAGTTCCGACTTACAGCAAAATCGACTTAAGAACGGTTTGTAGGTACGGAACCCGTTCGTAAGTAGAGGACTACCTGTACTTGGGTATCTTGGTCGATTTGTATCTCTTTTAAGCCTCACGTCGAAAACTTAGTTAAGAAATTGAAAGTAAAACTAGGTTTCTTTTTCAGAAATAGATCCTATCTAACTGAATACTAGGAAACACCTTGTAATTGCTAAATTCTTCCCCTCCATTGACTATGGTGACATTATTTACATGAATGCTCCTGCAAGCACCTTGCAAATGTTGGATGCTGTCTATCATGGTGCACTAAGAGTCATAACCCTTCACTGCACCTGGTATTCATTGGTCAATTGATCATCATTAACTTCATGCAGACTCTCACACTGGTACATTTTCATCCTTAAATCACTCCTTGGTCTGTTACCTATATCTCCTCCTATATGTCACTTCGTGAGTGCAGCTACAGCCTGCACTCTCAGGACATAATTACTTGCAGTGTGCCCTCAGTGCGAACCGAACTTGGCAAAAGGGCTTTTTCTTATTCCGTTCCTGTAACCTGGAACACCTTGTAAAAAGATCTGGAGCTCTCGACTTTGACGTATCTAAGGGATTTTAAACAACTGTTAAGTCCATGCCAAAAACCAACGTGGACATGTTCCTGTTTTTAGTATTTTACATCACTTTATAATGTAGCTGTTTATTGTTTTGTTTTATATAATTTCTTCCATTTACTTTTGCATTTTATATGCTTCTTATATGACTGTCTATTGTCTGTATCTCATCTAGGGGTGCATGGCGCAGATTTCCTTAATTTTGGGAGATTGGCCGATACATGAGAAACTAATTTTACAGATTTTTTTTATAGTTTTAATAATTGTCTAAACTTCATTTATATTTCAGAGCACTACCTTATGGCCAGTTAAACAAGTTTGTATTGTTTATAGGATATTGTGCAAATATGTTTGTCAATAAAATAAGACTGGAAAATTGAAGGTGCATTGAGACCTTATAACACCTGACAGTGTTGCTTATAAAACTAAATCTGCATCGGCCAAAATCAGAATCGGCAGGTCAGGCTTTTTAGAGATTGATGATCAACCAGAAAAACTGCAATCCGTGCACCCCTAACCTCATCTGTGTTCTTTGTTTAAAACAGGTCTCTCTTGTAAATGAGTCCTCTTGGCTCAGTGAGACTAACCTGTATAAATAAATGTTGACTGAATGAATGAACAGACATAATCCACATTAAAGTAAGAAAATCTAATAAACTTTGCTCTTTATAAGCATTCTCCTTTAACATATAATGCATTGAACAAAATAGTCAAAATACTCTATTATTATATACTGTATGTATGAAGCCAGTGTGTGATACACAAGATATGAAATAACAGCAGCTTGTTTTAGCAACCACCAAGCAGCTATTTTGAGCAACAAATACTACAAATGTGAGTTAAAAATGGAAAAAAAGGGGGCTCCAAATGTGCATCTACATGTGCTCAGTCATAATCCTAATCACTATCAAACGGATAAGTTCAACGTGATGTGCTATCTCACTGCTAAATATAGTTCATCTGGAAAGTACAGTATTGCTGCGGGCACACATTTCTCTCTCTCCCTCTCCACTTCTCTGTGTTGTTTTTTCATCTGTGCCTCTTTTTCGTCTACATGGGCTGTCGTTAGTGTAGGTGCCTGTTTGCATGCGCGTCTTTGCATATATGAACACGGACACTTCCTTGCTCACTGTCAATAATCGGACTCAAAGCAATGGCAGAGGAGCTAGCGAAGCTGTTCAAGGAAGAAAAGCAGCAGCAAGAAAAGGTGAGGGAGCTCTAAAAAAAGAGACAGAGACAGACAAGTGACTGTGAGAAAGAAACAGTATTTTTCAGAAAACAAACTATTGGCAATGTTGCATGACTTGCACTTTCTCACCCCTTCAACAGCCCTGAGGATGGGTAGGAGGCTGGAGGGGGTGAGGCAGACAGTAGTGAAGGGAACAGAACACGAGAAGAGAAGTGCTTCAGGACAGCAGAAGAAGTAGAAAGACAAGCTAGTACTATCATGGGGGAAACTAGGGCAGGCACAGAATGAACACAAACATGATATACAGTACAAGCATTTGGGACTCACATGAACAAATAATGACTGTTGCCCCACATACGCTCCTGTGAAGTCTGCTTACCAGCAGAGGAAGAGTAGCCCACTTCTGCAGCATGCTTTTCCTCACCCTCTCATTCCGTCACTCCTTTAACTTCACTCCTCCTCTTCTGCTCTGCTGTGTCCCTTTGCAAAGCAACCACAAAAATCTTACCCTGTCTTCCTTTCAAGCGGAAAATCCTAAACAGACTTGGGGGCACCTGTGCCACAAACTGCTCCTGGTTTTTTTTTTAGACTTCCATACGCAGCCAGCAGCCCTCTCCTAAATTCTGACCGAGAGGCAAGAAGCTCCCTCACTACCACTGACGAGCAGCACTCAGGTGATCGCTCTCACACAGAAACACACACACAAAACTGGTAGTGTACACCCACAGGGAGGGAGTCCCGCATGCAGAGCTCCAATGTGTATTATGCAAGGGGCTGAACGCATGCCAGAGCTCACACACACACACGCACACACACACACACACACGAGCCCCTCCCACCGTTCACTCGTCCAACTTCATCAGGTATTCATTCAAAAAACACACACAAGCCAGCTGGCTGAATGCCCAGAGAACGCTTACAAGCAGAGAAAGAGAAGACGAGAGGGGGCGGGAGGGTGTTACAGCGAGAAGGGCAGAGCAGGGGAGACTGTGGGAGAGATAACGGGTGAGGGAGGGAGAGAGCAGTAGAGATTAGAGAGACAGAAACAGAAAGATTACAGGAAAGAGTGCCACATGGAATCTACAAACACAAATATGCTCCAGTATAAGGTTGCAAATGTGATTTTTTTTTTTTTGGGGGGGGGGGGGGGGGGGGTGTTAAA
>JARVLU010000583.1:16536430-16547730 GCA_031762415.1 Simpsonichthys santanae | reverse complement strand
AGACACGTCAGAGTGACAGTCGTTGACCAATAAGAAAATTAGGCTGCAGTACCACAGTTCAACCCATAGGATTAGTGAAAACACGTTTTTAGACTAAATATTGCCGATTTTGACAAATACCACAAAAACATGAAAATTAACACAGACATAGTGCTGTACAACTTTCTACACACATTCTTGGGAGTTTATCAGTTAAAAAAAGTTAATTTGGGGTTTAGTTCCTCTTTAACTGTAAATGAACAAATGCAAATAATTTTTCTTGATTTTTTTTATTTTATTTACCGTAATTTTGTCTATTTTTGCACAATTTGATTTATTTTATGCATCTAAGTTATATTATCTGTTGTTTATTATTGGTCTTGCACTACAAATTATATTGAACATTACTGTTGCAGTTCTTTGGTACCAAAGATAATAAACCAGATGACACTTTTGCTGTAAAATACAATGCATACTGTTTTTTTTTTTTTTTCTTTTGTTACTTTTAGTACCACATATACTGTACCATATAGGATAACGTAAACAGGGCTGTCAGAGTTGCAATGAGTTTATGTTAGGTGCACCTATGGGTGAATGATCTGACTGTTAGCAGTAATCCACATTATTAGTAGAAATAGGGCCCCAAACCAAATTTCACATAGGGCCTCATGGAGGCTTGGTCTGGCACTGAGCTTATGTATAGTAGCAAAAATATAAACTCAATGAAAAAAAGCAGTAGTAGACTCAAGAGGGAACACAAACATGAAGGGCCTGAAAATGAAAATGCACAGACAACAAATGAGAAAAATGACACAAGCTTTAAAGGAAAACTGAGAGAGAAACGACAAGACTGGATATACCAAGTCTCTTCCTAACATAGATTTTAATAACTCTCTGCTTTTTCAGCGAACAGATGGAGGTACAAATATCACCACATTGTTTTTCTTTTCTCTGCAGACATACACCCAGAAACCAAGAATTTGACCTGATGCAACACTTACTGTTCTCTCGTGAGAACCCGTGTAACCTCAGTGTTAACGCCACTAAGAGATAACGTGTGCATTATTCATATTTTAATATCTTGTTCTGAGAAATATTTTAGAGGGTCCTAATCAAAAATTAAATTAAATTAAATCATTTACAACTGCAAATCTAAACTACTTCATATCGTAATATATTTCAGTTGACAACTTTATTGCTTCTAATAAAGACAAGGTCTGAATTTCAATTCAATTCAGTTTATTTATAAAGCGCCAATTCACAACAGAAGTTGTCTCAGGACACTGAACAGAAACATTCATATACATAAAAAGTAAGTTAATAACATTATTTATCTGAGGAGCAAACTGCTTTGAATTTAACTTCACTGCAGTTTCAGAGGAACAGATACACAATGGCAGGTCGAGAGTCACATGCTAAGATGGAAATAATGTCAAATGAAAACTATTCATTTGTAACAATTCATTTTAAGAATTTAAAAAGTCAATTTGTCCTCCAGCAGCATAACAAGCCATCCCTAACTATAGGATTTATCAAAAAGGAAAGTCTTAAAACTGGACAATGTGTCAGCCTCACAGCCAGAAACTGGAAGTTGGTTCCACAATAGAGGAGCCAGATAACTGGAAGATCTTCCTCCCATTCTGCTTTTGGAAACTCTAGGAACCGCAAGTAAACCTGCAGTCTGAGAGTGAAGTGCTCTTTTAGGAAAATATGGACCATTAAGATCTGTAATATAAGATGGAGCCAGGTTGTTGAGAGCTTTGTAGCTTGGAAGTAAGATCTTGAATTCAATTCTGGACTTGACAGGGAGCCAATGGAGAGAAGCTAAAACAGAGATGATCTCGCCTACTGACTCCAGGTAAGACTGGCAGCAGCATTTTTGATCAACTGAAGACGTTTTAAAAACACATTTGGACACCCAGACGACAAACCATTGCAATAGTCCAGTCTAGACGTGACAAATGCATGAACCATTTTTTTCTGCACCATTTTAGATGTTTCTAAAAAACATCAGTGAACCAAGTTAAACCCTGCGACACGTCTGCTGAGCTTGAATCATAAAGCCCAGCCTGCTGTCATTCAGACTTATGGTCTTGAACAGAAAACACTCAGGAATAAAAAGACATCGGGAGTTACTAAGGTGTGTGTGTGTGTGGAGGTTGAAGGCCAGAGCCCAGAGGGGACCCACAGTGACACTTTATCGCAGGAAATCCAGTGAAGGGAAAGCTTAAGCGTTTGGCTACAGGAACTTTTGTATAAGCTCCATTCATTCATAGTGGGACCTCAGTAAATATAAAGCTCAGAGAGTGTGTGTGTGTTTAGGGGATTCCTCCGTTTGCGCTGCTTCTTGTCTCTGTACGTCATCCCACGGTGCTTTGGGCTTGTTCACACAAAAACACACACGTCAACGTACACACGGGCAGAGAAACTGTGTTAACTGCAGCTTTATGAGTGCGTTAGTGGTTTTATGTCGAGTTAGAAAGTCATTGAACCAGTTAACATAAACTGCCCTCGATTGGAAGGACATGCTGAATGACTTTTAGAGAGCTTTTATAGTACCTTTTCAATGCGGCTCTCCTAATGCTTGTTAAAAATAAAAAATAAAAAAACAGCGGTATGAGCCAGGAGGGACGGGAAACTTAACAAAGAAAGGGAAACAGTGAAAGGATGATGGAGAAAAGAATACTGAAAGGAAGGTGGAAAGATAACAAAGGCAGAAAATCTACTTTGGTCAGTAAATGTGACAATGTGGATGCTGCAAATAATTTCACTGAGTTTTTACAGATCAATCCCAAGATATAAGTAATATTACTGCAAACTGTTTGGTCAAAATATGCAGCAGACAAATATAATTCTGCAGGAAAAAAATGCATGATGGGCCCACATTTTTACAAGCTCTCAGGCTCTCCTGGTAACTTCTGCTGCATCTTGGAAGTGAATACATGCAACATGGATTCCTGCTATTTTAAACCTTTGTGCACTCATTATTACAAGTGGGGGGAAAACATGACTCTCTTTTTTTATTGCTGTGAACTAGTGTTGACTTTAGCAACTACTGTATATAGTTTGTGCACTGAGGAAATCTATCAACCAAAAAGGTTTTAAGTTTCATTAGATGAAATATTTCAAATGGTTTGACATTCTTCTGGGTGTGACAAAATAAGGTAGAAATTTGGAAATCTGACTTCAGATTTTTATTTATGTATTTTTTTGTCAAGTCAAAAGTAACAAATCTAGCTATGTTTACACTGAGAATCAGCTACTGGCCCCGTTTCTGTGGAGAATACATCTGGGTCACAATAAGAGACCAACATTAATAATAAATATTTAAAAGTACGTAATAAATAAAGCCTATGGGGAAAAAAAGAACAAAAAAAAGCAAACTATTTTTAAGGCCCATTAAAGTCCCTTTTTGAATCCCCAGCAATCAAAATAAAAACCCTTAAATCTGAAAAAAGTAAACTTGGAGTTAATTCATGAGTTAATCATTCATTCAGTATTGTTTTTGCAGAGACAAAACTGGAAACCAAAGTATCTCTGATGTAAAGAGCGACTCCACCACCCCTTTTTTGACGGTCACAGCGATAGATATTAAATCCATTAAATCCAACTGCAATCAGGTGGTTTCCATTGAATGTTCACCCTCAGACCTCAAATGCTACAGTAGAACAAGAATAGTTTTGGTTGATATGCCTTTTCTTGGCATTTAAAAACCCTTCTATTAAAGATTAGGTCTGGTTTCTGGTCGTCGCTAGAGATGATCCATATCATGAGATCCGTTTGAGAGAACTGGGTATTCAAAGAAATGGAGTCATGGTGTATAACAAGAGAGCTGGGTGATCCAGATCACTGTTTAGAGTATTTAAGAAATCATCAAATATTCTGATATTTATAATATTCTAAATGCATTGACACACCTCCTGCTGTTGTTTATTTCAGCATCAGAGACATATTAAAAAGACACCCAAAATTTAACTGCTTTTCACAGAAGAGAGGTCGAGATTCACAAACACCTGCTCACTGTCTACACAAGGAAGTCAGCTGATTCCTCAGCATCTACTACAGACCAGATAAAGATGGCATAGCTACCAAATCTTACACGAAACGCTGACTAGACAAGTGGTGGCAAAGTTCAGACGTTTGAGAAAACAACGTGGTGGCGTTTTATGGACAGCAAGGAAATAAGAGTTTGACTAAAGGCTGGAAATAGAGGTAAAACAATAAACACGAAGAACATGAGAGCAAGAAAAGGAAGAGGAACGAAAAATGAATTAAAAAGAGGGGGGAAATGGGCGGCGACTCAAAGACACCAGAAATAAATAAATAAAGTCAAACTGAGATAAAACAGAGAGACCAGTCATGCAACGGCAGAGTCACAAACAGAGAAATGTGCACACTAATCAGGTCTCTCTTGTAAACGAGTCCCCGGGGCTCAATGGGATGAACCGGTCTAAATAAAGGTTGAATGAACAAAACTTACTTTATCTTTCCTCTAAATGCAGATGACTACAAGTTGGCACCAAAACGCCGGCAATCCCTGTGTGCCCACATTCATGCTAACGGTTGGTTGAGAAGTTTGCCGTATTTCGTGTATTGCTACGGCTGGCAGCTTGGTTTGCTGAACAGCTGGGTGACTCAGTGCACAGCTGGCAAACAGACAAACGTATTATCTGTCTCACTGGCTGGCCAGCTGTCTTGTGGTCTGATCATCCGGCTGACTGAATAGCAGGAGGGACTAACTCAAGAGTTGGATTCTCTAAAACTTCCCCCATGTTTCAGTAGATACGTGGATAAAGACTCTGTGTGTGAGACATGCTTCCTGTGTGCGCATGGTTTTAGGGAGGTTGGGTGGACGTGAGGTGGGGATTGCTGTTATACAATACATATTGTATAACAACTGGCAGTGAGTGGGTGGCTCCCGCCATCTGGAGAGTTGAAACTGCGTATTGTGCCTGACGCTACATATTGCATGTGTATGTGTATGTGTGTCCACCCTGCAGCTACAAATAGACACAAAACCTTCAACAGTAGTTGAGTTGATGGTTTCATTAGAAATAAAGGAAGCTCCGTGTGCTCTGCAGTTAATATTTATATTATGTGGATGACTCATGGAAATTCATACAATTTTATTCATTCTTGTTGTCACCAACATGGTATTTTAAGTATGTATATGTGGTCATGTATGTTTATCTGCTGAGAATGAGGACTTATGATCAAATAACACATTAAGATGAACATGTATAGTTCATGCACACTTTTGTGCAGAGAAAATCCACTCCATCACCTCCGAGTCAGCGCTTAACTGTTGCTATGGAGAGGCTTTCCAGTCTATTTTTGAGATAACTGGTGTTAGTTTACTTTTTATTTTTTTCCCTGCGTGTATCAGAGTGAAGCAAACTGTGACAGCAAGCATTGGCACTACATCGTATGATAAGTGGCAAAGGATTTCTTTTTAATTACCAGGCTTTATCTGTCATCGTCTCCGCAGCTACTGATCTGTGACTTCTCTCTCCATCAAAATAGAATGAAGAACATATAACCAGTGATCAAAACTGGAAAACATCCAGAGGGTTTATTGAACACCACCAATACGACATGTGTCCGTGTAAACAGAAGCACTAAAACAGACGTACTGATATGAATAAGCTGCTTTAATCTCCTTCAAATATCTAATCTATTAATCTATTAGTACTGCTTGAAAAAAGGCAAATCGTCCGCGATCTTGTTCAGATGTAGCCGTTTTAACCCAAAACTAGAGAAATTGGATTTCCTGCAAAATTACAGTGTGAATGCTTATTGCTGAAGAACTTGCTGATAAACAGCTGAAACTAGCTAAAAGCATGCTGAAATTTTGCTGAAATGGAAGAACAAATCTAGGTTAGCAGAAGAAAACAGAAAAAACACATTTTTGCTGAATTGGGTTTAACTAAGTAGAAATTAGCTAAGGAAATTGGGAAACTAGCTAAAAAAGCTGAAATGAGCAAAAACGAAAAGACTGAAAAGTAGTTGAAAAGGTGGAAGGAAGCTTAAACTACCAGAAAGAAGTAGATGGAGCTGAAATGAGCTTATAAAATGTGGAATTAGCTGAAAAAGCTCAATTTAGCAAAAAAATAAAAATAAATAAAAAATAAAAAAGGTATAGCATCTGAAATACTTCGTAAAAGAAAAAGCAGAAACTAGCAGAAATAGGCTTAAAGGAGCATAACAAGCTGAAATTAGCAAGTTAATTGGACTAAAAGTAGCATAATTTACTACAAAGACTGGAATTGATCTGACAAAAGCTGAAATTTGCACAAAAAAGCTAAAAAAAAGTTACTGAAAAGCTGACAAGCTTAAATGAGCAGAAGAGTAAGAAGCAGAAATGAGTACATAATGTGGAAATTATTTGAAAAAAGCTGAAATTGGCAAAAAAAAAAAAAAATAAACAGTTGAAAATTAGCTAAAAAAGCAGAATTTTTTTTTTAAATTACCAGAAGGAAGTGGAGAGAGTACATTTTTGCGGAATAATGCTGAAAAGTTTAAATGAGTGTAAAAAATTTGGGATTAGCTGAACAAGCTTAAATTAGCACAAAAAGAGCTAAATACTAGCTGAAACAGAAAATTTTGAAACTTGCAGAAATAAACTGAAAGGAACATAACAAGCTGAAATTATCAGAAAGAACTTAGAGTAGGCACAAAAATGTTGCAGTTACCAGAAAGATTCTAAAAGGAGCACAAAACAGCTGAAAAAAACAGCTGAAATTAGCTGAAAGTAGCTGAATTCTTTTACTTATTATTATTTTTTATTTTATTTTTTTACATTTGCACAAGGAAGCTGAAAGAAGCTGAACCAGAACAAAATGTGAAAGGAGCAGTTAAAGGTTGTAAACACACCTAAAGATATGAAGGATGTAAAATGAGCTCAATTCATTTTTATTAGAAAAAAATAGCAGAAAAGCCTAAATATTTCAAAAAGATAAAGTTGCACCAAAACCAAAAGTCATAGCAGGATTGTCCTGAATGAGCTGAACGTTTTGATACATGATTTGTTGAAATAGCACAAAAATTGTGGAATGGAAACAATGCCAAAAAACTTATGGAAGAAAAATGAATCACAATAGTATGAATGTTCATATTAATTCACACAATAACGTTTTGAGCAATATCTTGAGATGTGATTCTCATAGTATATGATGTGAAACACTCTCAGCTACTACCACATTCAATTTTAGCTCAGTATTTGTAAAATTCACTGGAGCTATAGCTACTTTCTGTTTTGGCTAATATCTCCATGTGGCAGAGTGGGTTGTCTCTATTAGGAAATCAGCTGGAGATGCAAATCCATTGATTACTTTTTGAAATTTTCATTAACATTTGTTCAATGATTCATGAGATTTTTTGGTAACAGACACACAAACACACACACATTATCATCTGCCTTTGCCTTTTGGCAGAAGGTGATAGATTTCCAACAATAATGACTATAATCTTTAAAGTATACTGTTGCTTTGAGAACAATTAAAGTCAACAAACATGTCATGTACAGGAGTGCACGAGTTCTTGTATTTTTGCCTCCAGGTGACTGTGTAAGCTCACAGGTAGGCAGGTGTTAATTTCCTCTGTTTTTAGCTCGTCTTCACACCTGAAGAGGAAATTAGCAGCGCTCACATCTCACCGTTTGCAACAATGAATTCCAACGTTCTTTTCTTCTCGTCAAGCAGCGCCTTTCTCACTTTCTGAACACAAAGCCTGGTCTGACATGAGTCACCTTTACTCTGAGGAGCAGCTTTCTTATATAAAGAAAAAACTAAAAGCAGAGTTTTTTTTAGGTTCATAATCTTTATGACAAGCTTAATTAACAGAAAACAGTATATTTTTATGTTTTATACACCTTTTAAACTGGTATAGGATATATTTGCCGTCATTCCTTTAGCTTGCCAGATGCAAAACACATTAACTAATAGAAAGAAAGGCATGTGGGAACATGTGGACTCAGTTAATGTATGAAAATAAGTGTATAGTCTGAAGAAATTGGGCACCTTTTTACATATATTTATATTTAAGCTTAAAGAAAAAGCTAGTCTAAACATTTTCATACCAAATTAAAGACTTTGACAGTTAAAGTTGGTGTTATCTTATTATGGAGTAAGAAAAAAAAAACTAATGACTGTATATACTACTTGAACTTGTGCAGCAGCAGCTAAACAATGAACAAGAAATCAGCAAGTAAAGTTAAAAACTGAGTTAAACTGAAAGAATGAATGACTTAATGTCACAGACAAACAGTTCTAATACAACAACGTTCAGTCATGGAGTATGCCGTTTATTGGGAATCAATTTTGTTTGGTGGCTCCTTACAATGAAGAAGTATTTTGGATGAAGGACGAAACATCTCAACAACAAAAAAGAAACCGTCCAGATGACCTGATTGGGCACTGATGGATTTTATACCTGGATTATTGAGCATGAACTTTGGTACTTCTTCTAATAAATCAAAATAAATCCTCTGAGCCGTTTTAAGCATTAAACAGCACTAAAAATGGGAACAACTAGTTTATGCGCTGTCAACCTTTCCTGTCTGCTGTCAGCTCTACAGTCGGTCCAATAAAATAAAAAATCTGGGTAACATCCGGGTTCTGGAAGAGCGCACAGGAAGAACGCTGCTGTCGCCACGTCATGTTTCATCCTCACTACTTCCCTTTACTCCCCAGCTCCAAACAGGAAATAGTTTTGACAAAAACAAACCCTTCTGGATTGTATAATGAAACATGTGTGTGTGTGTTTACTCGTATCGAAGGGTGTACAGAGAAAACATACAGTCTATATGTCCCCTTTAAATATTTCTGTGCGGAATCGCATCTGAAGAGGTTTTATGAAATAAAGCTGCAGCTGAAAGGAAACGAAAACAATAAAAAATACTAAATAAAAAGGTTGAAAACATCCACGCAAGCTTAAAAATAAAATCTTAATTTCAGTTGAGTAATAATTTAAGACTCTGCAAGACTGATAAGAATAAAACAAAGGTTGCAGTGGATGAAATTTAGTTAAAAAATAAAAAAAAATAATGGAACTAATACATATAAGAACCAATGAAAATGAATACTGTAAAGCTGAATGAAAGCAGGTAGACAAGGAAAACTTTCCTGACTCAGAGCCAAACAACATGACTGTTTGAGAGGCAATTGACTACACCATTTGTATGAGTCATTACTTGCTAATTGCTAGATTAAGTAATTATTTTGGACACGTTTTTTTTTTTATTTATTTAATAAAACAAAGACAAGCACAACACTATTTTCTTGACCTACGTTTGGTAAAAGCAAAATGTTTCTGTACTAAAAGTAGGGAAATAAAATAAACACATCTTCCAAAAATCATTTAATTATTTGGTTTTGAAAACCAAAAAACAAAGTTTTACATATATAGCAAACATTGTGGTTGTTGTGTTATTCAGTAATACAAATGTATCATAAGCTTTTTACCAACAAGATAATAACATGCGACCACTGATAATAATTAAGTTTCTGTTATAATACAAAACAGAGAATAAAATTTACATGTACTGAAAACTTTTCACCCATAGAAGTCAATAAAAATAATAAATAGAGGGAGTGATGAAAGTATTTATGAGAAAATATACAAATTGAAAAAAATGTACTAAAGTTATATAAAAAAGCGTTGGTGGATATTTATTCCGACTGCGCAAAACATAAAAAATATCTAAAATTCAGGACATCCTGTACTTGAAATGGTTGTGAATTTACACCAAGTAATTTTCTATAAAACGTAAGTAATTATCAACAGGACTGCACCTCTGACCAGGAAGAAACAAAACAGGACCTTCAGCAGGAAGTACCCTAAGTCCTCATCTGAACCGAGTTCATCTGCCCTCCCTCCTGGATCTTAAGGAGATTCTCAACTCTTTCTCCACGTTCTGAGCATTTTCTGTGCAAGTCAGACATGTAAAATGTTTTTTAACCAGAAGCACAAGATCACAGAAACCTACTCGCCGCTAATCAAGCATAAACAATGTATTCAGGTTATCCAGTGCACAGAAGCTTCCAGCTGACTACAGTAAAGCAACATATCTTAAAGGGTTAGAATCTAGAAGATACACAAAAGTAAGGAGAGGTCTGTTTAATGTAGCACCATGAATGATGCTAGAACTATTGATTCATCAATCAATGCTCTAAATCAATCCCCAAGGACATTTTTCCGCTAAATGATTTTCTTTCCACATTTTAACAATCCAGAATATTGAGCAAAACTTTAAATCTATTGTCAAAATACATTTAGCCATATTTTCAGTGACTGCAAAAAAGAGGTAGACTGATTTTATAACCCCACTGCTTGTCATTTCTTTCCCTTTCTTTCTGTTTAAACATTTTTTTTCTAAATAGCATAGTTGCGGCTGTAAGACATACTCAACATAGCAGTAATTCCCTGCAGAGACATGCTCGTTATCAACACACCATTCATCAGCTCCTGCCATAGAAACAGGATATAGACCAATCCCACTGCCCACACTCAACCGCAACATCCATCCACTCCAATCAGGCATAAACTGGCACCGAGTACTGACACGTGACACCAAATCTATACAAACAAAAAGCACGTATATGCCCCAGTCAATCGTCTCATGGGCGTTCTCGATAAGGAACACTTATGCGGAAGCGTGTGTGTGATGGTCAGGGAAGGAGGGCGGAGGGCAGAGTCGTTGTCAGCGATAAGCTCTGGATGATAAACGATGGGGGGGTGGGGGTGGAATAAAAGTATTTTCCCACTGGCTCCTGTGTCTCATTGCCACTGGGTGGTGTATGATGTAGTACCAAGAAGCCTAACGTTTGGTTTATCCTTTTTTGTGGTGAATTATTTCCACTACCTGTAAGTTTTGCTGTCATTTCTTTGAAAACTGTTTACTACTTACAACTAGGGATGCATGATATTGGATTTTTGGCCGATATCTAATATGCCAATACAGTATGTTAAAACTTATTTGGCTGATAATTGATACCAATACAGATAATTTATTTTTTCACTCTACAACCTGTGGCTCTCTGGTTCCTCTGCAGCGACTCTTTCAAGCTTTGACCAAAACTGACATGCAGACATCCTCATCACTGGGTTGTCATACAAAAACAGCGCCTTTTATATTGGTGAGTTATTTTGATGGCATGGCTGAAGCCCAATTTATCTTTATTGCTAATATGGCAGATACTGATGCCATGGAAATAATATTGTGCATTAGGGGTGCACCGATAAATAGGCCGGCCGATTTATCGGCCCCGATTTCCTTAATTTTGGGAAATCGGAAATCGGCCAATGCTTGCATGAGAAACCGA
>JARVLU010000583.1:16505870-16516363 GCA_031762415.1 Simpsonichthys santanae | reverse complement strand
CCACCTTGCCCTTGTGCCTAAACCTAACCAAGACCCGAAACGTAACAGGAGACGCTTTATTGTAAATGTAACCATGCAAAGCTATGTAGCGCTAAGCTAACAACGTAAGTTTGAACGTAGTAGGAGTTAGAGGAGGGGCAGTTCGACCGCTACTTATGGGGCTGATAATAAGTAATAACGGCCATAGAATGGTTGATAACATTCGAAGCGGGTGCCACTAGTTGTTCTTCTTGTTTTCCTTCCACTTTCTCTCTAGTTTCCCCTAAACTTTTTCAAGATTATTTGATTGCTAATTGCAACAAGTGTGTGAGTGTGTAGATGAGCATAGTTGTGTAGAATGGCTGCATCTGTGTGTGTGTTGCAGTCAGCCAGCTTTAATGCAATATTCGAACACCCCCACTGTGCTTTCACATTAGGGAAATAATAAAGCCTCCACTATAACAGCTTTGCTCTGCTTCAACAACTGTTCCAGCCTACTCCGGATGAGAAGCAAGCTCAATCATCAGATGGGTAAAGATTCCCCCCCAGACATGCCAAGTGAGCACATTGTGTGACTCTTCCCTTCCACAAGCTTGATATTTAATGCATATAGGTGGCGCGGCGGGCAGTGATGGATGGGGGGCAATGCTGAAGTTGACGTGCCACTGGCAGAATGCAAAGCCGTCAAAGCAGACTCACAGTCTGTGAGACACATCCCATGAAGTCAGACTGGGGAAGATGCTAAAGGAGAGAGAGCGCTAAGAAAGAAGGGCATAAAGTGTCCAGGTGACAGAAAGTAGGAGAGACAAGGATGAATTACGGGATCCATTTCTTACTGGGTGTTTGCTGTGAGAATTACAGAGGATACAAATGTTGTGATAGGACTGAGACTTGATTCAATGCAAATGACACATTATTTGGCACAAGTGATATCAAGACCTAGATTAAATTATTCCACGTCATACGTAAATGTAAATGACAAATTACCAGCTTATTAAAATATTAGGAACACCTTGAAGCAACATCAATTTGGTGAAGATTTATGTGTTTGAAGGAAATGTGAAAAGGTTCATCCACACGCCTGCTCAAATTTGAAAAGAAATGGTGGTCACTCACATGTCATGTTGCTGATCTACAATATATTTAAATAAAGGGAAATAAAGTTCTTATTCAAAGACAATTAAATAAAAAATACAAGGTTATCTTTTAAGTGTTTTGTTATTTGGACATTTTTAAAACATCTGTTCTTTGCAAGAGATAAATGGAAAAACACAATACAGGTAGTCCTCGGTTTACGGCGGACTTGGTTTACGGCGTTTCGCGCATACGGCCGTCGCCCCCCCAGTGACATCATCAACCCTCGCTGACTTTTTTTGCAGCATTTTATCTTTTTTTTTTTTCCGTTTTTTTTTTAGGGTATTTTGTTAGCAAACTGCTTGGAAACACATTAAAACACATTTAAAAACATTAATATGGCCGTTAGAAGTTGTTTTACATTGAAAAAATGTGTTTAAAAAGACGTTACCGATCGCCGTTTAGTTTCGGTTTCGTTTTACGGCCGAAAATCCGCGTATACGGCCGCGTATCCGGGCGTATCCGGTATACGGCTAAATTGGTATACGGCCAAGCCGTTAGAACGGATCTCGGCCGTAAACCGGGGACAACCTGTACAGCAAAATAAAACTAAAGCTTTTACATCATCAAGTGCGAAAATTGATAATAAACTTTCAACATTGATTTACAGTGGTATTAAACCAAAGAGCTTGTTGTAAAATGATTGGAAACATGATATAAAAATATATACAGTTTAGTCTCATTAAAACACAATTAGTTCATTTGTATGAGACCTGTTAAATAATCAAGTAAATAACTGATTAAAACACAATTCCCCCAGGAATTACACAAATAACATTTCATGGGGTCTGACTGTTTGAAAAACAAATAATTTGATTAGTTGGTTTCTTCTCTCCACATATTGCACAACAAGTGAACCAGTATTTTAGATCCAACATCTATAGTCCAAATTATGATCAAAGGTTTACTTAGTTTGTTTTTAAAGTATCCTTAAAATACTAGGAGAAAATCATAGTTTGAGAACTTGTTGAAAAGTGTAACAGAATATATTTTACAAAATCAAAACAATTTTTAAATTGCATCTCATGGCCTATAGCAATGTTAATATTTACAGTAAGAAAGTTTATACTCCTGTGTGGACTTTCATGTGTGCATTTAAATGTTCCTTCCGACTAAATCCGTGTCCACAAATATCACAAGGAAACGGTTTGTGTCCTGTGTGGACTTTCATGTGTGCGTTTAAATGTTCCTTCCGACTAAATCCATGTCCACAAATATCACAAGGAAACGGTTTGTCTCCTGTGTGGACTCTCAAGTGTCTATTTAGACTTGTTTTCTGGCTAAATCCTTGTCCACAAAAATCACAAGGATACGGTTTGTCTCCTGTGTGGACTCTCATATGTATGTTTAAGTTTGACTTCAGACTAAACTTTTGTCCACAAAGTTCACAAGGAAACGGTTTGTCTCCTGTGTGGACTCTCAAGTGTCTATTTAAAGTTGTCTTCAGACTAAATGTTTGTCCACAAAATTCACAAGGAAACGGCTTGTCTCCTGTGTGGACTCTCATGTGCGAGTTCAAAGCGGTCTTATGACTAAATCTTTGTTCACAGAGTTCACAAGGAAATGGCTTGTCTCCTGTGTGGACTCTCATGTGCGAGTTTAAAGTTGTCTTATGACTAAATCTTTGTCCACAAAGTTCACAAGGAAATGGTTTGTCTCCTGAGTGGACTCTCATGTGCGTGGTTAAATTTGTCTTGCGACTAAATCTTTGTCCACAAAGATCACAAGGAAACGGTTTGTCTCCTGTGTGGACTCTCATGTGTGAGTTTAGATGTTCTTTGAAAGTAAATATTTTACCACAGTCATCACAGCTTATTGATTTTGGTCTTGCCTGGACTTTCCTAAGTGACTCTACATTTTTCTTCTCTCCAACACATTTCTTCTTAAGCAGACAGCTTGAAGACTTCACTCCTGAATGACTTATGTGTCTTTGAAGAGTCTGGTTACTGACATACTGCTTACTACACTCAGAGCAGCTCAAAGATTTGTTGACAGTTTTTACATCTGATTCAGGAGCCCTGCTCTCCTTCAAGTCTTTCATACTGTCTTCACATTCTGATTCAGAGTCTGAAGAGTTCTTTAGCAGAGAGTCAGGATTGGTCATTTCACCATCCTCTTCATCGTCCTCATTAATGTCAGTTTTTGAACAGCTTGAACTGTCTTTGTGAGTCTTTAAATCTGGGTTACTGGTAAGTGTTTTTATATCCTCCTCACTCTTTAAAGGAACTGTAGTGACCAAAAACCTGATATCAGTCTCCTCCATATTGAACTGGTCTCCCACCAGACTGGTCCAAGGGTCTTCTCTTCCACGCTATGATAAAAGGCTCTGGGTCCTGCTTGTCCACATCAGGCCTTCAGTCTTGAGGAGCTTATTCTTTTAATCAGCACCAAACATCGGCAGAAACCACTGAAACAAATGTACATTAAGGACAATGTTACTTCAACACACACACACACACACACACACAGACACACACACAGACACACACACACAGACACACAGACACACACAGACACACACAGACACACACACACACACACACACACACACACACACACACACACACACACACACACACACACACACACACACACACACACTCGGCCAGACCACTGCATTAAGACACAAGACAGGACTCATAATGTCCTTCCTGCTTTTCCATGAGATATATAGTTTAATATTGATAATTATGTGTTTTGTGATTGTGACTTTTAGTGACTTCAATTTAAGTGTGACAGTCAAATACAGGAGACGAGACACCCGCTTCAATCTGATTCAATAATAGTTTAATTTAGAGACTTAAAAGTGGAACGCGAAGGAGAAGTGTTGCAATAGGCGACTTCAGTCATTTAATGCATTTTTGTCTGCCCCGTCCGCCACCTGATGCATCACACATCGTTGTTCTCCCCTGCTCCATAAAAACTAACAGACCCTTAGATAAATAGGGTCACAGGGTCAGAGCTATTAGCACAACCCTCCATAGCGAAGTACTCGTTCAATACTCGACAGGTGGGAGGCAAACACAAAGTGATGCTGTGTTGCTCAGGTATTTTCAAGAACAATATATATATATATACAATAAAAGCTAATTAAAGTGTGACTTTAATCACAGAGGATGTGTCTTCAAGGGAACAGCTCTTGTCCTGTTCCATTTCAGTCATGGGCGAAAATAAAGGGGGGATAGAGGGGCCCACAACTCATCATTTAAAGCATGAATGAAGTGCCTGCCAAAACCACTACCAAGGACTCCTGAGCTGGTTTTATTTAAAGCAGCCCTGTGCAAATTTTAAGTTACTAAATATAAATGTAATATTGCAGTTTCATTGGTGTCACAGCTTTAACTAGTTGCAAAACTTGTGCTTGCAAAACTAAAGTGAGATGAAAGAAGACCAATCAACAGGGCAGAGTAAAATGTGAGGATTTGACACAACTATGCGTGTTTTAATTAGAGCAGTGGCCATTAGGATGAGGTTAAAAAAAAGAAGTGGTGAGTCAAGACTACACCCCTCCCAACCAACGTCAATGTCCAAAACAGACAGGTGACCGGTCCACGCTCTTTATTTTCCCTTATAAAGTTTCCTTCTGTCAACTAAATTATTCTGAGGCTGTTTTTAGATATAGATTTTATCATAATTTGCTCAAATTAAAAATACTGTACTTTCCACCATACACATCACACCCCCATATAAGTCGTATCAGTCCAAATATGTCTAATAAAATGGAAACAAAACATAAATAAGTTGCTTCGCTGTGTAAGTCACATTTATTATACTAAATTATAGCAAAGTGTGTCTCAGTTGAACTTTTACTTAATAAATGCACTTCAATGGTCAAATCTGATTTGACGTTTGCCCCAGGAGATCCAGAGCGAGATGAACGTGGCTTGGTATGGCAAGCCAAGAGTGTCATTAATAGCCACTTTTACCTATTAATGGCTTGCCATTATACTCAAGCGCCCTCTAGCAGCTGAAAATGGTAGTGTTCAATATTTTCCAAAGCAGAATGAATGAAATTGTCAGATCTCAGCCACAAATTGGGTTATGAATATTGAAAGAAAATAATAAGTCACTTTGCCATACAAGTCGCAGAGCATGCTAATTTATGCAAAAAAGGTGCAACTTATATGGCAAAAAGTACTGTTATTATAATGTCATTGGAAAAAAATCATTGAGAAATTGAGAATCATCACATCATAATATTTTCTTTCATTGAGAAAATCTACTTCGAAGTGCAATCTGGAATGAACTTCAGCATCAACCCCACAAATTGAAACAGAGCAAAAACAACAAACAATCCAGACATGGGGAAGAAAATAAAAGAGCAATATTAATTTATGTCTCTATTTCTCTGTTTCTGACATAGTTAAATAGTTTATAAAGTTTGAAGACTCCAAATCTCCAGACAATTACTTAAAGTTACAGGAAATAATAAACCTTGTCAATATTTAGGTTTTATTTGTGTAAAGGAAATCAATAATAGAAATCAGGAGGGTACAATACACTGGATATGCACGCCACATCTATGAATAACAACAACAACAACACTGCATACTGCATGAGTAAACAGCTAACTCTGCAGTTTGCAAGTTAAACATAAAGGCAGGACATATGCGCCTACTTCAGGGGAGAAACTTGATTTTCACTGTCAAGCTGCTACTTTTTCTGCAAGGTGCTGTTAAAGCAACACAGCATTCATTAAAGTGGACGAAAAATAAAGTTAGCCGAAAGTTGCTGAAGCCCAACCATTAGTTTTGTGATTGACAGAGTGTCAGCTGTGTCGACTAAGAAGAAACACATTTATATAATTTTGTAAACAAGTTTTAAGAATTTAAAAAATAGCATTTAAAAAAACAGATGGTCAACAAAATCTACCCACAGTATTTTCTTGTAAAGGCCTTTTCTTACTTTGAGCATTAGTGCACAACAAGAGGGCTACAAACCATTGCAAGGTCACAATGAGATTAGATGGTTTGAGGAAACAATAAATCATACACACGTCTTATCAGATGAATTGTTGATAGATACCTCCAAGAAGATTTTAGATGTTTTTTTTGTTTTTGTTTTTTAATTCATTCAACCTTTATTTAGGCAGATTAATCCCACTGAGCCTCGAGGACTCATTTACAAGAGACCTGGTTACAAACAAAGAATGATGACAACAGCAACAGTAGATTTTCCTTGGACAATCAAAAATAGACAATCATAAGAAAAGCATGCAGATTTTTTTTAACAAGTTAAAACAAAAAATGTCAAAGAAGCAAAACAGACAGATTAATTTAGATCTCAAGTAGTACCTTAAAAAAAGGTTAAATGTTCTAATCGTCATATTTGTGTTTTTTTAATGCCTGTATATCTAATTTCTTCTATAACTTATGGATCTTTTTGTCTTCCATTCAAATTTATACCAGAAACTCGTGAAGTCAGCTAAATGAATGTCACCCAAAGCAGAGGTGGTCAGAGATTCAAATGAGGGCAAAAATGTTGTGGTGACTGACAACACTGGAAAAACAGATGCACCTCCACACATAAACACACACACAGGGTAATCTCAGGTCAGGGAGTTCTAAGTGCATTCCCTCCTGACATATACTGTACCAAAACCCCACTCTCACACACTCTGCTTGTCATGAGAGCTCTGCACACACATGCACACAGGACAGCCCCGAGTGCCTATGCATGATTAAAAGACTGAAAGTGGGCCAGGCGCACGGTTGTCGCTGAGCAAAACTACAGGAGCTTCTTTTAACTCACCCCAACCTTCACAAACATGCATCTTCATAGTCAGTTCAAAGTCCACCAGGTGTGTGTGCGTGAGCACATACACGCAGTCACGGGTACTCAACCTGCACGGCATCACCTGAATGGCTGAACTATTCCCTCACCTCCCTGCAGCGAAGCACGCACGAGAAAAAAACGTATTTATTGGTGCTGAACGCAAAATAAAATACACCTTCAAGTCATCTGCAACTTTTAATGTGAAAAGTCAGCGGTGATAACTTTGATTACGTGGGTTTGATGTCCCAGGAGATAAATGTGCATGTAAGAAGCTGACAAGCTGAGCGCAGTGTCATGAATAGAGATATTGGGATCAATAAAAACTAAATGATAGCAACTACTAATAGTACAAAAATCAGTTTAGCCATTCAGACCAACTCTTGAGCACACCCATAAACATTTCCTGGAAGAAAGCTGTAAACTAGTATCCTTGATTGCCTTTTTACAAGTATAAATCTGTCAGGACCTGCGTGCACGATTACATTTGTACATCAGTATAAAAAGATAACAATTTATGTGGGAAAGTTTTTCTTCAAACACTTTAATTCTTTTTTTTATATATATGCCATGAATTTTTGTTGAAATTTAAATGAGAGAAAGTGGTATCAGTATAGGCATCAAAAATTACATTTAATCATCAAATCCAGACAATATCCATTCCCAAACTATATATTGTAGAGAAGATAGTAACAACCCCTCATAGAAATAAACCTGATGTTAAAATGTCTTATTTATTGTGAGCTTCTGAAGAGAAAACCCCACAAAGGACACAAGATTACGTCTTTTACAAGGCATTATGAAACTGCGCCTCAGTTTTAAAAGATTAGAAGTAAACAACAATATAAACCTTGCAAATCTGTTTTTTGCAAAGCTGCAGCAGAGAGGACTGAGTGGTAATGGTATTGGTGGACTATAATCATGTGTCGCGCTTGGCAAACGCACTTAGGATGGAGAAAAAGCCCTCGCTATAAGTTCAAATAGAAACCTGCAAATCCAGCAGCCTTGTGCAACTTTTCAGGGAATTAGATCACAGGCTGGGAGCTGGGGGGTGGGGGGGGGGGGGGGGGTGGATTTTCTCAGCTCTGATTCAGGCACAATTTTTTGCAACACAAGTTTTTGAACTTGTAGGCATCTCCAGATTCAGACTGATCATTATTCTGAAAGCGAGCAACTCTGTTTCAACGTTAGCGCGGAAGAATAAACGGAAAAGAAATTAAAAAAAAAAAGTTGAAACAAAGCCACCAATGTCTGCTTCCAAGAGAAGCTTTTATGAAATACAAATAGTGTGTGTGGGTCATGCTGATAAAGACTAGACGCTGCAGGTCAGCAGGTTGGAAGTTAAACATACAAAACAGTTGCAAACATTTGACCAGATGCACATTTAACATATGCACATGTGCATTGTCTGCACTTGAATAAGGTGCAAACATTAAATCTGTTTCTGATCATTTGCTCCTCTGTCAAGCTTCTAGTACATTTAAGGATAATTAGGAGTAAAGGCTGCCGGGCTTTCTCTGAGGACAGCATTTCACAAGTGCTTAAGCCTTTGTCTCTAGTATTTCTGACATCTGTGTTTGCACCACTGTCACTATATCGACATCGCCAAGACAACCAAACATAAACACAAGCAGTCAGCACTAATGTGCAAGGCACATGACAGTGGTGGCTGAAACAAACCTTATACACACAGCCCGAGCACATGCCTTGTGCTCGTATATGACAACAAAGATATCAACCACTTCGTACCAGAAAATGTGTGATGCAAATTAAAAAGGAGTGATTCTGTTACAAAACACACATAGGAAAGAGAATCTGGCTGTAATCTTGGCTTAAAATAGCTCACGCCCTGTCAGCGTACTTCTCAAATATCTCATTAGATTTGTGGCTTTGAATAGTTCAAGCCAGTGTTTTAATTCATAATAAATTTAATCATGTGAGAAATTATTTGTAGATGTTAGCTGCTGTTTAATATCCTACTGGAATATAGTAGTTATTGTGTGTTTAGGGGTCATTCAGTATGAGGGAAGGCGTTTTGGAGGTCAGGTTTATCTGAACAAATCTCAAAGTCAGCACAGTATATGCATACATCCATGTTGCTGCTTAGTTTCTTTCAGAAACCCATAAAACCTGGTGCTTTTTTTTTTTTTTTTCTTTTTGCAACGAGAGGCTGTTTTTCAACAAGTTCAACAAGTCTTAAGAGTCATGTAGAGCCACATAAGGTGCTCGGAGGTTTAAAAAATGGGCTTTGAAAGGAGAAGCTTGAATCAAATTGAGTACTTACCAACGTTGGGACTGCAAAGTTGTTCTCAGACGAGGTCATGAACCCTTCATCCGAGTTCTCATCCTGTGCTACTAACGTCGACACAGGCTCGGCATTATTGCGCGACAGATTTCCAGTTACTGCACTGAGACGTTCTGGAAAAAGTCAAGCTTCTGTAAACAGTCTGTCTCTGGCATTAACTTCAAAGCTGGCAAGATAAATGCTAAAACAAGGGGTCAACTTCATAAAATACTCTCTCATTTTTCTATTTATAATGAACAAAAAATACAGTCCAGTTAACATAAACACAAAAATGATGATTTCAACATCTGTGCATGTGCTCGTTTGTATATTATTTACTAGGGATAATAAGCACATCCTTTGACACAAATGCATATTAAAGTTTGCTTTCTAATGCACAAGTCTGCTCAGATAAAGAGTGACTGAGAAGCAGCTATGAACTTCCTCTGTCACCACCGTAATTTGAGAAATATTCTCCTGTTGGGGTCCAAGTGCACTTAGCTATCATCTCAGGAAATCCTGTAGGAGGTAGTGTCTGAGAGAGTGAGCTAATAACCCTGCATGTAGCATTAGACCAAGCTCACAGGACATCCTCAAGAAACAAACCAAGGTGCTGAAAGAGGAACCAATGGGGAAACATTTTGACGTTAAAAGCTGCTACACACCACCCTAGTCAGCGATTGACTGCAGTCCTCCTCATGAACAGCAGGTGTTACTACTGAGAAAATACTACAACTGTAGAAGAAGATGTGCAGAAAGAATATGAAAGTAAATATGAAAGAAAGTACAGTAAGCTCCATCATCCAGGTAAATAAATCACAAAAAAAATTAAAAACATGTCATCTAACAGATTCTTCTTGGAAGAAACGTTTCGTCTTTCATCTGAAAGACTTCGTCAGTCTGAGGCCTGCCAACAAAATCTGTTGTACAAATAGCACCTCATCGACGTGGTTCAAGCCAGCCTGCTGTGGAATTCCCAGAAACTGGTTTTACACGTGCAAAAAGGGGACCACGCATCTTCAGCTTGTCTGCTTTACTTTGAGGTGGTTTTTGAAAGTTATCAATTACAATAACTTTACCTTTTTGGGTTTTCTTCAGTCAAATACAAAAACCAAAGCACACCATCATTAATGAGGTCAATAGTGGCAACCATAAATCACACAAAGGAGAAAACAACGCAATGTTAATAAAAGTTGTGTTTAAAACATACCTTGATTAAAATATTTTTCTATGTCTGTGACTTTATAAGTACAGGTAGTCCTCGGTTCCCGACCGAGATCCGTTCCAACGACCCGGTCGGATACCGATTCGGTCGTAAACTGGA
>JARVLU010000583.1:16472667-16490690 GCA_031762415.1 Simpsonichthys santanae | reverse complement strand
GTGATAGAACAAAAAAAAAAAAAAAAGGGAGTCCACACCTTCAAAAACTTTTTCAACTCTTCAAAGTTTCTGCAAATGTTTTCTTAATAGAAGACGAGCACATTTGTTGTGGTCTAAAAACAACCATCACAAGTCTTCAGAGTCTGGTTTCACATCTGCTCGCTGCGCCCCCTGATGTTCAAATGTGGAAGATTTTACAATCTTGGAGTTATTTCTCTCCTCATAATGCACAAGAGATTGAGTAATACATAATCCATGTTGAACCTTAAAGCTGAAAAGCTCAAAGTGTCTGCAGAAAATTATAATCTGCATGCAACAGACACATGTATCGTCATTGTATTAGCAGCTTTCTAACAGAGAAATGACACCAGCTCAAAGTCACCTCTTTGAGCGTAATCCTGGAGCGAATCCCTGCTACCTGTTCTCACACACACCTTATCCATTCTACGAGGAGGAAGAAGGAACGAGGATTATCATGCAAAGAGTTTTTTTTTTAATCTTAGTATTGCCAGCAGTCAGCTGAACAAAAGCATCCTGCACAGACAGGTTTTATATGTTCAAATGTATTTGTTCAGCATTCACACTAATTGTTTCGCTACATTTCGTTAGTACAATTTTTTTAAAGACTTGCATTCTAATTACGTCTGCACACTTTGTGCTATTTTAACCGTGTGAATAAATAAATGTTCAGCTTATTCAGGAGATGCATTTTGGTTTGTATAACTTCTTTCAAAATATATATTTGCAAATATTCTGAGATTTTTTTTAGTCAAAAACAGTTTTTTTAATGTTTCAGCTTTGTGGTATAGCGAACCCTTTTCTAGTTTTACATAGTGTTTTTTTTACCTGGCCTTTTGGTGCATTTAACTAGCCTTTTTTCTAGTTTTAGATATTGTTTAGATATTTTTTGCCAGACTTTTGCTACTTTTAGCTGCTACATTTAGCTAGCTTTTTGTTGCTTCTTGCCAGTCATATTGTACTTTTACATTTTAGCTAGCATTTAGTACTTTTTAGCTAGTGTTTTGATTTGCAGCTCGTTCAGCTAGCCATTTGCAACATTTAGCTTTGAGCAATCATTTTGCTACTTTTAGCAAGTAGCTACTTTTAGCTTACACTTATAGCTTTAACTGCATTGCATGGAAAGTGTATTTCCTGTTGTTGGAAAAGTGAAATGTTTACTTTGACATTCTAATTTTGCTTCTTTCTCACATTTTCTTCCTTACAGAAATGCAAAAGAGCACACAGGAAAAACAGCACCAGTTCAGAAATGGACTTAAATTCTGGCAAAAAAATAATTTTTAAAAGACAGAACCAAGTAATTGTGCTTTCCTTCGTGTTCAGAACAATCTTTTTGTTCAGTTGTTCTGGGCCTAGAACTCATTACCATACTGCTTCCTTTTGCAAATAAAACTGCTTAACAACAGGAACACAAAATGTTGCTGCACCCTTAGTACTTCCAGCTTTGTACGAACCACATTTTTGGTGGCGTTCAGATCTCTGTGGGTCAGATACTGCTCACTTGTGGCGTCTGTGCTTAACTTTGCTCCACCCTAACTTTAGGTTCAGGCAGCTCCACAACCAACTCGTTTAATTTATTAAAGTGTGCAACTATTGCCTCACACATCAGAGCTACTTCCATTCATCTGGACATTGACTTGGCCAGAAAATAAACACTTGAACCAACTTTGTTACACATGCAAACTATACACAAACCAGCACAGAATGACATCAGAACGTCTCTGCACACAGCGATAAAACTCCGAGGTCAGAGAGGAAGACAAATCTGTAGCCCCTGCCTGCCCCGGGAGACTGGTTTTCTTGGATGTGTGGTATTGTAAATTGAAGAAACTGGAAAATCTGTTGGTCTGTGGTGCCACTTTCTGCAACACAAGTGAGGTGAGTGAAGAAAGAAGAACTGGAGCAGAACTTGAAATAACTGGGTGTTATTTGTCCTGTTTGTACGGTGGCCGACGGGTGCACATGCACAGCAAACGGTGAAACGAGCAGCAAACAATGTATGACGCAAACTCAAAAACAAATGCAAACACCATGTTTGTGTGAAACAGGTGACTTTTGGAGGATAGAGTGGACGTTAGTTTCTACTCTACAGAATATTACATTTGTCTGACAGGATCTGTCATTTAATTGTGAACCCACATGCAGGAATGCTATGGGAAACTGAGTAAAATAAGTAATAAAGTTTATTATTTAAATAAACAACAAAATTCTGTTGGTGGAGAAGACACGTAGAAAAGACACAGACCATGACAAGGTTAAAGGATAAAGCCAGAATACCAGGGGAGTGACAAGACACAGACTAAATGCAGATACTAATGAGGTCGAGTAAGGAACCCCTGGAGTGATTAGGATTCAATACAGGTGTGTGCAGGAACAGAAACACTGGGAGGTGAAGAAAGACGGAACAGACAGTTGATCTAATATTCCAGAAGTCTTGGCACTTTTTTTCATCATCTTTTGTCTTTTCTGCAAAGCGTTAACTAACATGTCATTGAGGAACGCTAGTTTTAATTTAGCTACATTTATTCCATAGTTTAAATGTTGTTAATTAGCATTTTCAAGTGCACTAAATGTGATAATAAAAGAAATCACAGAGGAGACTGAATTAAACATTAAAACTGAAATGCAAATTCTGGACTGTGAGTCAAACTTTAAAAAGCCAAGTCCATCAGCTCTCTAATTTCCCGCTCTCCCTCTCATTCCGCCACCAAAACGTATCTCGCTGCTGAGCTCGTCAAGTCCAATTGAACCTGAACGTCCACTGGCCCAAATCCCCTGGATGCTTGATTTCAAAGGGCCTTTGAAAAGTTGAATCAATGACGCTGATGTGTCATTAACCAGCAGCTCCTCTAGATGTCTGGCAGCGAGGGGCCTGATAACATTGTGCTCCTACAGACGCTGAAACCCCATCAATTAGTCATCGGAGCGGTGATCCTCAGAGCGTGAAGCTGGAGAGGAGCTCTCAGTGAGGAAAGGCCGAAGGTTTGTCTGACGAGGTGGAGGCGGCTGACCTCACGTCACCGCTTCTATTCAGCTGACTGTGGGAACGCTGAGTCAGCGTCACACTATTGTTTTCCTGTTTTCTAAATTTTATGGACGTTTGTTGCAATTCAACTATTTCTGCATACTTGGAGCAATTTTAGCCTTTCACGTAAAACATTCAGCTCATTGAAGAGATGGGTGCTGTAAACTTTACTTATGTGAAAATATTGAAGTTTATTAACACATATTTTCCCAATAGAAATACATCCCTTCAGTTTCTCAATAAAAGTTTTTTTTCCTGTTAAGCGTACCCACTCTATTTTTGTCTCTTTAATTCAGCTTTTAGCTTTAAGCTTTGCTTTTGCTACTTCAGCTTTTAGCTTATCTTTATCCAGGTTTCAGCTGCTTTCAGCAAGTTAAAATATTAGCCTTTTTCTATGTTTAAGTTTTTGCATCCTTTTGTTACTTTTAGCTTCTTTAAATCCATTAACTACCAGTAGGCTTTTGCATTTTTAAGCTTTTAGCTACCTCTTGCTTCTTTACTACTTGTAGCTTGCATGTTATTATTTTTAACTTTTAGCAGAATTTTCATTGCTTTTAGCTAGTTTTGCTCTATTTAGTTTTTAGCAAGCTGTTAGGTTTTAGCTATCCAGTTACACATTTTTACGTTCTTGCTTGCCTTTTGTATTTTCAGCTTTTAGCTACCCTTTTGCTACTTTAGCCAGTGTTTCATTTGTAACTTTTAGATAACCTTGTACTGCTTTTAGCTAGGGTTTTGCTATTTTAACTTTTGGCTATCCTTTTACTACTTTAGCCAGCATTTTGTCATGTCTAATTTGTAGCTAAACTTTTGCTGCTTTTAGCCATTTACTGTATTTTTAGCTTTTAGCTCGCTTTATGATACTCTCAGTTTTAAGCTCACAACTTGTAGCCTCAGTGCTTTGCTACTTTTAGCTTTTAAATATTGTTTTCCTACTTTTGGCTTTAACCTAGATTTTAAATTATTTTAATTTTCATCAAATATTTAGATTCTTTTAGTTTTTAATCACTCTTTTGCAACTTTTACGATTTGCTAACAGTGCTTCTCTTAGCTAGCAGTTTGATATTTTTAGGTAACCCTTTTCTGCTTTCAACTAAACATGAGCTATTTTTAGCTTTACAGTAACCAATACTGTTAGCTTAAGCTTTAGTTAAGCAACTTTTCACTTTTCGCTTGTGTTTTGCTACTTTTAGTTTTCAGATGTTGTTTACTGTGACTTTCAGCTTTTAGCTTTCAGCTAGTGTTTTGCCTTAGCCTCACTTGCTTTAGCCTCTGTCCTACTTACTTCAGAAATTTGTATTCTGCTTTAACGTTTCAATTTCAGCTTCTTCGGCAAATTTCATTCAGCTCAGTGACAGTGTTTTCACAGAAAGTGTGATTTCTTAATCAATTCTGTAAATCTATTTTACTGAGTTGTTTAACTTTGACCAACACGAGAGCGATGCGGCTCACATTTAGTCCCACAACACAACACAAGCTTCAGCTCTGGCTTTTTGAACATCGTGTGTGTTTGAGCCCCAGACTGCAGCTCTGCTCGTTTCTGTGCTTTCAGTGTGCCGACATGACCTGAACGTTCAGCCTCAGCTAAAAAATGAGTTTCCCTTGTGCTAAAGTTAGCTACTGCTGCTCTCATTTGTGTAGATGACCAGAGAACTCTGCACATAACGTGATGGAAAACTGACAGCAGTGAACATTTATCAAATAACATTCGCATGAACCGGCACAAAACATTAAAGATTAGTAAAACTGTTCAAAAAGCTATCTACAACAGGTAAGATGTTGATGTTTCACAACCCTGCCACAAAACTTCATTTTAAAAATACCAGTATTTACATATTAGTTTATGACAGTGCTGCTTTCCATAAACAACCACATCACCACAGAGCAGAATGTGACTTCTGCTCTGTCACCGAGTGTTTACTACTTCCTCCTCCTCCTCCTCCCCGTCACTATGTAGTATAGTACTACATGCTCTAGTTGACAGCTCATGCCGAGCCAGCACATTCCACGTTATTACTACTTCAGATGTTTGTGGCCCAGAAGCACTCAGATTGGCTGAGGCGCCTGCGACACTGAAGTTACCTCAGACCAATGAGAAGAGCTGGAGCTGTGCAGGCGGACTCCCTCTGCTGGGAGATTTATTGAAACGAACACGATTACAAATGACCAAAATAAGAAGGCTACATCTTAAAGACTGTCTCATAATTAAAATAGACATTCAAAAGGACCAAGAGAGTGAAAGTGCTCTGGTATATGAACAAATTTCTCCTCAGCTCTGCACAGAGTTGGAGAGCATCCAAAGGCCTGCAATGAGATTGTGCTAAGTATCAGAGGCTGGAGCGTCCTCGTTTAAAAATACCAATGCTAGTCCAGTTCTTTGTGTAGTTCCATGTGCATTTATATACATCGTGCGTGGCGTAAAGGTAAATTGACTATTTACAGGCTACTCAAAGCACTTTATAATCTATGCTCTCATTTACCTTCCAACACACATCCATACAGAACTCTACTACATCTCTACAAAGATAATGTGAATAAATCATTTCATAAAGTCTAATAAGTGCCTTATATCATGTTGGAGCACACATCAGAGGCAATGAAAGGTTCAGTGTCTTTTCCAGGAGTACTGCAACATGCGACTGTATACTGGGGAAATCGAACCTTCGACTTTCTCATTAGAGGATGACTGCTCTAACCACTGATCCACAGTGCCTCTTGTGTAGATGTTGCCATTGGTGTCTGTGCATTTAGACTTGGCTCAGACGGGAAGAATTTAGTGAGGAGGTCTCATTTGACGACTCAAGACTCTTTCATAAAAACAGCCTGAGAAATGGCCACACAGACTGATCGGTCCTTGTGCTCCCTCTGGCTGTTCATAAATCAAAACTGAGGCAGCCATGTTGCATAGAGACGTGAGTTTTCAGGAATGAAGTGGGCATTGTGGAACCAAAAGAGGTGCAAAGCTGAACTCAGCCGGGTCGATGCGGAGCACAATGCATTACGTGTGTAACGTTGAAAAACAGATAATTTTATGCCTAAAACTTTAGCAAAAACTGTTGGCGTCAACCTTATTTGTCTGTTAGCAAAACATCGAGTAGCCTTTGAAGTCAACCCACAGCTATTAGACTTTGGCAAACACGAAAACGGCTTCAGCTCTGCTCATTTTACAGCTATGAATCTAAAATCTGTTGCGGTAGAAGCTGAGAGTCATTCACAACACGTTCAATCCACGTTTCTTTTCTGGAAACAGTGTGCGACATGTGCAAAGTCCAAACCTGGTCAGTCAAAATATGAAAATAAATAAATAAATGCAGCTGAAGTCCACTGAAGACGACAAAGCAGCGTCCAGAAAAACAGAGAAATTTCTTATTAGAGCCGACCAGAACAGAAACTGGACTGAAACCAGATTTCAGAAGACGTCTATCAGCTGCGACGGTATGTACCATATTTTCTGGCGTATAAGTCGCTCCGGAGTATAAGTCACATCAGTCATAAAAAGCCTCATGAAGACGAAAAAATATATATTAGTGGCTTCGGTGTACAGTATGTCACATTTATTATGTGTCACCGCTGACCCTTCGCATTTATTATGTGTATATTTAATGGTCAAAACCGCTTCATTTCTTCGGGACAGTGCAGCGTCATCCATCCATCCATCCATCGTGGCCGGAGCCGCAAGCTCTCCGGCGTTCCTCCGCCTGCACCAGCTGAGTGAAGCACGCACGGGAGGATGCACCGTTGCAGTTCTTCGAAATTTAAAGTGTCTGTCAAAAATTGCGTTACGTACAGGTAGTCCTCGGGTTACGACGGTCTCGTCTTATGACGTTTCGATGTTACAACGCATCTCCTTTATTCACGTTACGCGGTTAAGTCGGTTTTACGTTGGTTTTTACGTTGGTTTTTACGTCGGTTTTACGTCGGTTTTACGTCGGTTTTACGTCGGTTTTACAACGGTTTTACAACGTTAAACGTCGTAACGCGACGGCGGAAGAATATAGTACGTGGTGCAGTGGCGGAGGAATACAGTACTGTACGGAGGAGGACGGCGTCACTAGCATCCCAGTAGACCATTAGCCCTTCATTATGGCTCCCAAATGCAAGGAGGACTCTTCTGATGGCAGTGCATCGAGGAAAAGGAAGGCCATCACCATGGACTTACGTCGAAAATCGGTTTACGCGCTTGGTAAAACATGTACGTCAAATGTATTTACATACGTTCCGACTTACGTCAAATTTGGTTTACGCCGCCGCGTGAGAACGGATCTACGTCGTAAGTTGAGGACTTCCTGTACATGGAAAAAATAACGTATATAAGTCACTTCGGCGTATAAGTCGCAGGACTGACAAATGAAAAAAACTGACTTGTACAGTGGAAAATACGGTAAATATGTGCAAGTCAGACCTTCTGTGTTGCCTTCTCAAAGGTTCACACAGTCTGTGTGAATTTGTGTATGAGAAATCAGCAAAAAGGAAACAACTCTTTAAATAATTCTGATACTTATGTGAACATGAGCTGAAGCTGTGCATTTCCTCTGGTTTTCTTTACAGTACCAAAGATGAACCATTAAAACGCTCTTACGACCAACAACAAGGTCAAAAGCCGTTGCCTGAAGAACTGTTTGACGTTTTCTTAGCGTAGATCTTAGATCCTTTTATACCGTTTCCTTTTACACTTTATACTTTTGTTATTGTTGGGTGTAACTGGAACTTGTGCACATAATCTCTTTCCACCTCATGTGTTTAAATGACAATAAACCCACTTGAACTATTTGAGTTTTCTGCGAGCTGGGCCTCTAAAAACAAGAAGAAGACCAGAATCTCTTTTCCTGCGTGACTCTCTGCAGAGAAAGCTGAGCTCTGCAGCACATCTCTTGTAAAATAACCAAAGGCTTAAGTGAAGCCGGTT
This sequence comes from Simpsonichthys santanae, assembly GCA_031762415.1. NCBI lineage: Eukaryota > Metazoa > Chordata > Actinopteri > Cyprinodontiformes > Rivulidae > Simpsonichthys > Simpsonichthys santanae. The sequence continues at coordinate 16,482,744 of JARVLU010000583.1, read as the reverse complement.
GAATTTTAATGGAGTTCTGCGGGGTATTCCATCGCCTCTGGTCCCAAGACTCAAAGATCAGAGAGAATACTCGAGTGCCATGTCCCTTTGCCTCTCACGCTCCCTCTTCTTCCCACTTCCAATCATTTCTTTCTGCTCGGGTTTTTGTCTCTCTCCTAATCCAAGCGTCTCACGCTTTCTGTTGGTTTTCCCTCTCCCCTCTGTCTACTCGGTGAAACTTGTGTCGGAGCCACTCGAGGCGTGATGACTGCTGAGCCTCTTCTCGGTTCTCTGGCATGAACTCATGACTCTCAGCACAAAGGCCCGCATGAAGGGCAAAAATAAAACAGTGAAAAAATGGAACAATTTCTTCTTTGGAAATAGCTTTTGTGTTTTGTTGTGTATGTTGAAGTGAGAAAAGTTTTTTAAATGATAATTTGTTTAAACTTTGAAGAACCTCATGTCTTCCTGCTGGGGCTTTAGCACCAAATACGCCCGCGGCTAATCTCCAACACAAAAAGGTTTTCCATTTGTGCATGTTCCATAAATTAAAATACTCTTATTCACTTTTAACTGAACAATAATCCAAGCGGGATTTCTGCTTGAATAAACATGAAATGCTTAATTGACGTGGCCTAAACTAAGCGATTTAACATAAATTTTAATATGTTAAAGGTTAGAAGTGTTTTTCAAAGTGGGGGCCGCAGCCCCCAGGGGGCGCTAGGGGGCCTCAGAAAGCTGGAGAGAACATTAAAACAACAACAAAAAATCAAAAATAATAATAATAATAATAATAATAATAATAATAATAATAATAATAAATTGCACTAGGGCAATCTGTATTTGTCATTTCCAAATCAACACGCTTAAGAGAGAGGTTAGATTTATTTTGTTTTGTTCTTCGGGTTAACAGTTTGTTGAAAAGTTGTTTTCAGTGGGAATATAATATACGTAGTGTTTAAAACACATTAACATTTTTATGCTCAGCAGCTTTAATAATTAACTCAATATATTGAATAAAAGTTAAAACATTCTCCAAGTTGGTGTTTTTTTTGTTTGTTTTTTTACATAATTTGTAGCATTGTATGTGGGTTTGCGAGGGGTGGGAGGGGTGGGCTCATGCTGTTTGCGAGGCCATGGCATGGAAAAGTTTGGGAACCCCTGGGTTAGAAGACTTGAGTTGTTTTATAGTTTTAGATGTCCACTTTTGTTTTGGAAATAAACTTTTTTTTTTAACCAACGCGTTCAAAAAGCTACATTAACTAGTCAAACCTTTTTTTTTTTTTTTTTAGATCGTTTTAAAAGATTTAACGGTCCCATCAGTGCAGAGAAATTATTGAACAGATAACACAAACAAGTCATAACTTTGGTCACTAATAAAATGTGAGCAAAGGTTCTCAAAGACTTGTTGCAGCAGAAATTATACATTTTACCGTTTTGGTTTGATTTCTTTTCAAAGTCAATTCTGTCTAATTAAAATAAATAAATAGATAACAATAAGAACTCCATTGAAAGATCAACAATATAACAAATTTACATAATTAAATTTTTTCTCTACACCGTAATACTGTCATTTAATAGATTAAATCATTCTCTTTATCCAAATATGTCCATATATTTTACAATAAATTATTCTGAAGGATTTTTGGATCAAATGTGCAGGAGATAATTGAAAAAAAAAAAAAAAAGAAGTACATGTGAACAAAGTCTGAAAATGACTAATAAAGTGTCATTTTGTCAGTTTTTTTAAAGGTTGTAAATGCCTTCGGTGCAGAGCTGTGTCGTTTTAGATGTGAAAACATGAAATGTAGCAACTGACAACCCATAAATATCATATTCAAACGTTTTGTGAGTCTCATGTTCTGATCTGCACCGCCCCCATCTGGTGAAAATCCACATCTGCTAAAACACAAGAAAACAGATTTTATATACAGTAAATAAAAAATAAAAATAAAAAAACAGTTACTTCACTTGAGAAGCAGTTCTCTTTTTGAACTTCCCAGAATACTGTATGTAAAGTCTAGGATGGTTTAAATTAAAACAGATTTAATAGAAGAATCATACACTGTGCAGAAAATGTATATATTGTTTTACATTTGAGATGAACAATGTTGCCTAGAGTCACAAAAATGACAAACTATAGAGAATTGACAAATTTAGCATATTTTAATAATGTAATAAGTCTCGTTTCATATCATAAACAACTTCTGTAATGATCCACAATCAAACAGAATTATTAATGTTCTCTTTAACGTGTTAAAAAGTAAAAGCATTTAAACATTTACTGAAGTCAAGATGTAAAAACCCAGATATAAGTGAAAACAGCCAATGCTCAGTTTTAAACAATCTGCTGTAATATCAAAACTGATATTTAAAAAAAAAAAAAAAATTAAAGGCTGTCCAAACAGCTTATTTGTCGTAGTGTTAAAAACCCAATCAACAGGAAGTGACGTGTGACACTTCACATGCAGGTAATTTGTACAATATTCACCTCTTCAGTTTTTTTTATTATTATTTGTGACAGATGCAAAGAAAAGAGAGTTCTTTCACCCTGCAGGGGTGCACTTTGAGTCCTGCAGGAAACAGCTCCATCTTCTTCTCATTTGATCAAAGTCTCACTGAACAGACCAAACTTTCCTTTATGCTACTTTTGGTTTCACAAACATTAAAAGGCATTTACTTTTCTTGTAAAGCTGAGATCCCTAGTTTGAACAGGATTAGTTACATTAATGTAGAGCTCCTGCTAAAGTAATTTAAATAAGATCCTTTCCTACAACTACAATAGAAACAGAAACAATAAAAAAAAAAAAAAAGCAATATTGTTGACGTCATTGAACATACTATAAACATATCTATACAGGTCATTTCAAAAGAGCACAGTTCACTGTTTTGTGGTCAGAATATTGACAAATCTTGGTAGGACTGCAAACAAAAAAGAAAAAAACTCAAACAAGCACAATTGGATCTTTTTAGGTTTATTAAAGCCAGTAAATGTTTTTAAAGCTCGATGAGAACCTGTCATAGAGGAATTAATCAAAACTGAACCCAGTCATGTATGAAGTGATGACGTCATGTCCAGGGCCATCACATGACAAACAAGTGTACCACATACAGCACATTATACAGCAGCTATGCATATATGCATCAAGCTTTGTTCAGTTCTCTCAAATTAGATGTGGCCTGGAAGAGCAAGGGCCTTGAATGACCTTGGGCCTTGATTTGTGACCTTGACTTTGAAGCGGCTGTGATTAAAAAAAAAAAAAAAAGGCTAGTGACAAGGCATGTGTGCATTAAGTTTAATTAAATTATCTTGAGCAGATCAGAAGTTATGGCCCATACAAGAGAAAGTTTATGCACAAATGTAGACAGAGACAACATAATATACTGCTCTTTCAATGAGCATAGTAATAATATAATAATAATAATAATAATAATAATAATAATAAAGAAATAATAAACAATAAAGAAATAATAATAATACAGTACATCAATAAATATTAGTAAATAGATAATAGTAATTAATAAATAATAGTATATATAATAATAAATACAGTACATAGTGAGTAAGTAATAATAATAAATAAAAATAATAATAAATAAATATAAATAAATCAATATGTAAATAAATAGTCATAAAAAATAAATAAATATAACATAATAATAATAATAATAATAATAATAATAATAATAACAATAATAATAAAGAAACAATAACAGTAAATAAATAATAATACATCAATAAATAATAAATAAATAATAGTAATTAATAAATAATAATAATAACAATATATAATGACTAAATAATAAATAAACAAATAATAAATCAATCAATACATAAATAATAAATACATAAATATAATAGTAATAATGATAATAATAATAATAACTGTTAAAAAGGGAAATAACTGCCACTCATTGCAGCAACAGTGAAAGCACCCAAGTGTTCTCTGAGGAGGCGGCTCAGCTCCCCCTCAGAGACTGATGGAGGCTGTTCGAGTGGCACAGCGAAGCGCCTCGTGTGGACGCAGCGGACCAACCTCTACATGAAGAGCCACTAAACACACTCGCAAGAGGGTGAAAATAAAATAATAAAGCGAGGATATTACTGTTTTGATGGTACTTTTGTTCGTAGTCGTTTTAACAAATTGTTTGATGATTTGAAAAGGGCCATTACTTTACATGTAAAATGTGCAGAAATGGTGAAACTTGTCCTTTAACATTCAGTCCAACTTGTAATGAGTGCAGCTGGGAGGCAGTGTGCCACTCTTCAGTGCAAATAAATCTGATCTGAAATAAATAAGACGTGGACCTGTTGGAAGCGGACGTGACGAGAGCCTATCTGCCCCCTCTGCGCTGCACGACCATGGTCCCTGCCATGACGTCGTACACCGTCCTGTTGTGCTGAAAGAGGAGGAGCGTGATGAAGATCGGGAAGAGGAAGGCAATGGAGAAGTTCTTGTTCAGAGCCCGCACTGCAGAGCTGTGAAAATGAAGAAACACGAGAATGGCTTTAGAGCTGCATGTTCACAAACGGAACCTCCGTTACGTCAAATGATGTGCCGTCTACTAACGAGAACATCTGACTTCTTAGCGGTCGGGGAACGGCTCAGAAATATTACTCACGCCGAGAGAGAAACATTAGATGCGGGGACCACGAGAGCCCGGTTGGGTCGCACCAGCGTAGACGTTTCGCACGTCACCACTCTGAGACCGAGCAGGAACTTTCCTGGAGTCGCTCCACCAGCGCCCCAAATGCAGATCGTCTGATTGGATGAGAACATCAACATGCGTCTATTATTAGTGACACCAGATTGTTACTCAAACAGTCACATGAGCCAGAACTTCATTCGCAAGTGGACAAAAACAAGCCAAACGTGGCAGATGGTGTTCGGCTGAGCTGAGGTGCCCGAACATCCCAGAGCTCGGTCCCACGTGGGGAAACAACGCCGCTGACACAGACGTCCGTTAAGAGGCACGATGCATGATTTCATCTCAGGCAACTCCGAATGCAGCGTTGCATCACCGTCCTCCGTGGGACGCGATGACGTGTCGTAAAGAAGCGCTCGGCCCAGCTCGGTGCGGCAGCTTCTCCAGAACACAACGGGAACATTTTACAATTTAAACTACATTTTCATCACTCCTCGCAGAACTGAGAGGAGCAGCACTTCTGGTTTTTAAAGCAGTCACTTGCTCGCTGGTTTAGAGTGTAAAGCTGGTTAACTGGGTCCTCCACTGTCATTTTTCTTCCTTTTCCATTGACCAAATGTTGAAGAGCCGAAGCAGTTTTACTGTTTTAATATAAACTGTTTGTACTGTGGTATCGCCTTGCTGAAGTAAGAACGACCATCCCTTACAAAAAGATGGCGACATGCTGCAAGTTGCACTAAAACCTGTAAAAGTTCATCCTTTTCACAAATAACGTTTGAAAATAAAGTTGGGAAATAAATACACAAATTCAATTTTTTTTGTGTTTCACATCTAAATGTCCAATGATGATACATGCGCAGCTTGGCTCCCTTGCTCAGTAAATCCTAAAAGTTTAAACCAAAGATTTTAGATTCAACTTTATACATGTACAAGTACAAAGCAACAAAATGCAGTTTGACATCTAACCAGAAGTGCAATGAACAGTAAGTGCAGATTATATATTACTGTATTACTATACAGTAGTCCCTCCCTACTGCACGGTTCTCCTTTTCTGGACTCGCTCTTTTGCTGTTTTTCAACGTAAGACTGAGTATGAGAAAAATAAATTTACACGACACACTGTAAGCTTTAATATTACTCACGTGACTGGGACAGTACTCGATACTGTACAGTAAAAAGTTAATGAAAAAATAAAATACTTTGGACAGGCGTCGCCATTTTGTAGTTTTCTCTCAATAAACCTACACTGTATCCCCACTCATAAGAACTACATTTCCCAGAAGCCCTGTTGCCTTCTGCTGAAATACTAGAGGGAAACTTTTGATCTGATCGGAAAAAGTTTGTTCCTTATTCATAGTGACTTCTGTGCCCAGCGGATGCAGAGAGCCACACAGAACCCACCGGGAACTGGACCAGAACCAGAGCAGAACTAGACCTCCAGACTCATCTGAGAGCTGCTAGCCGGCTCACGAGGACTTCTGAGCAGTGGAGGTGCCGCGATATGGATGGAGCCCACCGGGACTTTTATTCATCCAGATTTGGACTCGGTCTGGTACTGTACGTATGTTGTTAAAATGACATAGGTTTAAGAGTTTAGAACATTGCAAAAGTATGGGACTTTGCGGATTTTCACTTATTGCAGGGTGGGTGGGTGTCTGGAATGTAACCCTTGCAATAAACAAGGGAATACTGTACACATGTACAAGTACAAAGCAGCAAAATGCAGTTTGGCATCCAACCATACTGCAAAGAACAGTAAGTGCAGATTATTGTATTACTGTACTATGAACATGATACAGATATGTGGGGAGGATACAGTATATAATACTGTGTATGCATGTGCTATGTACACAATATACAGATTGGCATGCTGCAGACCCGTATACAGATTAAAGAGTTATAAATACAGTATGGTCCTCATCCTGGTCCTCGAGTACCGCTATCCTGCATGTGTTAGTTGTTTCCCTCATCTTCAGCAGGTCACTAAGCTCTGCAGAAGCTTGTTGATCACTCATTAATTCACATGAAGTGTGTTAAAGCAGACAAACATCTAAAACATGCAGGCTATATGCCATCAAAGACCAGGATTGAAGGCCAGGTGTGACAATATGGACAACTTGAGAAAAGACAAAAGCCTTTGTGAGAGAAAACAAGTCCATTCAGAGCAATGTTGCTGTTGCAAACGTAAAGCTAGGAAACGAGTCGTCAGATTGAGCCTGACCTACCTCGTAGATGCACACTAGTACCCTGTAGACCAGAGCAACGACCATCATTTTCTGCAGGTCCTCTGTGGATGTGTTCTCATCAAACTCCTCCACAATAAAGTGGGTGACGAACTTGGTGATGTCCCTTAAAAGAGAAGTCAGTGTTGAGTGTAGCTCGGTACAGTTTGGCTCCAACATTGAACTAATCAGATATGCAAAGTTTCACAACTGACTGACCTTCTTCAGACACTAATTAAAGAAAGCTTTACTCACTTCATACCACTCAGATGCATGATCCACAACACAATAGTGGCTTTCACACAAAACAGGATGAAGAAGTCGACAGTTTCTGCAAGGAACCTCAGGAGAGGAGAAGGAATTGTGTACTCTCGCCCTGTAAATTATGTGTAAAGGCAAATAATGGGATTAATTCATAAACTCAAGACAGTTGTTGATTGAAAAGCTACTCTAAACACTGGAAGATCAACTTAAGGAGGACTTAATATACAGTAAGCTTGTTTCCACCTGCTTCCCGTTCCACCCCTGACCCAGTCTTTAAGAACACTACATGAAGGGAAGTGGGCCGACCGGGCCAGCACCGCACCTGCCTGAGGAGGAGTCCCGGTCTGCTGCTGGGCTGACCGGGCATCAGTGTGAGCTCCACCCGGGCGAGGAGCGGGGGACGTCGGGGGTCCAAAGGGAGGAAGGCCGTACCAGTTCCGCGAGCCAAACATTTCATGTCCGCTGTCGGAGCTTGAGGCAGGTGCAGCCGGTGTCTGAGCGCTTGTGTGCGGCGGAGGAAGACAGGAGAAAGCCGAGAGAGCGGCCGAGCTCTGCGGGCTGACATTCCCCCAGTAACAGTGCCACATCCACCGCTGTAACTGCGCGCAGTACTCCGTGGTGACGGTGCTCTGGAGCCGTTTTGTGTCCGTTTCACGGCTTTTGTTACCGGTCATATCTACAAACAGGACCGAAAAACTTCACGAGTTGACCCAGTTTTTCACTGACAGTATTTTTACGTCCACAAGACGTTTCTCCTCTGCTGCTCTGCAGCTCAAGTAAGTAGAGGGACCTGTCAACTCCGGCTAGCTAACTCTGTAAAGAAAGGGGTTTAACGCAGCGTTATCGATTAAAATGCCACAAATACCTAGGTAACGACAGTAAAAAACATCATAGTATTCAAATAGAATTAACTATAATTTAAAACTGATGTCGTAATTTACACACAAGCCGTAAAAAAATGTAATTTAATTCGCAAAACAACTTGAAACCCCCGCTCTTTTTCCCTTAATGGTATGACCCGGTTAACGGCGCGCGCACGCCGTTAGTGGCACCTGCTATCAAGATCAGATATTAGAAGATAGAAGATTTTATATGTACTGTATTTGAATGTATTTTTGAACATTTGTTAAGAAAATAATGTTGTTTGTATAGATAAAAAGGTACATATTATTTTATTTTACTATACCTTTAGTTTACTTTGTATACATGGGGTGCCGTTTGTAAAGTTGCAGTCAAAAATTAATATCAGTACAGTACAATATTTTGTTTTATTTAGCTTTTAATAAGTGAAAAATAGGAGTTTTTCAAAGTTATATTTTCACCATGTTATTCATATTTATAAATGTCATAGTTCCCAACAAAATATTTAATTTACAAGATAAATATTTAGTTTACAGACTAAATATTTATCTTGTAAATAAAATATTTAGTTAGTAAACTAAATATTTAGGTGTAAATTAAATATTTAATTTATACCTAAATGTTTATTTTGCAAACTAAATATTTAGGTATAAATTAAATATTTAATTTACACCTAAATATTTAGATTACTAATTAAATATTTTATTTACAAGATAAATATTTAGTCTGTAAACTAAATATTTATCTTGTAAATGAAATAGGTAGTTGAGAGCTATGACATTTATAAATATGAATGGCTTAAAAAACATTTTTTCTTACTAAAAGCTAAATAAACCTACAATTTTTATGTTAATTTTTGACTGTACAAATTTACAAACAGCACCCCATACATAGATTGTAAGACCTTTACACAAATTAAAAAATATACATAAAAATAACTGCTATCAAGATGTCTGTATTTTTTTCAATTTATTAGAATTATAAGCACAATTTATTGATTTTTTTTTTAATTGGTTTATTTTTTTATTGTTTTTAACGTGTCCCAACTCTCCTGATTCAAATTAACAAAATACTCATTTAATCAAACCTACCAGTTAATCACAATAATTTATATCATGTGTGTTAAAATAAGGCACCATCTAAACATGCAGGACATCGACTGAGACACATGGCTATATGAGAATAAAGCTAACCAATACAGAGAGGTGGATTAAAATCTTAAATTGAATTTTAAATTACATAGCATTTTCTGCAAAAATTTGTGAATGCTGTCTTGAATATCTGCTTTAATCTACTGGTGAGGCTGGAACTGAGTTGGTCAAGCCAAAAGAAAAACACACTAACTAAAAGCCAAAAATAAGAAGGGTTAAAGGCAACTGCTGCAGCAGCTAAATTCTAAAAGTTGCAAAAATATTGCTCAATATAGCAAAATACTAGCTCAAATAAGCAATAAGCTACTTTGTAAGTAAAAGCTAAAAGCTAGCTAATAGCAAAATGGAGCAAGACACTAGCTCACATAAGCAACAGGCTAAAAGCTCAAAGTTGCAAAAGCTAGCTAAAAGCTTAAAAGAACAAACCACTTGCTAAAAATTAGCTAGCTAAAAGTAACAAAAGCCTAGCTTACTGCTAAATGAACTAGTGAAAGCTAAAAGCAAAGCATGTTTGAACAAGGACAATTTGTTTGAAGAGAAAACACATTTTTTTAAATTGAAAACATATTTAATAATTAACTATAATATTTTGTAAAGTTAGCAATGTAAAAGTGCCCAATCAACGGAATGAGCTGAATGTTTTGATATATGAACGGCTAAAAACTGTATTAAGAATTAGTTTGACTACAAATAAAAACATGTAAAAACAGGAAAATGCTGCAGCATTTGCGGGTTCCAAATTATAACGTTCTGAGTCATCTTAATAGTTAATTCAGTACATTTGCAAATACAGGTAGTCCTCGACTTAAGGCGCCCTCGACTTACGGCAACTCGGACTTAAGAACGGGTGTGCAGCGTTAGCATACATTTTACATGTACAGGTGGTCACCGAGTTACGGCGCACTCGACCTACGGCGCTCCGTACTTACGGCTCCACCCCCAGTGACGTCATC
>JARVLU010000583.1:16421275-16433160 GCA_031762415.1 Simpsonichthys santanae | reverse complement strand
CAACAAAAGTCATATTTCCCCATCGCGACCGTTGGCAGTAATGCAAACACTCCAGTAGTATGGCGGACTTAGCCCCAAGTTCCGGTCAATTCTCAAAAAATGCGAGTGCGCATGCGCGATGACGTCAACTGGTAAAAGGTCTATTCTATCAACGTTTCTCTGGAGACTGCCTGTAGCCTTATTGTAGATGATTGTTTATGGCAAACGTGGTATTTGTTAATGGACTTTGGGGCATGATATCACCAGAGTGTGTGCGTCTGTGTGGGGATGAGAGAGAAATGAAACAGTGTTTGTCTGAATGCAGCATGAGTTGGTAGAAGAATGCTATTAAAGCCATTCCAGCTGTTTCAAGAAGCTTAGTGTTCCCTGAAGTGAACATTAGCAATACTTGCTCGCCATTTAGGGAATTTACTCAATTTCTCTCTGTTTTTTCAGTCATTGTCTTCCTTCTAATCTCAGTCTACAAATGCTGTGATCTTTGAATGATCTGCTTGTTTGCTTTCGTGGTTTATAGTATTTCCAGAAGATGATGGCAGCGGCAAAGCCTGAGTAAGGAAATGAAGCCAAGATGCTCTGTCAGAACGAGACTCGGTCAGAGAATTGGTCCTGAACGAGTGAGTAAACAGAATAGTTTGAGCCAAGTGGAAGGACAAAGAACTGGTTGTGAAAGTGAACTGAGGGCACTTTTACTTTCTGGACAGACAGTCCTGATGTTTTTTTTATTTATTTTTTATTTTTTTAGGATTACTGGGTTAAAAGTTTGCCGTGTTCACCTGGTTAACAAGCAACAGCCACATATTGTATTCATTTATGTTAAACAACAGTAACTTTTGCACTTTGGACTCTGTCCTGGAGGCTCGTTCTACAAAAATTACTTTCTTGAATACTTTTTTTTAAATTAGCTTAAATTTTCTGCTCACGTGTAACTTCACCCTTAAAAAACAGCTGGATTTTCTTCTGAATAAAGATTTTCATACTTTGACCTTTTTACAGTCTATTACCTTTTTAATTCACAGAAAACTGGTTTGGTTCTTGATGTCCATAAAGTTTGTTTCAGAGTTATGAAACTGATTCCACTTTGGTGAACTTTTAGCTGTCTGCAGCTATTTTAGACTCAAAATGCAATTTTCTACATAACTAGCGTGTTCATTGCTGATTAATTATTTATTATTTATTTATTATTTATTTATTATTGGTACATTTAGCAGAGTTTCTCATTTTCACTAAAACCTACAAGGTGTTAAATTTCTTCTCATTTATGTTGTTTTCATGCCAAATGGTAATTAAGTTATTATAAATTACAGCTCAGGTCCAACTGGAACCAAGCAGAGGCTTCAGTTTAGAAATGGGCCGATTTTGTGTCTTCACTGTCCAACCCAAAGGAAATGATCAATTAATAACAGTATTTATCTAAGGAGCTACATTTATCTAAGGAATTAAGTCTAATTAGGTTTAAATAAGCAGAAATTAGCACAAAAATGTGTAAGTTAGCTAAAAAAAAAGCTGAAGTAGGCAAAAACAAAATAGCTGAAACGTAGCTGAAAATGCAGAAAGAAGTTTACCAATAGGAAGTTGAAAGAGCTGGAATGAGCTAAAAGTGTGGAATTAGCTGAAAAAGATTAAATTAACATAAAACAGCTAATTAGTAGTTGAAAGAGCAGAAACAGCTGAAACTAGCAGAAAAAAAGCTGAAAGGAGCATAACAAGCTGAAATGAACATAAATAAGTTAATTAGGTTGAAGCAGAGATTACCATGAAAAACTTGAATTTATCTGAAAACAGCTAAAATTAACTGAAAAGGTAAAACAAGCTAAAATTAGCAGAAGATAGCCAAAATAACACTATTTGCCCAGTTAGGCTGAAAAAAAGCAAAAATGAGCACAAAAAGTGGGAATTTGAAATAAAAAAAAAAAGAGGCTGAAATTATATAAAAAAAATGCTGAAAAGTAGCTAAAAAAAAAGCAGGAAAAAAGCTAAAATTACAAGACGGAAGTGGAGAGAGCACATTTTTGCTGAATTAGGCTGAAAAAAGTTGAAATGAGTGCAAAAAATGTGGCATTAGCTAAAAAAGCTTAAATTAGCATAAAACAGCTAAATAGTTGCAGAAATAGTAGAAAAAGCTGAAACTTTCAGCAATAAGCTGAAAGGAGCATAGCAAGCTGAAATTAGCACAAAGAAGTTAGAAGAAGCACAAAAATGTTGTAGTTAGCAGAAAGATCTGTAAGGAGCACAAAAAAGCTGAAAGTAGCTGAAAAAAAGTTTAAATTTGCACAGAGAAGCTGAAATGTGAAAGGAGCAGTAAAAGGTTGTAAATGGATCTAAAGAATTGAAGGATGTAAAATGTGCTCAGTTCATTTTCTGTAAGGAAAAATTGGCAGAAAAGGCTAAATGTTTCAAAAAGCTAAAGTTGACCAAATCATAGCATCTTCTGAAAGAGCTGAATGTTTTGATTTATGATTTGTTGAAATAGCTTGAAATCTGTGGGACGAGAATCACGCCGAAAAATGTACGGAAGAAAAGTGGATCTCTCAATAGTGTGAATTTGTTAATGTTAACACAAAAATGATCATGGGCTACAATCGCACCTTGACCCAAACGTCTTCACCTGGCTCTTACAAAATACTGACATTTTTACCCCCCACCCTCTGTAAATCACATCGTTAGTCCAAGGACATTGTTAATGGGAAGGGAAAATGCCAACAGCATTTAGTCATTAAACTTGCTCTGCAGCAGCTTTTCTTTACTGGAGAAAGAAGATGAAAGTAATTTACCATCCAGTTCCTGGTAAAAAAAAAAAAAAAAAAAAAAAGGTGATCTGAGCGAGCCAGAGAGGAAGAGAAAGAACAGACCTTTTAAAAAGGAGGAAGAGATGCCATCCTGGAACGTAAACAGAGCCACCGCAGCAGGGTGCTTTGCTGAGCTGCTCTATAAAATGGTTTTTAAAGCAAAGACAGTCTCCTGAACTGTGTGAAGAGACAGAGGCCAAGTAGAGAAACTTATTGGGGGTGGGTGATGACACAAAATAAAAAGAAGGGTTTGTATCAAAATGATATAGAAAGAGAAAAGAAAACAGAAAAAAAGAGCATTTTTCAAACATTGTACTTTGGGTAGAGGTTTGAAAATGACTCTTAGGAGTTTTAATTTGTGGATTTAGAGGAATTAAAAGTAGAAAGATGGAGCTGAGGATGGGAGCCAGTGGCGTCTTTTGGACAGACTGGGAAGTGACAGGAAATCCAAAATACTTGATGTTGATTTGCTAGACAAAATAAACCTTCAAAAGTCCTGGCTATCTCTGGTAAGTTTCCCAATTGAATACTTTTAGCTTTGAAAAGGAGACTTTTCCAGCTTTTGGAAAACATTTAGGTCATCTAAACGGCTCTCTTAAGCACCACCGGCTGCCAACTGACGATGGAAAAAATAATGGAAATGATTGACTTTATGCTACTTTAGACGGCCATTTTGGACTAGACTGGGTTTAAATAAATACTTGTTGTCTTCGGACGCTATTCAGTTCTCATGTCAAAATCAGCGATGACGTCTTTCTGCTTTGAAATTAACTGCTATGTAGTTTTTGTACATTGGTGTGTTTAACATTACAAATGAGGCTACAGGAGAAAACTTACAAATAACTCAACCCTGTCAAAGATGAGCTGAAACTTTAGCTAGTTTGCTATAACAAGGGATGGTCTTTAGAAATTGATTTATGGGAATTTTAATAGGTAAATTAATGTTTAGAAACCAGGCAGCTGATTTAAGAAGCTAATAAGTTTGTTTTTGGCTCATAAATGTAGCTTATTCCTATTATTACATTGCAATCTGCTAGATTAGAAAAACAAACAGGGATTACCTGTGATTTAGACTTTGGGCTTAATGCTCATACCTGGGCTACAGTTGATCAAAACCACTTTTATTTTTTATTTCAACTGTGACATTTCCTTTCTAAACCAATAGTTTTCAACTCTGGTCCTTGAGGAACACCATGCTGCATGTTTTAGTTGTTTCCCTGCTTTGACACATCTGATTTAAATGAATGGGTGATTAATATGCTTCTGCAGAACATGAGGGAGTAATTACTGAATCAGGTGTGTTGGAGCAAGAAAACAACTAAAACGTACAGAATGGTGTTCCTCAAGGACCTGGATTAGGAGCCATTGTTTTAAACAATCAACTAAATCACTGAAAATAAAAATCATGGTTTACAGTTTTCCCCGGTAAACACCACTCTGTTGTTTTTGAGAGTTAGCACAATATTCCAATGGACTTTCTTTAGGGTCAAAGGTCAAGTTTATTTATTTAACCCTTTTCCAAACAATGGCTTGCTGTTTCAAAGAGTACTGTACACTGCAGTAAAATGCAATAAGGATAAAAACAACACAATAATAAACAAGACGAGATTAAAAATCATCAAAAATGAGAACAAACGGATAATCTAACTTTACATGTATGTATACATATACATGTACGCACATGCACACCCCTACATGCAAGTATTTACATGGATGTCAACAACAACAGGGATTACAAGTCAACACAAAGCAAAGACTGCCAGTGCTGCATGGAAGACAAATGATAGAGACTTAAATTGTCTGGTAACTGATTTTTGTCCAGTCTGTGAACGCACCACAGCTGTTAATTGCAGTTCTTAAAGAGAAATTGTCATCTGCTAAAATTGATGTTAGCAAATCCAAGTTTTATGAGAATCGTTAAGCAAACAGGTCTACATGTCTTTACAAATATCAGTCTAATTAATTGATCTGTCAGTTGGTTTGTTGCTGGTCTTTAAGTGGTAATTGACGTTGTTGCCCAGGATTGCGTATCAGTTTGTTAGACGAGTCCTTTGTAATGTCAGATAATAGATTTGTCATAAAGTTGTATCAGTCTGAGAAAAGGATGTGATCAATTTGACTTCTAATTTTATAACCCAAATGTTCTAACCAGTAAAAATAAAAGGATGACTTTGTCTACAAAACAATCACAAACTGATTAGCTTTGTTTTAGCCATCGTATGCGGATTATTTTCAAGCTGGAATGAATACACATCTCTGGCTTTTAACTTTAACTTTTAGCACATTAACATTACAGTACTGGAGGATGAAGCTGGGGATTTGACATACTTTATAATAAAGTGTCCCGTTTTAATAGATTTGAAACCAAGATTTTTGTTTTAGAATGACGTCATAGCTTCATTACACCTGCACCCTCCATTTCCTAAGTATGCAGATGTGCAAAGCTACTGGTTGTGCACACAAAGCATTTAGCTGTACCCTCCTCTGTAACTAATTTCTCAGAAAGGATACACATGCCCTCTCATTAAGTACCCTAACATTGAAAGCAGCGCTGCTAATGATCCCGCCTTGCTCGTTACACACAATATTTTTAAGAGCCAACTCCGTAATAGATGCCTTCAGCCACAGAAACGGACGACACACCTACCAGAAGGCTTTGTGTCTGCAAAGTGAATCCACAAGACTGTAATTTTCTGCTGTCAAGTACAAAGATTAGCAGCACAACAGCTGTCACTTAAGCTTTTCTGTGTTCTGTCAAATAAAAAAAAGGGCTTTAGGACCTAAATCCTCCAGCTGTTCGTTCGCAACAATACATGCGCTGCTCCAGAACTTTCAAATCCTATTCGTTGTGACGTTTGCAGGACCGCTCCAAGCTTTTTCAGCACTTGCGCGTTTGCTGTCGTCTGGCTTCCATCGGAAGCTAAAAAGTGAGCATTAGGCACGCTTGTCTAATTTTGGAGCGTCCTCTCGACTGTGCTTTGCGAACTTGGCATTGTCAGTCGACCGTGGACAAAGTAAATCATCAAGGAGGCAGATCTCGGTGCATCCAGACTCCACACAGTGTTGCACACTGAAACAACGTGTTTGTATTGAGGGAGGTGTGAACATAGAAATGAGTTGTGCTGGATCTGGTCACCTTTAAGACCTCGTCTCCCTGCTAAAGGATGGTTAGACAAATTGGCATCACCAAATTGTCACTTTTCTTGCCTTGTTCAAAAATAGTCATGCTTTTGTCAGTCTTGTGAGAAAACAATCCACTCCAACTAATTTCACTTCAAAAATAGAGAAGTGTGCCACGGCTGCATAATCACTTGGTTTGTGTTCAATTCCTAAATAACTCAAAACAGGAACTCCACCAACTGTTTTCTACACACGCCTGAGTCACCAAAGGATTTGGGGACTATGAATCAAAGATCTGTGCACGTTTCTGCAGTGTAAACGGGGTGCGTTCCTTCCGTACGAACAGAAGGCAAAGCGCTCTGCAGCATCGTCTCCTGCAACACAAACCAAACGCAGCAACATTAGTTTTGCCAAATCTGCAGCGAGGATTCTTCCATCATAAATTAAGTTTTTGTTTGTTCCCTGCCTGTCATTGAGTTGTTATAAATTCATGTGTTTGTTTGCTATAGATGACAGAGTTTTTTTGATAGCATCCTTTTTGATTTATTAATACTGTAAAATGCGTAAATGATGGAGATGATCCACTGGGATGGGAGGTTTCAAGCTGTGTGCCTTTGAGGGAAGGAAAGAGAAAGGGAGGAAAGGAGTGGAGGTTTGAGGCGCCAGCAGAGAGGATATGTCTGGCTGCTGTGTCACTATGCAGCATAAAGTACTGTATTATGAAGAGTTATGACAAACAAGCACACAAAGTTGCCTTGTAGGTTGTGTGTGAGGACATCATCCGCCTCCACTCACTTGCTGGGGAAAGATTTTGAACAATTAAAATCTTATCTGTTGTATATAGCTCTTTGAATGACCTCACTTGTTCCTTAATGAGCAGATAAATGTAGTTTAGCCAAGCTTGCAGGATTCCTTTAGATTACTGGGGTGATTAAAAGAAATATACACAAGATAACCTAGATAAACTACGTTTTTACGAATGAGCAAAACTAATTAAATAAGCAAAAATCAGGCTTAAACTTAAAAGTAGAATAAAATAGCTAGCTAAAAACAAAAGTAGCATAAGGAGAACTAAAAGTTAAATAAGTCAAAGGGTTAGCTAAAGGCTAAAAGTAGCTAAAAGCTGGCTAAAACTTGAAACTATTTAAAGGCTAGCTAAAAGTCAAAAATAGCAAAAGGCTTGCTAAAAGTAAAGGTAGCAGAAGGATGGCTAAAAGCTCAAACGTTTAGCTACAGGCTACAAGGATCAAAAAGCTGGCTAAAGGTCAAAAGTAATAAATAGTTAGCCAGAAGCTAAAAGTAGCAAAATGATAGCTAAAAAACTAAAAATGAGCATCAGTAGTTAGAAATAGAACTGATGATAAAGCATTGAAGAGGTCTACACTATACTGGTGTATTTCGACATTGTATTTCCAGACCTGCTAACTAGACCTGCTAAGCTGCTAACAAGACCACACCGCTAACAGAACAGAACCACGATGCTGAAACAACCGCACTGCTAACTGAATCTCACTCTAGATGTATTTCTTTTTCAACTTTGGCGCCTTGTTTTTTAGTATTTTAGTAGTATTATATATATACATATATATTTTAGTAGTATTTTTTAGTATGTTTTTAGTATTTTTGCTGTATGCTTTGGTATTTCTGTTGTTTTTGTTTTTGGCGAGTCGACACGGTTCTTCTCGTCCTAAGCATTTCATTGCACTGTTGACCATATGACAAATAAACCTAACCTGAAACTATTTCTACAAGGAAGAATGTTTCAAATAAAGTGAAATATTTTTAAAAGTACAAAAGTTTCCAAAACTAATGCAAAGTATGTATAAGTACTACACAGTAAGTATTTAGATTGCAAAAGACATATGGAAACCATTATGGTAAACCAACAGTATGAATGCTGCCTCAGCTTTGATAAAACAAGTTTTCAGCATATTATAATCCTAAATAATCCAACAATTTTATTTAGGATTGCTTTAGGGCTTTGATAGAATCAGCAGCTCCTACAGACACGCTTTCTGCTCCGTTTAGTGTCTGAAATGCTTGCAGAATGTGGTTTGAATGAACTCCACTCTCACATCCAGTCATCAGGGATTAATAAGTGTGTAATGTGTCTGCTCTAGCATGTGTGCACTCGTGTGCTTTCCTTGGGAATGTGTCATCTCTGATGTTTTCTTTCTCCACACTTCAAGGAGGTTGTATATCCTCGGGTGCGTTCTAACGGTCTCTGAGGCTGTCGACACGCGTTACTGGGTTCATAGACCGTTATTGAGGACACGCTGCTTGGGTGCCAGTCTGCCAGTTGATAACGAGTCCCGGTGAGGTTTGACACCAGAGGGGATGTTAACAAGCTGCCCCCCCCGCCCCACCCCTTCATTCCTGGATGTTTGTCATAGAACACAAAATGTATACTCAAGATATAGGACGGCACATGCTTGTGACTTTACCCGCTAGTGTCAGTCGGTTGGTGAACGACACATGCACAAGCATAATTCAGAGTTTGTTTACAGCTGACTGAGAGCAGTCAGGAAATTCAAATGTACTTCACTAATCCCCTCTACTTCCTCTTCCCCAAATAAAATGAATAGATTCATTTTGGTTCCCAAATTTCCTCTGTGCACACTGCGTTTTGATGCGCACCACAAAAACTAATTGTATAACTGAATAACTTATTTATATTTAACTCCATACAGACTGAAAATCCATGAAGTTCATGGGTCTCACTCATGACGCTGACAACAGCCCTTATTGTGAAGGTCTTATTCATATACCAAATGTGCAGTTTAATCACATTAACCGACTCTTTTGTTTGCTTTTAGTCCCTAACGTTAGACTAATCAATTAGGATGATTGTCTTAAGCTAACCATATAATCAGATTAAGATTTCTAAAGAAATATTCATGTTGCAAAGAAAATATCTTGATCTTCTGTCACGTTTCCACAAATGTGAATTCCACCCCGAGGTTCAGACAAAAGAAAACAAACGTGTCAGCGTCTTCGTGGCCCATTCTGCACACAAAATAAACTATAAAAAAAACTTAAAAGCTGAAATTAGCGTGGTTTCTCTCCCCGCTACGGAAAGAATCAACAGCTTTAAACAACGGGAATCCGCCCTTTCAAAGGCAGCAACTTCAAACGTCCCAGTCTGCTATTTTAGAACGCTTTACGACCAGTTTTACCACAAAAACAGGGGCTGCAACCAGCTGTTTTATTAGGGGCCTGTCTGCAGAACAATAACTGGTATCCACAGCCAGACTGACTGGGGTGTCAGGGTGGTGTGCTAAGAAGAATAACCACAGAACGGGGCCTGTAGAAGCCAAAACACAGGAAATTAGCCATTGTTTGCTTTCACTTGTCTCAACCGGTTCCTGCTAATTAATTGCAAAGGGCTTCCCCGTGGATTCATGATCCCAATGGAATCAGCGTTTAGTCTAACCTTTTTTGATGTGAAGAAACATTTGACCCATTTGTGGCCCTCAGGACCGCATGCAGCAGCGTCGGTACAGCAGTAATCCCTCAACGACCCAGAAAGTCGTTTTCAGAGCAGGTGGTTGTGCTGGCTTTAAGCGTAACAATACAACAATGGCCGCGCGTGGCTGAGAAAGTGTCCAAGTCATCTGTGGTTGACGGTCTTTTACCACTGATCGCCATTTTTATCAAAGGTGCCTAAAAAGTGCACCTAATGGTTTGTGAACTTACACTGGATGGACCCTTCAGAAGGGCTGAGCCAAATTGAGGATAAACCAAAGAAAGTGGATAAAACCTTCAGATCAACTCTCTAAATTCATCCTTTCATTCATTGAACAATATCAATTTCTTGATGGAAAAAAACCCATACGCTATTTCCCTTGAAGTCCTTCAAAGAAATTAATCTCAATGACCTGAAATTCCCATGGATAGAGCATTTACTTCTAACCAGACCTGTGCAGTTACCCAACTCTTGAAGTCCTGTCTTGTACAATGGAAGAACACAAACAAGGCTCTTCACGCATACAAACAGCTGACTCAAGGATGATAACATTCATAGCTGTCTGGAAGTTGCCTAACAGGTGTCTTTTCCTTGTTATGGGTCAGGTGAGTCAGTAGAGTATATGGTAAGTTGTCATACATCTAGGCTTAAGCCAAATGCCTGGAAGTGGACTTAATGTGAAATCAGTATTATGTAGTTTAAGTGTGCAGGGTCTTCTTTTGTTGACCTTCCTGTCTGCAGTGAAGATACATGGGCATGTAGAGGTGAAGTCCTTCACTTTAAACACCAATATGTTACCCTCTGAAACACGACTGTAGTTGATGCAGATCTAGACGTCTAGACCCAGTCCTTGTTCTGGGTTGTTGTTTGGGGAACAGTGGAAATTAGTGTTTGGTTTGTCCCCCTATCACAAGATAACCGTTTAGTTGCTTTCAGTGGGAAATTTTGCACTTTTAGTGGGAATTACAAGGAATTATATTAGCAAATAATTGTATCTAACAATAAAATTGAGCGCATGATTCTCTGACATAAACTGGATGCGATTTGTCAACAAGACGACAAAGCAGTCTTGAGTTTTTCATTCAGCAACCCCTGCTTTACCTTGAGCCTTATCTCTTGTCAAAACTCTTCGCCGTGGCTGGATGATAACGGCGCCATTTTGCTTGTAACTGCAAGATTTTGCTGTCAAGATGTTTAGGACAAAAGAAAAGGTTGAAGGTTGCCATTTTTCCCAGCAGACAGCTGAATTCTTGCGGCATCCCATGGGGCTTTTTGGAGGACAGCGTGTGGTCGGATGGAGTAAACTTGAAGGACGATCCCAACAAACTGCAGTGTTCTGTGGGGGGCGTCTTTTTCCAAATGTGGACTTTGTCTCACGACCTTTAAAGAAGCACTTTGAAAGTGTGCGGGGCCTGTTTACATTCCTCTGATTCCATAGGGGAAACTTGCTCTGTGCACGCTCTTCCTTTTTGCTTTTGTGCTTGAGAGAAGGCGAACATGCCCTTGCATTTATGTTAGATATTTTTTGGTCTCTCTGCTCGGCCCAGTGGAAAAATCTTTTCTCAAACCACCAGCGATCATTGAGCAGTCCTGGTTCCCAAGCACACCCACCCACACACACACACACACACACACATCTAGATCAATTCTTTCTATGTGACAAGACTAGAAATGTATAGTTTCTCAATATTATTTAGGCTTAAATTTAAAATGACATTTCTTATGTTGTGTATTTCCAAAAAAAAATTAAAGTTTACAATATGTTCCGAGATTTGTCTTTCTAGGAAGGCTTATAATTTGTTGTTAGAAGTGAGGGGATTGCACGTTATGTTTGTGCTGAAGCAGCTTAGGGAAAATCTTTCCTCTGGCCCTGTTCATGTCATTAATTCCTCCTCAAGAGATGAATTTATGTGCCTCGCTGTCTCAGCTGACAGTAAACTGGTTCACTTCTTTTTTTTAATCTCCCTTTTAGTATTTAAAAGAATCTGAGCTATTCAAACTATTTCTTTTAGTGTTGGACATTGTTTTTGTTGAATTCTGCTCAGTGAAGGATAAATCCTGGGTAGACAATTGAAAGTGAACTTTAAATGTATTGACTACTAGTGCTGTGGGTGGGGCTCTTAGAGTACCCCCAATACGATACAAAAACTTTAATATGACGTTATATCCCAACACATCAATTCTTTTAATATTCAGTGAAGTGCTCGATCACTCTAACATTAAATATAGTAACTGTCTGTCTAGCAATGCATATAAAAGGCCTGTGAATTGTTAAAGTGCGAAAGTATTTTGTGAACTCAAATTACAGGAGTCCCTCGCTACTCCGCGGTTCGTTTATTGCGGACTCGCTCTATCACGGTTTTTCAAAATAAGATTGGACATGTCACACAATTGGCTGATTGATGGATGAGCCCCACGAGCGGCACAGATTTTTAAAAAAATTTAAAACAAATTATTTTTAATTATTTAGCACCTCCTGCACCTTTGTGCAGCCCATACTGCAGTATAAACAT
>JARVLU010000583.1:16346746-16372195 GCA_031762415.1 Simpsonichthys santanae | reverse complement strand
TTGTTCCAGAGTTTGGGGCCCATGACTGAAAATGCCCGATCTCCTCTGAGCTTCAGTCTTGTTTTAGGAACAGCCAACAGCACAGAACAGCAGATTTGCCTGCATGTTGTTGGATCATGGTCCGAGCCAGATGCTGGACTTGCTTCTTCCCCCAAGAGCTCATGTTTTTTTTTTTTTTTCTTTCCAGAAAACAGTCATTTGTAACAAAAGCTGGCAGAGGCAGGCTGGTTGAGATGAATGGCTTGCTTCTTGACAAATGGCATTCTGCAAACTAATTGCAAGCAGAGGAAGTGAAGTATAACCTTAGTTAAATGAAAATCAAAAGAGTGCTTTGATTATTATTGCAAAACTCCAAAACAACAGATCTGAGGGTTTTAATCCTTGTTAACTTGGACTCAGAAGTCCACTTTCTTTTTCTTTCTTTTTTTTTTTAAACAAAATTACTCACATTTAGGTCATTTACCGCACCCTTTTCTAGCCCTCCCTTGTATAATCATGTAATTTTTCCTATTTTTAATGTATGGTAACATTCCAGACTATTTACTAATTTTATCCTTGCATCAGAGACCCATTTCTCATAGCTGTCAGTTTATGACTTGGGGTCTGGCAGGGCTGGGTGGAAGTTTGGCTTTAAAGCCAACTTTGATGCCAAAACTGAGCAATTTGTCAGATTCATTTCTATTGTTCATCTGTGTGTTTGCAGATCAGCCAGTTTAGTGTTCAGAGCCAACAACGTGTTTCACATTTAGTGCACGGTGCAAAAGCCAACTCTGAAACGGTCCAATTACTGAAACGGGTCAGTGACCGTCGGATTATTGTTTGTCTTTTGATAAAGTGCTTCTCTGCTGATCGGCTTGTTTTTTTCCTTCTGCTGATGTTCTGTTTGTCTCTGTGGCTCTTTCCTACTTTTTAGGCTATTGCTAACTTTTCTCATTTGTATTTGCGGTGAAAGAGGGTTTATGAGTTTCAAAACAATAAATGGGGTTTGGGGTGGTGTGCACTGTGGGCTGTCTGTAGAGAAAGTGAAGAGAAGAGTGAGAGATGCCAAGGAAAACTTTTTTTTTCTGGTTTGGATGCCAGTGGGATTGAGAAACCATGAGATTAGCATCTGAAAAGAAGCTCACATGATCTCTTTTTTTTCTGTTTTCTCTTCTCATTCCCACTCTTTAATTTCAGGCTGTTCTTTACTAAATACATTCTGACTATTGTTCTTTTAAACCAAGTGTGATGTAATCTGATTCAGCTACACACTTTTACAGTAAAACTAACAAACAAACCTGTTTAAATACTGCAAAACAATCTTTCTCCAACTTGTGTACTCATGTGTTGAATCATAATTGTTTCCACAATCCTCAGTGTTTAACAAGCAGTGTGTTAGAAGACAATCATTGTGCTACTTTGATTCAAATGTGAGCAAATAAACAAATGGTTTTGGCGGAAATGAAATGATCACATTTGGATGGGATTGCTATCTGTTAATTAATTTTTAATTTTTTCATTTTACATTTCTGTAGTCCTTTTCAGTGCATGTTTGTCAAGCAAAACATAAACAGTGAACACAATTTTTTTTAAACAAATATATGATATTCTGCAGTTACATAACTGCAGACAAATGGACTGGGAAAAAAAAACTTGAAGCAGGGATAGAAACACAAACAAAATTTACTCAAAGGCCAAAAATTTTCATGGCAGAGAGTTTCTCTTTTATTTTTGATTGAAGTGTTTTTGCTGTGACTTCCTGTAATTTCCGCTGTACATGTTGCGCCTCCCTATAAGTCGCATCAGTCCAAACATGTCTAATAAAGTGGAAAAATCCATAAATACGTTGCTTCGCCGTATAAGTCACATCTATTACGCGTCACCGCTGACAACCCAGAAACGTGGGCCGGTGTTGTGACAAAAACCGATTGGCTGCCAAATGGCACCCGCAGGAGCGTGCACGGGCGGATTTTAAAAAGAACTGAACAAGATTTACACTTAAAAACAATAATTTGTTTGCTCGAAAATTATAGTAAAGGTGTGTCTCAGTTTAACTTTTACTTAATAAATGCACTGTGACACTGCATTTTCAAAAGCTGATACACGGAAACAGGAACGCAGAGGGCGACTCGCTGCACATTTCTTCAAAATCTAACAAAATAAGCACCTAAAAACAATTATTTGTTTGCTCGACATTATAGCAAAGGTGTCTCAGTTGAACTTTTATTTAATAAATGCACTGTGACGGTCAAATCAGCTGCATTTCGCTGGGGTGGCGCAGCGAAATGAAGCTGATCGAAATGAAGCTGATTTGACGGTTGCTTCAGGCGAACTGGACGAAGGTGCCAGGCTTTGGCAAGCAGATTGTGTCATTAATAGTCACTTTTTACCTATTACATGACACACCGGCATGCCATACTACTCTAGTGCCATATAGCAGCTGAAAATGGTAGTGTTCAATATTTCAATCAGAATGAATGAAAACAGTAATTTCTCAGCCACAAAATGGTTTATAAATATGGGAAAAATCCATCAATACGTCACTTCAGTGTATAAGTCACAGGGCATTCAAATTATGCAAAAAACAGCAACTTATAAGCAAAAATAATTCAGTAAATCACTGTACATGCATCTGCAGTGAATTCTCGCTACAACTGCAAAACAATTTTAGAGCAAACGTTACAACTAAATTTAGCTTAAACTGGGAAGAAAATTAAATAAACTTTATATGAAATTCAAATCGGGTCTGTATTTGTTCTTGTACCCTTTTCACTTGCACCTTTTCTCTGCTTTTCTGTTGGCCTCATTATGGACATAAGCGAGCGCTTTAATTGGTCAATGTGACGTCTGTTGTTTGTTTTTTTATTTAATACTTTCTGGATTGTATACAATGGGTTCCTAAGCCTTCAGATGAAATTAGTGCCTTAGAGAATGCTTTAGGGCAGTATTTCTAAAAAGTCCCATCTCATGTTCAGTCCGGCTGAGCTCATAGCAACAGGCTTCTTCATTGTGTTGAAGCCTTGATGCAAAAAGAAGTCTTGGCTCAAAACCAACCAGTGGGGACCACTCCGGGGCTCAGGCTTTGGCTTATGTGAGATTAAAAGGTCTCTGATCATATCTGGGTAACAGGTGTGTTTGTAATTTAGAAATGAGATCAGCAAAATTTTATAATCAATTTCCATAAAAGCCTGGCGGTGTAAGTGTACTTACATTAGAGTGGTTTTATCTTATTTGTGACGGGGCTTTTCAGCAAATAACCTGCAGAGCTGAAACAGAAGACACGCTTTTCAGCTTCTACTTGACCCTACTTCATATTTTTTTATATTTTGGGATAATCGAGTTTCTTTATGAAAATATAAAATGTAAATGGACATTAAATATAAACATTTCTATGGGAATAATATACTTTTGGAGCCTTAAACCAGTTGTTGAATTGAACTTTAACTCTGATGAGCAGGGTTCTCTTAAAATGAATTTGTTCAGAGCTAAATGATGCTGAATCTCTCATCTCAGATACAGTTTGGCATTCACTGATTTATTTCCTCTCTGATGTTAAATGAGCTTTTGATTTATTACACACAGATTAATTAAAGGTGAATCCCCTCACGCTCTGACATTGAGTCAGTCCTCCCAACACATTCAACAGGCTCCCAAGACCATGACCAACTGCTACGCTTAAATTATTATGCAAATGAACCCTTAAATGAAAAAGCTTTAATATCTCTTAGTGTGAATGATTAACTATAGATTAGTAACTAAAGTAAGTTTTCTTTTTTTACTATTTTTTATTAACTCAAGTAGTATATATGTCTCTGTTGTGATTGCAGTTTAGATTTTTAATCCTCTTTAAAGCAAAAGACTTCAGAGCTACTTGCAACTAAGTTTATAGCCATTCTGGCTCATTACTACTCAAGTTATTTAAAACAAATAACATCCCTGAACATTAGATTTTTTTTCTTCATGTTTGTCCATTATCTAATTAATACATCTAAGAACTCAAGATTCCCAATGCTCATTACTAATAGTAGAATATTGAGCACTTATTGTCCCGATCACAGAATGAAGAGGGCATTTGTAAATACCATCCATTAGTCTGTCTGTGTTGTAAACTTGATAACTTAAATAAATGAGTTACCAACCGCCATTTTGCTGTGTGGCTGCATCTATAGGCGTAAGAAAAGTCCCTATCAAAAATTAGGTACGTCAAAATCCAAGTTGGCCATCATCATATTTATAATATATATAAATAAACTGGCCACCCCCAATTATTTGAGGAAACTATGCTTTCTAGTTTCTATATTGTTCAAAAGTATAGTTTTCT
Source organism: Simpsonichthys santanae (assembly GCA_031762415.1). Lineage (NCBI taxonomy): Eukaryota > Metazoa > Chordata > Actinopteri > Cyprinodontiformes > Rivulidae > Simpsonichthys > Simpsonichthys santanae. The sequence continues at coordinate 16,367,895 of JARVLU010000583.1, read as the reverse complement.
TTAATGATTGGGGTGGCCAAAGATTAATATGGTTGCCAAGGCCACCACTGGTCACCCCTTGGCTCCGTCATTGCACCTGTTGGTGGATAAAATTGCTCTCTCCACTCACCAGGATCCGTTACTCTGCGCTGCCTCGGACAAGAAAAATAAAATGCTACCTAAATCTTGCACCAAAAACAATATGGTTCAGTTCCAGTCCAGAAAAAAAAAAAAAAAACTAACAACATTCACTATGCAAATCCCTCAGCAACGGGGGACATCAGCACACCGCTGGTTTAAAGTTTAAAGTTGCTGTTATCAATGTGCGTAAACACAATGCAGGTTGTTGGTGTGAGGTTGACCTCTTGTTATGTCTACCTGAGAAACATATACAGTACTGTAAACATGTGTAGATGTGACAGTGTTGATGTTGAGCCAATATAAAGCTCTATATTTAATGCCTTTAAAACGCTGTTTGTATGGGGTGTTCATTTTTATTCGTACAGCTATCTGTAATGTGTGTTTGCTGGGACTCAAACTCATCTTTAGCTGCTGGATCTGTTGGCGCTTTGCAGCTTCACACTAATCCATTGTCCCCGGCTTTAATGGACTGATGGTCCAGAGTGCTGCAGGAAAAGAAAAGCTCTAATTGATTCCATTGATAGATGTACATTATGGTCATCTACGGCATGCACAAGATAGTGCTAATTAGTGGTCGTGTCAAGTGTCTCACTTTGTGCCCAAACAGACCACTAATGAGGCAATAAAGTTGCACCCTTCACTAAATTTATATTCAAATAGGAAGTTTACCTAAACTAGGCGATTAAATCAGCAGCTAGTGTTAATTAAAGCTAGAGCATTTTGGGTGCGTCATTCAAGACCACTTTTTAAAAAACTTGACATAAGCATGTTGTTAATTCTTTATTAATGCAGCTGGAGTTCATTAAGTAAATTGTACTTTGTAAACTGTCTGCAATACATAACAGTTGGGCTGTTTTGATATATATATAAGGCAAATATAGCTAATGTTTTTACAATTTATCTTAATCATGTTAAATAAACTACTTTTTCTGAGAAAGTGATATGGGTGGGTTTTCAGGCTTTTAATCCAGGATTATAAAATGTTAAAGTAGCAAGAAACTTACTAATCAAAGTTGTTATTTTTTTCAGTTAAATGTATTTTATAGTTAAGGCAATCTTTGTATGATGACGATACTCTGATAAACTACATTTGATACCATTCTTGACAAGCATAAAAAAGACCATCCTTTGGTTATATCTGTAAACTACATAAAGTTAGACAGTATGATGGAACGCAAAACAAAAAAAAAAAAACGCTACATCGGTTTAAATAAAATGAATCGGGAACATCTGATTTTGTACTTCTTGAAGCGGTGTCCCACGTTGTTTTAAAACTTTAGGAAATGGCTTGAAGTCATACTCTTTAAACTAAAAACTTTTCTACAAAGTTTTGTCATGTAAAGGTGATCGATACGTCATGCGTCAGGCCAGAGATTCAAACGGCTAAACTCTTGATCACAGGCTCACTGTCTCTAACCACTGCTCCACCGCTTCCCAAATGGCACATCACATATGAGTTATGAAATATGGCATGACTATCAGTCAAATACATCAACATAACTTGCAATGTATGTCCTTCATACATTTATGCTCTAACGCACTACACCAGTTTTATTCAGCCGTCTCAACTTACCTTGACCTTGTTCTGGTCTACTTTATCTTTTTACATTTTGTTGTTATTGTCTGTAGAAAAGTTTGATTCAATATTGATTCAGTTTATTTCAATCGTGCCAATTCACAACAAAAGTAATCTCCTTGCACTTTATCAAAACATTCACGTACATTGTAGAAGACTAGTTATAGTTAAAGTTATCTTTGTAAAGAAGCCAGCAGATTGTGATGGGTCTTGCCTTATGCTCCCATCCTAAGCAGCACATGGGTAACAGTGGGAAGGAATGACTCCCTTATAACCAGAACCAGGCTCAGGATGGGCATCAGCTGATTTAAAGAACCAGAAGTGGGAAAAAGACCAAACCAATTAGAGTATGAAGTCCAAACAGGCTGTAGTAGTTGTGACAGAAGGCAGATGAAGCATATTTGTTCTTACTATGTATTCACTAGTATTACTGTTGGGTAAACAATGAGGCATCTCAAACCTGCATATGCAGGAAATCAAAGCTCATCATATGACTATTTGTAGAAAATGTAAGTGTTTAAGTGTGAAATAATTTGATAAATCTCTGACAATGTTCGTACAGAAGTCTATGAGGAACATTGTTTAATGTACACACCAATTTATGTTTGTTGTGTGTTCAAATACACTTGTGCGTTTTTCTTTACCTCTTTTAGACTTTTATTTTTTTTAGCTGCAAAAAACATGCACACATCTAATAAAAAACATGGATCCTGAGTAGAAAATTTACAGCCTCAGGGTTGCAAATTAAATAATTTTTTACCTTCTGCATAATTTAGTATTTTTAACACCGTATTGACCCAGACAAAGTTTTGGTTTGGGGCAAAGGCGTCGTGACACAACAGGGAGATGTTGTGCTTCTCAAGTCTAACCTATTAAAAAGTAAACCCATCTCTGACAAAGTGCCTGCTCACTGTTTCTAATTATGGCCATCAATTTTAAAGCTCCGTTGACCTTACTGATTTAAATTATTGATATCTGTCAAACAGGCAGGCTTTATTAATTAAAATGAAGATGCACTAATTAGGTGTATGCCGCTAGGGTGTCATAACTGCAAACCATTTTTAATTTGAGTGTCACATGACGGTTTTATTGCACTTTAACCGTGCGCTCCGCGTGACAGAGTAGCTCTAAAAGTAAAGTGGGGTGTACAGTTTGGCTAGTGCGTCTGCGATCGTGTTCCTTTGTGCGTACGTTTACGTTTATGCTCCATTTATTCTCATGTCCATCTTTTGACGCAGCCCTCGTTTTGTATTAACTTTTTAATGTAATTTTTGATGTTGCAATGGCTTTTTCTTGAACAGTAGATATTCTTTGTCTTAACCAGTAGAAATAACAGCTCATCAACTGAGCCCATTCACCACCAGAACCTTCGCTTCTCCTGTGAGCAGCTCAAAACTGTGGGGCCCCTTAAAAGTCAAAATCAACTAAGATGAAAGAGTAGGAAGTGAATGAAACAAACACACTCATTTATTTACAAACTCATTTTTACCCTAATGTGGGCACATAGTTTAAAAGGCACCCTATTTTATTTATATTTACATTTTAAACAATAGTCTGATAGGTATCCATCCAGTATCTTTACCCACCTCTTCCCTTCCCAGTTGTGGGGCTCACTGGTGCCCATTTCCAGCAGTAACTTCACAAGAGGTGGGGGGCAGGTTGTCAGTCCATCACAGGGACACATGGAGACAAACGAGACACACAACATCCACACTTTCACCTAGAAACATTTTAGAGTTACCAATCAGCCTAACATGCATGTTTTTGGTCAGTGGGAGAAAACCAGAGTACTCGGAGAAAGCCCACACATGCACGGAAAGAACATGCAAACTCCACCCAGAAGGCCTGGGTGATTGATTGGCTCAGAAATTATTGTGATAAACGATAATATTGTTTGAAATTTGACAATAATTAGTAATTATTAATTAATTTGTGCTCACAATTAGTAATTATTGTCAAATTTAAGAAGAAATGTTGGTTAATTTGTTTTGTGTGTAGTACCGTGTTTTGGCCACTGGATGGCAGCATAAGACTTTGAACGGAAGGATGGATAGTGAGAGAGTGAGCAACGTGTCTCTCAAAGAAAAATGGGAGGGAAGCCTCTTGACGTGACATGAGCTGTCTCTCTTTCCTTTATTCAGTTCTCAAAATGGCAGGCACCATTTTTAAGCTCTTTAGCATAGCAATTGTCACACAAAGGTTTTAATTAAAAATCAGTAAACAAGTTCTCAGCTTCTTTTTGCAGAGAAAAACAACTTTTAACACAAAGGCACGAGATTCAACCGTGAATTTTTGGAGCTTCAACAAGACGCAGGATTTTTCCCGAGGTCGGCCTGTTAGCTTAGCTCGTAGCGTAGCTTCTCGGCTTAGCTGCTTTTAACGATCCAAAAATGTGATTTTGGATGGTTAAAATGGATTTTAAAAAGAAAAGAGAAAGGGAGGGGTCATTGAAGAGGAGTTGAGCCTTTTGTCATCCAGTGTCTTCAGTAGAAAGAGAGACGGGAAGAAACGATAAAGCCGATAAATGAAAATGAGGTTGATTATTTTCATTTATCATGCAATTAATAATGTATTGTTTATTGCAACAGGCCTAGATTTGTGTATTTATTGTTTCATGTAGATTTTTGCATTTTGAGGAAGGATGAATATCCATGTCTTAATTTCACTGACATTATACATCAGTCCTGCAATTTAGTCACCTTTCATCTGTCTTTTGACTCGCATGCTGAGAGCAAAAAAATTAATGTTTTTATCAAATATGCAGCTGCTAAAACAAACCAAGTTATCAAAAGTGACCCTGTTCTTTCAAGGTATGTTGTTTTTCAAGCAGAGTTGCATCCTGTTATCTGTAACTTAACAACAAATTATGGTGACTTAATTCATTATCTGTTCATTTTTCCACTCTATAGAAAACTTTAGTAGCCTAAAACACCAAGGAAATTACATCCGTACTTAATAAACAGCACCTAAGAAGTAAAACGATAAGATTTAAAATGGAAAGAAAATCACTATTAGTGCATACAAAAATACCTACTTCTATAGTGTAGTCTATAACCTTCTTAATAGTCAGCTGTAAAATGGTTTAAGGTATTCTTATCATATCATAGCTGCTTAAATTAAAATGTTTAGCAAATTTAAAAGATTCAACTGTATGCCTTAATTTAAACTCATATAGTCAATCACATTCATAAAATCCACAGCATTCATTTCCATATGTGGCATGAACACACCTTCTGGTCCAACAGATGTATGAAGGATATTTACACCGTGAGCGAAGCTATAATCTGTTTAGCACGGCTGCGTGTAATTTCACCTTCGAAAAGATCAATTTTCACACAATCAACAAACACTTTGAGTCGTAACATTGCAGCATATAAAAGCCTTGATGCTCCTGAAGGTCAGTGTTAAAAGTTGATCATTTTTATTATTCTAACATCTAATATTCATCTGCTTGTGTACAAGTACATAAACTGTTTTCAAATGGGACAAGAGTGGAATATCCTTTAATATCCTTTTACTTCAAAATCTAATAAGGGTCCTCTGAAGTTTTATGTTCCCAACAAGATCTAAAACTGCAAATAGTCAGCAGAGCAGGCAACATAATCCTTCATCTGTTGGGTTTCAGTTCACTGACTAAGACAAACAGAAACTGGAGCTTTTAGCTTGTTTAGCTTTTCTAAAAGTAGAGCTTTGGATGGTACCTTAATTTAGTTGTATTGGAACTAATAGTATTTATAAAGTCAGAATCGACTTCTGTGCCATGAATTTTGGATCCAGACGCCAGCATCCATTCTCAGCTTTGCAGTTTTGCGTTCTTTATGTTTCCTAAACCCATGTTACTTTTACTTTGAAATCATGACATCTTGTATCTTATTAATGTTTTTCTTTTGCTTTTTGTTGTTGGATGTAACTGGGACCCTGTGTACATAATCTCATTTAATCACATGTACCACATGTGGTGCGAATGACAATAAAGAATCTCTTACTCTGACTGAGTGATGACAGTTACAATTATGCCTGTCACAATAGACAAAAATTAATGAATTGCATGATAAATGAAAATTATCAACCTCATTTTCATTTATCAGTTTTATCGTTTCTTCATGACTCTCGGTACTGAAGACACTGGATGACAAAAGCTCAGCTCCTCTTCACTGACCCCTCCCTTTCTCTTTAAAATCTGTTTTAATGATCCAAAATTGCATATTTTGGATCAATAAAAGCAGCTAAGCTGAGAACTTAATCTATGAGCTAAGCTAATCGGTCAACCTCTGGAACAAACCTCTGTCTTGTTGAAGCTCCAAAATTCACAGTTGAAACTTGTGCCTTTGTGTAAGAAGTTGTTTTCTCTGCAAAAAGAAGCTGAGAACTTGTTTACTGATTTTTTAAATTAAAACCTTTGTGTGAAAAATGCTATGCTAAAGAGCTCAAACTACCAAGTGTTCGCCATTTTGAGAACTGAAGTGAGACAGCCCATGTCACGTCAAGGGGCCTCCCTCCCATTTTTCTTAGAGACACGCTGCTTGCTCCCTCACTATCCATCCTTCGGTTCAAAGTGTCTTATACTGCCATCCGGTGATCAAAAAAAAGGTACTACAGGCAAAACAAATTAACCAACATTTCTACTTAAATTTGACAATAATTACTAATTACTGTACTGTCAAATTTCAAACAATATTATTGTTTATCGCAATAATTTCTGAGACAATTAATTGCCCATCAAAATTTATTATCGTGACAGGCCTAGTTACAATCCTAACCATGTGGTGCAAAAACTTTATACGTATTGAGGACTTATGATGCTTCCATATTATGCCAGATCATTACTGCCACCTAGCTTTATTGATTTGAGGTCTTTGGTAAAATTTGTTTACTCATTCTCATTTCTCTTTGTTGTTTTTTCTCTGCTTCCTTTGTTCTTCAAAGACTTTAGCTTCAACTGCGAGTTAGTTGGTACTGGAATGATTATGGCGCACACACACACACCTTTTTCATTGTGTCCCTTGTCGCTACGCAAAACATCTTGTAAATGGGTAAACAGCCAGCAGTGACACTTTTAGCCTCGAGGTAGCTAATATAAAAGTCTGTGTTCACGTTGGTGGTGCGAGGTTGGGGGGCGCAGTGTGCACTCAGAGTGTGAGTGGAATTTAAAAGACAGCTGGTACTGTTGCCCCCTCATCCCCCCATATGGAGAGGTCATTCAAACCATCTCCTGTTGTCCTCATGACGCACACGGCGCCTCCACTGTCGGCGCACTCTTCATATCAACAAAGCAGCAGTTCGCCCTAACTATAGTCTCCTCACCTCCTTCCCTCCCCAGCTCCAGCTTCTCTCCTGCCCCTCCCTGTAAACAATTGGGGCTAGTGGCTTTGGTCACGTGAGCCGCCTGCATCTGCAGACGAGGTTGTTATTGTTTTGATGTGGGTTCCACATGCTGAACTTCCCTCCCGTCCGTATGAGTGTGTGTGTGTGTGTGTGTGTGCAGCCATTCTCAGGGGTTTTGGGGTGGAGCTCTGGTCTTATGCCAAACAAGAGTTGCGGAGCTGCAGAACTTAAAGTGTGTTGCCCGAGTGCGTATTTGTGTCCAAACTGGGGTTGCTTTGGCAGCTTTATCTCACCATGAGCTGGAAATGGATGTGTTTACCAGCTACTTCACTCCATCTCTTCCTCTTTGTGTCTCTCTTGGAGCTTCCCACTCTAATTTTCTGTCTCATGCCTGGAAGGGAATGAAACATCACTCATAACATGAACACACAAACGCTTTTTTTTTTTTTTGAGTTTATGTCTGTAAACATGCACGCATGCATTTGCTGTATAGCCACGTAGCTCCATATGGCATGCATAATTCATGACCTCCCACTGACTTATGTGTAAACACGTGCACTTCCCTCGGCTTCGATCCCGTTTGTTGGAAGTTTGGGCAATTGTACAGCATGCACGCACCTTAATGCACTAAAAGCTAGTCTCCTCAAATATACAGTATTGTTTTTACTTCCTTTGACACGTTTTTGGCTGGTTGGGTGTTAGTCAAAGCCACAAATGTCAAATACGGTATTACTGGGAATGAGTCAGGCTTGGGAACCAGTTGAGTTTGTTGTTCCAAGTCAGAGATGTTTGTTTTTGATGTAGATTTCCACAAAACCAAAGTGAAGACCCCCTCAGTCCCCACCCCCCACTCTTTTGCCACTGTTTCTCACCCAACCTTTTATGTTTTTTAATAATTATCATCTTCTTAGTGTCACCGTTCGCTCAAACAAATGCAGATTTCAATCTTTCTTTCTTTCTCTCTTGCGTCCACCTCCCCTGGCTCACGCTATTCAATCTTGCTTTCTCCATCTCTGCTTTCCCGCTCATTTCCCCCCTCCGTTCCCCTATGATATGTTTCTCCCACCTTCCCACACCCGAGCCCTCCCTCTCTTCCTTTGTCTCCTCTCCTGCTTGCTTTGTGTGTGTGTGCAGTTTTTTTACTCTAACTGACGGAGAGAGACGTTAGCCGGCGCCTGAGCTGCATACTGGCTCTGTAGACGAGGCGGCGTGGCTAACTTACACTAGCGTATGAAATCAGCTGTGACAAACACCATGAGACAGAGGAAAGTTGTTTATCTGAGTGTTCATTGGCAACTAAACGGTGCCAACATTTGGAAAGCCTTCTTGAGTTTTGAAATCCACCAGCATGCTCCACAGTTTGTTTTTGTATGTGTCATTGCAGAAGTAATACATTTCTTAACATTGCGTAACAATTCTCTTACAACAAAACAGCAGAGAAGGGTTTAATGAAAAACGATTGATGCACAATTTTTCATTTTCAACTGATTGAAATATTTCTCAGTGGTAAATGGGCCTCCGTTCATTTTTGTTCTATGATTTTTTTTTTAATTTAATTTTGTTTTCTTTCACCTTTTGCCTGCAGACATTTGTAAACAAACTTGGGCAACATTGATTTAAATGGTAAGTGACAATTCGCATGTTAGTTGGCTGAAACTGTCCATCAGTGTGTTGCCTCGCTTGCGGCTCCTTTGAGCATTGGCATGAAGACGTGAGCAGCATGACGACACACACGTGCACACACACATTACACAGGTAGTAGGAGTGCAGCTCAGGAGTCCAAACATATTTTATGTATGTAGCTGTAAGGGTTTTCTTGTTGTAGGGTGTGTATAAGTGACTTTTTATTTTGTAAATAAATAAATAAATTGTGCCATGAGGTTTACTGCAGCATGAAGTGTAAAAAAAAAAAAAAAAAAAAAAAAAATGAAATTAACTGTTTTCAAAATTTTTTTTTTTTTTTTTTTGCTTTTAAAATGACCCCAATTCTCAATTCTGCAGTTTTTCCAAGTTTTAGTTATTCTTGTCAGTTCCTGTTCAGGTGTTTTTAGATTTTGCAGTTCTGTGGCACCAATCCACAGCTGAAGGCTCCACTTCCTTAAACACTCAACAGGTTGCTTAAATGATTTATTGTACCGCTCGATTCTTTTAATTCAAACCAAATTCTTACTCGAAGCCCCTCAAGTCTGTACTTTTCATTCAGAAATCACCTGATAAAAATGGAGTTTAAACAGTTTGTTTTCCTTTATTATTGACTTTTAAATCAAAGATCTTGTACAGGTTCCTAAATTAGTTTTAGTCTAAAAACAATAAAGAGAAAACTAGATACAAATCTGTGAAATAGAATGTGAATAGTGATACATCCATATTGAACTGTAAAGGTTAAATATGGTCTTTGTATGGGCTTGTCGACATGGTTAAGAAGGAACGAGGAGTGGGGGCCTCTCCCTTTCACTCCTTTTCTCAGCTGTCTCTCTCCTTTCCCATAATGTTTTTTTTTATTTGCCATGACCATCTCGTCACGGTCGGTGTCACATCCTCATACCGCAGGAGATTAATCAGAGATGATCCTTGCTCAATAAAAACTTTCCTCTAGCTCCCTCACCTACTCTAAAGCACCATTTTTCTTACAGAGTAATAAATAAGGCAAAAGGTTATCCAATCCTGCTTGGGGCTTGTATTAATTATATTACTTATGGAGGATTATTATTATTGCTCTTGTTAGGTTGCTTACAACAAGTCAAGAAACTCACTCGCTACATCACTGGTTTGACTGTAAACATCAGTGACAAGCTATAGGGTATGTTTGACTGTAAAGGGTGTAACAAATATGGTTTGCCAATACAGTATGTAGAAAATTTCCAGTTGGTCTCTGTCAATCCAGCAACCCCAGACATAATACAGTACTGTATATACCAGCCATAGTCGGAGAGTTGGTTGCAAAAACGCCAAGAAACTATTTTGACCTAAAGGAAACAATTAGACAGCAGAACAGTCTGATGGTGTCCAACACTGCATAGATAACTATTTGATCCGATTTAATGCTGGACCATAATACTGTCTCTGAACCACCAAACAAGTTCAGTGGTATTTTCTTCACAGTTTGCACGAGTCGCCTGCGGTTGACGCCCTTTATGCTATTGGTGAGATTTAGTTGCCAATCTGTTCTTAAGAAAAGGACACGTGCTGGTTTTGAAATTAGATTCACGGGTAATTATTCATGGGATTAAAACTCTATTAAACTGGCAAATGCGTTTAATTTATCCAACTAATTTCTAAAAGGAGAGGAAACCATGTCCCAATTTCTGAACAAAAAGGTTGAAAATTGCAGAATTGGGTAGAAAAATTAGAGTATAAATGAAGGAACGGTGGTGGGGGTAAAGGAGAAAGTTTGAGGGTCAAAGATGTTTAGATACATGTTCAATTGTTGCACACATCTTTTGTCCTTCTGAATTCTGTGTGAGATGATTGGACCAGCTGATAGACCATTTTACAAGGTTCTCCATCAGTTCATTCCCCGGGGCTTTTATGAGCACCTTCTTCACACACACGCACACATAGACTGAAATACACAACTACCCCCCTTCTTCACGGTAGAGTGACCCCTTCCTCCAGCACGTGTATTACTCTCTTGGGATTTGAAGGGTTGTAGGTGTCTATGAAAGTGTCTTCCTGCTTCGACTGTGGTTACAGCCAATATGTTTATAATCAAGCTCAGCAGTGATAAAAACAGGGGTTGTGTGTGTGTTCTTCTGTGGTTTTTGACACTTATTGGTGAAATGTGTGCATCCAGAGGGCAAGGGGACTGGAATGAACATTTAGGGTCAGCCTATGCAGCTCTTGTGACTCCTATTATTATCAGAGCCACCATCAATGAACAAACACACTCATGCTCTAAACAGGTGAATGGAGACTGCGATCCATGGATGGTAGAGACTTTAGATCAGACTTGGCTGGCTGTTTATGGGCCTATCTACATTATGGTATTTCTATGGTATAGCATTGTGTGGTATATATTTGTATTTTTTGTTTATTTGTATTGCTATAGGTGACAGTATCTGATTTAAGCCAATAATATTTTGGTACTACTAGCTAAGGTTTCGTGCAAACCCAGCAGCTACTATAGTGGAGCCCAATTTTACTGATGCTAGGTCAAAGCCGCATACCCTGTGACGACCGGTCCTTTGCAACTATGGTACTGCATCTCTGCTCCCTGACAGATAGCAGAATTTGTGGTCGTGGTAGGTGGGATTTCAGTAGACATTTCTGTCGACAGGGTGGGGCGCCCTCCTTAAATGATGGTAGGCAAACACTGCAATGGGGTGCAGACATGTCTGTCTTGCATGCATGATTAAAAGTGGTAGAAATGGCCGCCGTGGGATCAGCTGCCGCAGGAGGAGCATGCTCAGCCTTTTAGAGTCTCTCCCCCTCGGTTTCTGCTGCTTTAAGTCTTGATTTGAACATTGTTACCACTAAATGACATACAGTATTTGTATGACCGAGAATGTAGTAACAGTATTTGTTTACCTTTTATTTTTTTCCTTCTAAAACCTTCACAATGCTCTGTGAGTGCCAGTTTCAAGCATACAGTACTTGGTAATGTTTTTATTTGATTTAGTTATGCAAATTGCTTGTCACAGTTGATTTATGTCAACAGAATTTCATGTTTTTAAAAATTAATTTGTGATAATCCAACCAAGTTAAAAGTCAGGTCATCTGGACGGTTTCTTTGTGTTGAAACGTTTCGTCTTTCATCCAAAGAACTTCATCAGTCTGAGGTGCCACAACAAGCTCGGTCCCATAAGCAGCACACTCACGTAGTGGGCCAACCAGTTTGATGTTGATAAGATGGTTTCTGGAGTCTTCCCTCTCCCCCGTCGACTCCTCTGAGACGGCCATGGCCAAATTGGTTCAGAACATCAAAGATCATGCTCAACAATCCAGATAAAAAAATCCATCAAAGTTAAATCAGGTCCTCTGGACGATTTCTTTGTGTGAAACCATCTTATCATCATCAAACTGGTTGACCCACTATGTGAGTTGCAGGACTGAGTTTGTTGTGGCTCCTCGGACAAATGAAGTCTTTTGGATGAAAGACGAAACATTTCAACACAAAGAAACCGTCCGGAGATCCTGACTTAACTTTGTTGTTTTTTTGTTTTGTTTTTTACCTGCTTGAGCATGAACTTTGATCATTTGTGATCAATTTCATTTTTACTTTGGTCTGGACACATATATAGACAACTTTTAGCTTGTTTGAATCTCACCTACCAGCGTAGAGACTGGATTTAATGTAATTACCTTGAGTCAAACTTTTTAATGTTAACACAAAACAATTTTGATATACCTCAGTCAGAAAAAAAGACACAATAGACTCAAATAAATACACAATTTAAAGTTTTTGTTTCTGCTCTTTAACTTTGTTTTACGCACAAGTTCCTTTCTCCAATTTAATTTTGGCACAAAGGTTGCATTGTACGGATAAACCATGTTAAATTGCGATGGGGAGAAAAAAATAGGTGCGCTTTAGTTGAAAATAAGCAGAGAGCGCTACGGAGGGAAAGAACGGAAAACTGAAGGACAGAACATTTTCCAGACAGTTGCTGGAAAGGTTGTTTTAAATTTATCTTTCCGCCTTTGTTCACATCAATGAACGGTCTCTCTCAGACACATCTATGTGTTCAGGCACTTGTATTGTTCAGAGAAGAAACATGAACTTCTTACTGAAAAAAAAAAAAAAAAAAAACACTTTCAGTCACATGCACACTCAAGGCCAAATGAGTAGCTTAGAGCAGTGAGATCCAGTGTGTTCCCCCCTCATTACGATGTACGGCAACATCAATTCAGTGGAAACCCATCAGACAGGTTGTGTGTGTGTATGTGTGTGTGTGTGCTTCTCTGACTCAAGTGCAGGTTTGGTTTTGCAGAAAGCATGCTGAGATAGCACTGGTAGTACTTACAAAAGGTACATCAAGATGTGTGTACACACAAAAAGAAAAATAGATCAGAAGAAAACAACAGGCTCATGCGGCTTATGATAATACAGGAATCATCGAGAACATAGCTGCTTGTCAGATGAATCAGATGTGTAAACACGGTGTTTGAGAAGAAACAGGGGTTTTAGACTAACGAGGTTCTTAATCTGTAATAAATCTCTTAAAACAAGACAGTCTGATTACTTAATTGAGGAAGAAATTTCTTGTTTACCAGCCCTGGAGCATGTGCTCACCTGCTACTATAACGGTTAAAGGACACCCCCGTTGCTGCTGTTTGTATATGCCGCACCGCCTGAGGCAGGATCTTTATCCGTCAACCACCAGATGTGTTTTTGTGTTGTCAGCCATATTTCAAAGGTACGGATATATGCAGGAATCCATACCTATATTGCAGATCTAGGACAGACTTATGAAGCATGCACACGTGTCAGTCAAAAGGCTTATTAAACGGTGGAGTGCAGCAAAGGGAGCGGCTCATCATTCCCCTTCATCTCTTCTGCTAAAGGGGTGAGCTGTCTGTGTAGATGTGAAATAAGAACAAATCAGGACCTGCATGTATACATCGACCTGGTGCACACGTTCACCTGTTCTCCACTCTGCACCAGCTTTCGTCTATAAACTCTTGTGCTTCCAAAACCCAGATTTTGTTCATACCTGAGCCATTAATGCATTTCTCCTCACAGACTACCTTGTATGTGTCTCCATACGTTTACGTTTGAGTTCAACAGTATACCGCTTTAAAACGGTTTTGTCTCTTTTAAAAAAAAATGTTACTAAATGTGTGAAAAAAGATGATAACTAATAATGGTTTCGGTTAATTTTCTAGCCTGGGGTTGTTTTATTGATGCTGCTACTTATCGGAGGTTTATGCTTGTTATGCAACATTACTTTCACAGATGTAATCTTGCGTTTCCCTGGATAGAAACAGCTGGAATTGCTCAAACTCGCACAAAATATTAAGCATGTGATGCAGCTTTGGGAGCCTTCCTTGAATCCTCAATGACTCTTCTAATTATCTGAGTGAACGGCAACACTTATCTAATCACCCTTTAATTTAGTTTGATCCAAAACAGTTTACAGCCATTTAAATTTTGATATTAATATTATTTTTTAAATCATTTATTTGTAGCAAAATACAGCTTTTTTATTATCCCCTGCTGTTCCTAGATAGAAGCTGAGTAACTTGAGCTGAAAAAATGTGCAGCACACATGGTTGGAAAGGGTCTCTGAAGATTTCTGATAAATGATCACATGAATGGTGAAAAAGTCTTTAGCATTTGTGGCAGTCCTGCAAAAAAAAAAATAATCTAATCCAACAACCACAGAAGGTTCTGGTGTAGATTATAAATCAGCACTATAGTGACACCTGGATGTCCTTCAGATATTTTAATAGGCTGCTTTTGAGACCTACTCCCTCGGTCTGGGAGTGAGTCAAGGCGACACAAAGATTATTTGCTCCAAATAATGTGAAACTCATTTCATTTTATGCCTCAGAATGGGGAAAAGCAGAAGCCTAAATGCCTTTTAAACCCTATTTATATGTGCATTTATCAAGCTAACACAGTAAATCCAAGTGGAAATCATTGTTTTTCCTCGCGAGTGTATCTTTGTTTACATATATGATCTAATTTCCAATTTTGTGTGTGTGCATGAGTGTTACGCTCGCCTTTGTTTGTGTGGGTAGACTCCGTGTCTCCCAGATGTGATTGGTGTGTAAATCTTTCATTTTCAATCAAATAAGCATAAGACCAAAGAAAAACAAGAGGTTGTGCTTTGCCTTTGCTTCCTGTGATATTTAAGATCTTTGTGACGTTTTTCTGCAAAATATCAAGAAAGAAAACAGAGCATTTATTGTACATATTACTTGTAATCAATAAGAAGCTCACAATATAAAGTGGAGGGACCGTATCAGCAGATCCATATCTACATGCACAAAGAACAAAGACGTGAAAATGGCAGTTCAATAGAAGGAGAGAAAACTTGTTGTTTGAGCTGCAGATAGCGTGCACACAAACACATAAAAAGTCTTTGTTTTCACACCAAAACCAGTGTTTTCTCCTACCAGGGGGCATTAACTGTAACAAAACTGTATGCTCGTCAATCCAAAAAATAAAAATCAATAAAAGAATGGGAAACAAGCCAATCGTTTGCTTATACCTGCACCCAATGTGTTGTCTATAAATCACTCTGAGAAGGTGTGTGTTTATGTTTCTAAAAGACAACTATTAATGCATAATCAGCTAATTGGCTGCAAACGAAAGCCGAAGATAAAACGTGGCTTGGTTCTCAGTAATTAAATTGTTGAGCCGTAATGGCCTCATCATCTGTTCTCATCCATTCGTGACCAAGCCCACACATTCAATAACCTGTTCTCAGCTCGGTGCACAGTCGATGGCGAGCAGGATTTTTGTGGCTTAAAATGATTGTGTTGATTTGGTTGGGTGCACCACACAAAGGGGATTACTCAGATTATGGGAGGGGACTCGACATATTAGATATATCACATTCTCATCTCAAAAAACAAACCTAAAAATAATGAAAAGTGTACCTGTTTGTATTTAGCCACCTTTGTTTTTCAACTTATAATCACTTTTCAGTCAGTAATATCTTTATTTTCTCACTTCTTGAATGAAAGTGAGTGGCTTTTATATATGACACGAAATATTAGAGGCTTTGCTTTTTTATTTATTTACCGTATTTTCCGCCGAACACGTCGCACCACCGTATAATTCGCATCAGTCCAAATATGTCTAAAAAAAGTGGAAAAATCCATAAAAATGTCGCTTTGCCATATACGTCGCATCTATTATACGTCACCGCTGACGTGTCGCGTTTGTTACATGTCACTGCTGACAACCTGGAAATGTGGGCCGGTGTTGTGCCAAAAATCGATGGGCTGCCAAATGGCGGTCGCGGGAGCATGCACAGGAGGACTTTAACAAGAATTTAACAAGCTTAACACTTACAATTATTTGTTTGCTCAAAATTATAGTAAAGGTGAGTGTCAGTCTAACTTTTGCTTAATAAATGTTCTTTGACGGTCAAATCAGGTGCATTTCAAAACCCAATTCACGTAAGCAAGCACACGCAGAGGGACGAGTCGCTGTTCATTTCTTCTAAATTTAACAAGCTAAACACCTAAAAACAATTATTTGTTTGCTTGACTAAGGTGTGTCTCAGTCTAACGTTTGCTTAATAAAAGGACTTTGACGGTCAAATCGGCTGTATTTTAAAAGTATTTGCTGCCTCGGTGCTCTGAGCGTGCAGACAGAGAGGAAAAAGAAGGAGGAACGCTGCTTGTTTCTGTGAAATTAACAAGAAAAGCACCTAAAACAATTATTTATTTGCTCTAAATTACAGCAAAGGTGTGTCTCAGTTGAAGTTTTGCTTAATAAATGCATTTTAATGGTCAAATTAGCTGCATTTCACCAGGTCGTGCAGCTGGTTTGATGGTTACTCCAAGCAGCAAGCAGAACAAAGGTGAGGGGACTTTGGCAAGCCGATTGTGTCATTAATAGCTGATGAAGATTCTCAGTCATCCAAGACATGGTAAATTCAACAAAGTTCAAGACAAAAACAAAAAAGTACAGTATAATAAATCCAGTTATTGTTGTACAATTTGACATTATAACCACTTTTACCTATTACATAATACAACAGCATGCTGTACTACCCTGCTGCCATCTAGTGGCTGAAAATGGTAGTGTTAAAAAAAATTCAGTCTGAATGAATGAAGACAGTCTTGTAAATGAGTCCTCGAGGCTCAATGAGATTAACCTGCCTAAATAAAGGTTGAATGAATCCAGCCATTATTTTCCGCTTATTCCAAAGTCGGGTTGTGGGGGCAGCAGCTTGAACAGGGCAGCCCAGACATCTCTTTCCACAGTCTCCTCTTCCAGCTCTTCTGGGAGGATTCCAAGGTGTTCCCAGGCCAACCGAGAGACACAGTCTCTCCAGCGTGTCCTGGGTCTTCCCCAGGGTCTTCTCCCAGTCGGACATGCCCGAAGTACCTCCCTAGGGAGGCGTCCAGGGGGCATCCTTACCAGATGCTCAAACCACCTCAACTGGCTCCTCTTGATGTGGAGGAGCAGCGGTTCTACTCTGAGTCTCACCCGGATAACCCAATTTCTCACCCTATCTCTAAGGGTGAGTCCAGCTACCCTGCGGAGGAAACTCATTTCAACTGCCTGTATCCACAATCTCATTCTTTCGGTCACCCAGAGTTCATGACCATAGTTGAGGGTAGGAATGTAGACAACAGGTAAACAAGAGAGTTTTGCCTTACAGCTCAGCTCTCTCTTCACCACAATGGACGGTACAAAGTCCGCAATACTATAGACGCTGCACCAATCCATCTGTCAATCCCCCACGCTCCATTCTTCCCTCACTTGTGAACAATGCCCTGAGATACTTGAACTCCTCCACTTGAGGCAGAACCTCACCCTCGCCACAACGGACAGTACAAAGTCTGCAATACTATAGACGCTGCACCAATCCATCTGTCAATCCCCCATGCTCCATTCTTCCCTCACTTGTGAACAATGCCCTGAGATTATTGAACTCCTCCACTTGAGGCAGAACCTCACCCTCGATCTGGAGAAAGCAATCTGCCCTTTTCCAGTTTAGGACCATGGCCTCAGATTTGGAGGTGATGATTCTCATCCCAGCCGCTTCACACTATGGTGCGAACCTCTCCAGTGAGAGCTGAAGATCATGGCACAATGACGTCAACAGGACGACATCATCTGCAAAGAGCAGAAATGGAATCCTGAGGCCACCGAACCGGAAACCCTCCGCCCACTGGCTGCACCGAGAAATTCTGTCCATAAAAGTTATGAACAGAATTGGTGACAACGGGCAGCCCTGGTGGAGTCCCACTCAAGAAAACAGTCATATCTCGGTCAAAAATTAGTTTATAAATATGGGGGGGGGGTGGGGGGGGGAATCCATAAATATGTCACTTTTGCCTTTTGCATAATTTGCATGCTCGGCCAAAAAAACTGTATATAACAAGGGGCACAAGAAGCCTAGAGCGTTTATAGATTGGATACCCACATCAGAAAAGGTGAATTGCTGCATTGATAAGTAAAATAATATATTTCTGTTGCTTGTTAAAGTGGTTTACATTGTGTCATGAGGTCTTTTAAAACTTAATGTTAGAATATTTATCAGCTCCTTTTGCTTAAGGCTGATATGCTATTTCTAACTGAAGGTAGCCACGGTTTAAATGTTTTAATGCTATTTCGGTATCAGTTCCTCTCTGTGCAGTGTTGGAGACAGACTTAAAGATAATTTATCTTCTTCTTTGCCTATATACAGCCAACAAACAAAACATTTGTTTCTGGTTAAATACCAAATTGATCTCGACTTCCCCCCCCGGCTTATTTAAACTTTAGAAACCCATTATGGGCTGTAACTCAACACCATCCTTTAGATCAGTGCAGTGTGTCGGCACTCACGAGGGTCTTCTGGAGTCAGATTGTTAAATTTGAAATTTCCATCACTTCCAGAGGGGAAGTGAAGATTGTAGCCACAGGAAAAGTGGCTATGACTTACCAATGGTAACATTTTCCTACTACCGGTAGTTCTCTACTGGATCTCTTCTGTTTGGTTGCATCTACAAAATCCAAAGATAACAGTTTAACTGGTGCTCTTTCTTAGTGTTTATTAGCAAAAGGGTGAACAAGTTCCTGAGTGATGCATCCCTCAGGACTTTTTTGTCAGTCTTTTTTTTTTTTTTTTTTTTTTTTAGTGTTATGGACATTTTACTTCTTATATGCAGTATACTTTTGGGTCTGCTTCTTTTTTTCCCCCTCCCGTTCAAAACTCTTTGCATACCTTGACATGAAATGCATAGATTTAGTCCCACAAAACACTTTAGGAATCACCTGGTTGGCAAATAAATAGCAATTTTGCTTTTTAATGTACAATTTTATTCATTTTAGTGTGTTGCAGCGCTCCATTGTTTGGTGTTAAGTTGTTCAGAAATACACAAAGAAGATTGTTGTGTTTAATGCAATCGAGTAAAAAAGAAAAAGTCATTGTACATTTTGGACATCCCCTCTATGAGCTGTAAAATTCCTGTTGCAGCCATAAAAATGGATCATTCTTACAGGGCACATGCCCAAATTTACAACAAGCAAACGCTGTTCTGCAGCTGTTGGGCACCACGTGTCCAAACTTTACATCCACCCTTGTGTGTCGTTGGTTTAAGTCCAGACTTTGCTCATGCTCATATTGTGAATAACAAACACCACAGTAAACTGCTACAACTCTGATACACTGCTTTGTACATTTCTAAGAGTTTATTGAAATGCAGTTTTGTGAATGCTTGTTTTCAGAAGGCTGTTGTCGTCGACATCAATGAATAGCGCCAAAAGAAAAAGTGCTTCTCTTTGTGCACACCTGCCAATCAGATGCTGCGCCCTTCATGCATGTTAACTCTGTGTCATATGTAGATTACTTTTGTGGTTCTGATATTGTGCGTGTTTATGTGGGTTATGCAGAAGACTGGGAAAGAAATCAGTTAGGCACATAGTGAATAAGAGAGTTCTGATTTATAGGAGCTTATTGAGGAGGAAATGAGCTTCATAGTCCAGTGGCTGCCATAAACCAGTACACCTCCTCAAAACGAAACGCACGGCATCAAAGAGACAAGCCGACCAAAACACGCGCACATGTTTATACACTGCAGCGCGCACACTGTCTCTCTCACTTACTTTGCACAACCTGTGATCTGTGGTAACAAGTCAGAGGAGATGAAAGTGTGCGGGGGAAGGTTAGCGAGGCTCGGAGAATGAAAACCAAGTCCAGCAGGGGCGAAGGGAGGACGAGGAGCTGGAGGATGGAGCGCAGAGTGTGGGAGTTAGGAGTGTGCTTGGAAGCACCACCCGTGTTTCAGGGGAATTCCTGTTCCTCGCCACACCTTTCAGCTGCCTTTATTTGTAGTGACTGATGGTGTTTTGGGTGACAAAGAGACTGAGGCTAGCATGGTGTGTGTGCAAACCCTGACCTTGGCCCATTTACTGCAGTGAGTTTGAAAAGTTATTCGGTTTTGACAAAATAACAAAGGACATTTTTATGAGGTGCTTTGGGAATTTTCTTGTTCTGAAACCTAAAGTGTAAATTTATCCGAACTTGTCAACGGTCGATGTTGAGATTGTTTCAGTCCCCGACCAGAGGTTTTTCCATCATTAGCAATAAATAACTGTTTTACCTTGTAGGCAAAAATAATAATAATGCTTTGTTAGTGCCCATTTCATTCTTAACTTTTAAATTTGTTTTTAAATTTTCACGTATGAGCAACTTTTCATTCAGCAAAAACACTGATTTCTTTTGGGAAGAAAATTGCTCACCTAAATAAATACTGGAGAAAATAAAATTTAATTTTTCTTTTTGTTTCAAGCTTCAGAGCTCTAAAAATTTATTAAGTTAATATGTCCACGCAACAGTTGTTAAACACATAAACAAACCAACGTTTAGGAAAATCTATCTAAAAAACTAAGAACAGACAATGAATAAACAAAAACCAACAAACTGGATTTAACCCTCTAAAATGAGCTTGATGCAAACTATAACAAAATTAGCTGTTTTTTGAAACGTCACAATGTGATCAAAGAAAATCTGAACAAAACTGACCAAATAAAGTCGGTGTTTAACAACTTTTTATTAGTTTTAGTAAAACAAATGCAAGCATAGGCCTGTTGTGATAAACAATAAATCAATTAATCACGATAAATGAAAATTATCGACCTCATTTTCAATGATCAGTTTTATAATTTCTTTGTGTCTCTCTCTTTCTACTTAAAACAGTGGATGACAAAAGGCTAAATTCTGGTGCTCTTCACTGACTCCTCCCTTTCTCTTTAAAATCCATTGTAACAATCCAAAATCGTGTTTTTGGATCGTTAAAAGCAGCTAAGCTGCTAAGCTAACAAACCGACCTCGGGAACAAACCTCCGTCTTGTCAAATTTCCAAAATTCATGGTTGAAACCTGTGCCTTCGTCTTAAAAGTTGTTTTTCTCTGCAAAAAGAGGCTGAGAACTTGTTTACTGATTTTTTTTTTTTTTTTTTCATTTAACCTTTATTTATCCAGGTTAGTCTCATTGAGCCACGAGAACTCATTTTCAAG
>JARVLU010000583.1:16321426-16340508 GCA_031762415.1 Simpsonichthys santanae | reverse complement strand
ATACGGTACTACTTATACTACTATCCAAACTTCGGGGTTTTTCACTTAGTGTGGGGCTTCAGGGTACGGATCCCCCGCGATAAATGAGGGACTACTGTACAATACAAATGTTCCTGCTAAGTGTTCAAATAGTTAAGATGTATTAAAAAATGTATGTGATTTTTGCAAGTTAAAGTTAAATATGAAAGGAAAACATGGAGCAGTTATGAAGCAGTAATTTGCACCATTTCTCTGAATTAATTAGCTTTTATTATTATTATTATTTTTTTACTTTAGTTGGGTAAAAGTAAGAAATAGGTTGTATATTCAAACGTTTTTTTCCTTCTACTGTACGTGTAAGAATGACGATACAGTTTGATCCCAGCAGTTATGAAAGCTGAGGATGTCTGTCATCTTCCTCCAAAGCAAAAAAGATTTCATCACTGAAGTAGAGTTGTGTTTGATCATTTGACATCCACATACTTTCAAAGCCTTGCTCGCTTACACACACGCACACACACTGCTTTTTACATTAGAGATGAAGATGCACCGCAGAAATATCTGTAGTAAAGCTGTATTGACATGTCTTTGATCAGGGACTATTTCTCTTGTAGGAGTCGTACATGCCCGGGAATTAAGACATCAGTCAGATGAGACGTTGGATTTGATCTGGTCATACTGATTGATTAGTTTGTATTTTATATCTAAGACACATCACTGTTTTCATTGGGCACTATAGTATTTTATGTGTTCACGATTATGTCAGTTGCGGGGGAAAAAATAAAATAAATAAATAAATATCAAAAATCAAATGCATGAATGTAATTATCAGCTTAGACCACAAACTATCTGAAAATATTTGGCACAGAGGTGAAAACACAAGGGATTTTTGGCTCTGCTTTATTAAACTTGATATTTAAATCGCATTAAGAGCATATAACTAAAAACAGCTGAGGTTACACTAAGAATTGTCATTTATCCATCAGTATCTCCATGTTTATTTTTCACAACTCGTCATTTTGTTTTTAGTAGGTACTACTAGCTGTTATTCTCTTGGTGACCAGCTACACTTTGATAAGCATCAGATGAAAACGGCATCACAGGTTATGTTGTAAAAACAACAATGACAACTTGCTCACATCACTGTGTTTTGGTTTGTTAAACAAAAATCATAAAGTAAAACTGGGTATTTCACAACATTTTGTAAAGGACAACGATGAAATCCATGATGAGAATGAAATTGTAAATGGATTTAATTATTATTTTGTAAATATTGGATCAAGCCTAGCAGCTAAAATACCAAAAGTAGATAATAATGTGGGTCATTCAGTTATAGGTTGTGCAAACAGTATTTTTCTTAATGGAACGGACAAAGAAGAAATAATGAATGTAGTAAAAAACAAAAACAAACAAGAGATCAAAAGACTGGGTGGACATGGATATGATGTTTGTAAAGGACATAATGAGTCATGTTATTGAGACATTTACCTTCTGTATATGTGTGTGTGCGTGTGTGTGTAATTTATCATTTTCAATGGGAATATTTCCAGATAATATGAAAGTAGCTAAGGTAGTTCCTCTTTTTAAAAATGGTGATAAATGTGCAAAAAATATAGATTTGGATAATGCAATTTCTATCAAAAGGTGCCATCAGTGTTAAAATTGGGCATTTTTATTTAATGATTGTGATGATTTGTGATTTTATCACAGCCACATTAGAAAATGTAAAACGGATGCTCAGTAAAAATTTATTTCTTGTCTGTTTTGTTCTGTCAGGCGATCCGAGGAGGAGGTAGATATGGACAAGGTGACGGCTGCCATGGTGCTGACGAGCCTCTCCACGAGCCCGCTGGTCAGGAGTCCACCTGTCAAAGTCAGCGGTGAGTGGTACAAGACAATTACTTTAAATAAACCAGCAACTGGATACAAGCAAACAACAAAGCTGTGGCTCCATCTCAACTCAAAAATGTCTGTGTTCTGACATTTTACAATTATCTTGTGAACGCGTGTGGAAGCTCAGGGTGATGGATTCCTGCCACCTGCTGTGCCCGGGGATTGCTTCATCACTGAACGGCACAGAAACAGAGTTTGGATCAACATGGTGGCTGGAATCCAAAGTGCAGCTGTTCAGACTGTTTTTGGTACAAACACACGATATGTCAGAGGTTATAAACATGTTCCACTCATACACTCCTGTGTGTATTTGTTTCTAAACAGCTGCTGTTTTAATGCATGAACATAGAAAATATGTGCTTTTCATTAAGTGCACATGCTAAACTCCACCTTGACTAACAATTTCTGGTGA
Source organism: Simpsonichthys santanae (assembly GCA_031762415.1). Taxonomy (NCBI): domain Eukaryota; kingdom Metazoa; phylum Chordata; class Actinopteri; order Cyprinodontiformes; family Rivulidae; genus Simpsonichthys; species Simpsonichthys santanae. Next base: position 16,338,224 of record JARVLU010000583.1, on the reverse strand, counting down.
ACCACTTTGTGTTTTACGTAAAAATCTGCAGCGGTAATAATAAAAAACAAGCAAAGCTGAAGAGGAGAGGCACCCCACCAAGACGCTGTTTACTCAACAAAACTGGGTCTCTCTCACTCCGCCCGCTACAAACACGAACTCCATCGCTCCGTTCAGCTTCTTTTATCCAAAGTGTGAAGTCTTCTGTAGGTGATATTTAAAAGAAATGCTCCTTTGATCTATAAAAACCAGACCTTGTTAGTGTCTCAGTGGAATCACAGTACAGAGTAGTGAGCTTTTATTTTCCTGCGTCGCAGTCAGCTGCATTACTGTGAGGTTTATCCGTGCGAAGTGAAAATAAAGCTGAACTTGTCTGAATGTCTTAGAACCATTATCTACTTATGAGTCAGAAAAGGTTTGAAGTACTTATTTCCCAGGGCCCTACATTTTCCCTCTTTGATCCTTAAATCAGCTGTAGTTTTACCTCTTTTTCCTTCACTCCTTTTGCTCCTCTTCAGAAGGTCTGAGTAGTTCTTGGAAGGAGAACGGCTCAGCTGGACCCTTCACCCCATCGAGCAACAGCTCCTCAGGAGGCTACTGGAGCTGGTCTGCGCCCAGCGACCAGTCCAATCCATCCACGCCTTCCCCGCCACTTTCAGCTGACAACTTCAAGCCATTCCGCGTACCGAGCCAGGGCGGTGCGGGCCCCGCAGGACTCGAGGACCCCAGTCTGGACGAGCAGGACGGCAGCAGCCTGCTCTTTGATGAGCCCATCCCTCGCAAGCGCAAGGTGAATACTGTTAACCAGACCAAGGAAGAGTTCAGTGTCACAGTTCAAACCGAGCACGTAGCTAGTTGTGATTTATTTATTTAATATGAAACAAAGGATGTTAGAGACAAGACTGATTGTTTTTAAGAACAAATGTCGTCTTCAGATTAATGTTTGAAAGCTGTTGATTCAAATGAGCACAAATCTCCATTTTTAAAAATTTACCATTCCTCCATGGAACGTGTATCGCCCGCCTGCCTCCCGCTGATTTTCATGCCCTAGTTTTAAATTAATATCTCCTCATGTAAGAAATGATGGCATTGTATACATTTTGGTTTTAAACTAACATGTTTTGTCTCGTGCAATTTTTCGAGATGTCATGTTCAGAATGTGCGCTGTGAATGACTCTTGGCTTCTACCACATCAAAGTTTAGCTCAACATCTGAAAGTCTGACCGAGTTGCAACCATATTTTTTCCCTCGTTGTGGAGCGACAAGGGGGGATTGTAAATACCCTTCGTCTGTCCGTCTGTGTGTTCACGCATGTGAGCGTGATAACCTGAAAAAAATAAGTGAGGTACCAACTTGCTTTTTAACCTGTGGCTGCATGTAAGCATAAGAAAGTTTCCTTTTAAAAATGGGTTTGCCATGCCAAAATCCAAGATGGCTGCCTATACATATGTATAAATAAACCTTGTGTGCTGGATAACTTGGAAAAATAAGCAAAGGACTAGCTGCCTTTTTGGTGTGGGGCTGCATCTAGTTGTAAGAAAGGTTCCTACCAAACACTGAGTTGTCATGTCAAAATCCAAGATGGCCGCCATAACTTATGTGTGTCTACCAGTCACCCCTAGCACTTGAGGAAACTGTTTTCTAGTTTTTATATTGCTTAAAAGTATAGATTCCTGAAATAATTGGGGTGACCAAATATTATTAATTTAATTGGCCACCCCCTGGCTCCACTATTGTATCTGATGGAAGATAAAATTGCTCCCTTCACTGTACAGGATCTGTCACTCTGCACCACCTTGGACAAAAAAAAAAATAAATAAAAACTCTGAATATCTTGCACCAAAAACATTAAGGTTTACTTGCATTGTCTGTTCAAGCCCAGTCTAGAAAAACACTCATCTCAAAAACTACAAACACACATTATTCAAGTCCTTCAGTGATGGGGGTCATCAACACCTTCTTGTGTCGGCTGATGTCAAATATCTATAGAAACCATTTTGATTTGCGTTGTAGTTGTAGATGTCCGTTCAATGATTTATTTTCTGCAAGTTGCATTTAAATTCATCTTGTGTTTTTTTTGGGGGGGATATTTTTTACTAACAAACAGGTGATTGCGTCAAGAAAAATCCAATTAAAACGTCTAAATACGTTGGAACAAACCTCACAGAGAGGCTCAGGCATCAGGTGACCGTTTGATTCCTCACAGCAGCATGACTTGATGACGCTGTAGTCTGAACTCTGATAGATAAAGATGTGACAGAGGAGAACATCTCTGTTGTTTCTACTGGTGGTCAGACCTTTACACATACACACACACACACACACACACACACACACACACACACACACACACACACACACACACACACACACACACACACACACCTTTTTTTAATCACTCATCATTTCCCCTCTTCTCGTTTCCACACACCTCTGACAGCTCGCTGTCATTATTTTTCAGATATTCATCCTGTCTGCGCTCCTCTGTCAGGATCATCCGTCCTCCCCTCGTTTTGTTCTCCCTCCTTTCTTCTCGCCCTGTTCTCACGTGTATTCTTTCATTTTCTTTTACTCTTTCTTTACGTTCGTCCTCCCCAGACGCTCTCCTTTCACAATTACATAATTACTCCTCGGCTTTTGCTCACCGTGATGACCGCAAGACCTGTTGCAGCGAACACAAAGATCTTCACAGCCTCTGAATCTAAACAAGGAGGGTGAAGTGGGAGATGGAGACTCTATTACAAGAGGGAAAGACGAGGTTAAATGAAGAAGTATTAAATATTTTCTTGTGGGGCGTACGGGACAAAGAAAAGAAGCAGCGGAGCGCGGATGAAAGCGTGAACATTTTCTCTTCAATCGTCCATAACTTTATTTAACAAACACAAGATTTGTGTCACATTATCAGCATGCTCCTTAGGTGTTCTTTTTGTGACACAATGCCATTTTAAGACACCCCCCCCCCCCCCCCCCGATTTAATTAACTGTGATTTATTTCTTTAAAGCGTGCACACGCGCACGGCGACACACTAAACAGGCTTCTGTTGTCAGAGGAAACAATGCACGGGGGACAGATGATCGCTGTGAGCTTGAGTTTCTGATATAAAGGGGAAAGAAAACAGCGTCTCGTCAAAATTAAATCAGTCTCCTAGACAAAAGTTTGACAGACAGGACTTGTTCTGAATCAGACTTGGGGGTGGGGGTTGGGGGGGCTCTCAGGGCTTTTCATGGCAGGAAAAACAACACAGTCTCTGATGTAATTACTGTAGACAAATAAAAAGATAAAGGCGTGTTTCCTGCCTTGTGTCCAGTTGGGCTCTCCTTTGTTCGCTGTATAGAAGGATAGAAGAAGAAGTGACGGCTTTTTAACACGAGTCCACATCTTTAATTAAAACATACTTAAACGTATCATGTTGATGTTTAAATTTAAAAAAATGTTCAAACCATCATTCAAGAGGTTTATATTACAAACAAAAGACCTCTATTATATAAACCTAAATAACCAGCTGAGAGTGACACAACGTGCTGAACGCCCCTTTAGTCAAGAAGAAAAATGTCACGGTTTGACAATATTTAAACTCAACACATAATGTCACACCAGCGTTTGGACCTTTGACCCTGTGTCGTGTCGCATTAACATCCAATCTGAAATTCCACCGCAGCCTTGCCTCACATCACAGCCAGGCTGCTCTCTGTGCCACAAACGACCGCTGACGTTTTAGGCTGCACACCGCGAGCTGCTCAGTGGGTGTGAGTTTGTAATCACATCCAGGCGTCAGTTTTTGCTGTCAAGAATAACTTTGCTGTTCAACTGAAATCTTGTATCACTAAAAATTCAGCTTTTTGGGAAGCGAGGGTGGCGAAAAAAAAACACATTTTCACAAGCTCTCTAACTCTTTTCATTGGTTAGCCATCGATAATAGTGGACTTTATAGAGTTCATGCAAAGCCATGAGATCGATGAAAGATGGAAATCCTGTTGTCCGACAGCGACAAGTGTGCCTTCTTTACCCTCTGTTGTGTAGCAGTCACCTTTTTTTCCTAAATGCAACGGTTTGTATAATGCAATGGTTCCCAACACTAGTCCTTGAGGAACACCATCCTGCATGTTTTAGTTGTTTCCCTGCTCTAACACAACTGCTTATTTGATTTAGTTACATCTTCATGTTCTACAGAAGCCTGTTAATCACCCATTTATTAAAACCATATGTGTTGGAGCAGAGCAACAACTAAAACATTCAGGATGGTGTTCCTCAAGGACCAGGGCTGGGAACGCCTGGGTTGCATATCAGCCACAAGAAGGCTCTACTGCACCACTTCCATAGAGTTATATAAAACCACTAGAGTGCTGGCTGCCCATCCCTCCCATTGTTTACATTTGTGGCATCGCAGAGAAGCTAAGATGGCGTCCAAAACGGGTAACATCTCACAGCCGACAAAACAGCTGTTGAACTAACAGCAAGTCCAACCACATCTGTCACAAATGACTTAATCTCTTTATAGTAACTTCATATAATTCATAATTAATGTTAATTTATACTATAATCATGTAAAACAATGTGTATATAATAGGTCTAACTAATGATGATTTAAACTAGACCTGACGTCAGTCAATAATTAATGCTGATTTCAAGACTTTGTAGCTGGTTGAATAATTATGACTTGAACTAGTTGATGAATTTGAAACTAACTTTTTAACACATTATTGTGTTTATGTAGGCTCTGCTAGTTGCAGCTAATTGCAGTTTTCATATAATCTATACCTGAGCTTTAAAAGTACATTTTCAGAATTCATGCAGACGGCAGATAATGAATCGTTACCGGAGGCAACAGCAGCTTGGACTATTTAATAATTTGTACTAAATAGTACCATGATGCAGCCTATAGTAATATCTGCCACAGAAGCTAATATCTACTAGCCAGTTCAATAATTAACAGCCGATACATCGGCTTTATAGGCTGCTTTTAAACAGTTATTGGCTTCAGTTCTAGTCGGATCACGTTCACACTGAGGTAAATCTGCTGACTCGTGGAAGGAGACACGTAGATGAACACATGGCTTCCTGGCATTGTTACATTTTTATATACAATCTAATATATTACATACATTTTATTATTATTATTTTAGACAATTTGCACATAGTCCGCTCTTACTCTGTTCAGTCAAAAGGCTAAGTGCAGACATTTGGCTGTTTTGGTAATGGCCGACGTTGCTCCAGTGAATCAAAAGGTCACATGACCAGTGCGCCTTCTAGTGTTTTATGTGTTTAACTCTATGACCTCTTCTTTAAGTTTCTTCAGTGGTCACTCGCCTTAACAGTGAGGTTTTATTTATTTATTTTTCTTTCGGCTGCTCCTTTCCTCAGGGGTCACCACAGTGAACTAACTCACATGAAGACTTGGCTTTTTTTGGTTGTTTGTTTTTACACCAGATGTCCTTCCTGACACACTGAGCTACCACAGCCCTCTGTGTGGAGCAGAGAGCTGCTATGTAGGGCACCCGAGGGAGCAGATGGGCGTTAAAAAAAATTAATTTCAAATAAGTAGTAAATTACAACTAGGCACGTGTCCAACAAAGTGGACATCATTTTGTTTTTGCATCATCTTTTCCTGTGACTGCTTTGGTTGTAAATCAGATTATTAGTCTTTGTTTGGATCTGTTGCAGTTTGTGTGAGTAAAGAGGATCACCTTGTCATATTTTATAGACCACGAGTGCAACAAAGAACAGGGGAGCCTCTAAATTAAACCAGGAAACTCCCTCTGACAATAATGATGAGGACGGGCTGCCGGAGAACAATAGACACACGAGAGCTGAGGGTGATGAAGGTCAGGGTTTGGCGCAGGAAACCACTGGCCCCAACTCAGCCGGGTGAAAAACACAAGCAGATGCTGTGGTGCTGTGTGCCACCAGACCCTGGATGTTTTAGAAAATGTTCAGAGATGCTGAGAGGACAAGTTCAAGTTCAAGTATCTTTATTATCCCCGAGGGGCAATTAGCTTCACAGTCAATAGGTGTGTGTACACACATACACATATACTGTACAGTACACATACATACATACATACACATGTATCCGCAAGACATTAAAACATGAAAACAACAGTGTTAAAATTAATGTCCATTGAGAAACCTGATTGCTACAGGGATAAATGAGGACAAGGTTTGTTCTTGATGCTGAAAACACACAAATCCATTTTAATGACATGGTGAGCATGGAGACTAATGTTTTTCTTGTTGGAGATGTTTAAATCACAGACTTAGCTTCACAGTTGTGTTACAGTATTTGTTTTCCTAAACAGGCCAAACTTGGAAAAATATAAGAAAATTTATTAAAAATAAATAAATAAACCCAGAAGATTTAAAAATGGTTCATTTACCTTTAAAACACATTTAATGTATTCAGGCACATGCTATATACTCGAGTGAACATGAAAACACCACTTTAAAATAAATGAACATTTCTGATACATTTTTTACTCTGGCCTTTTTTTTTTTTAATTCATTTAGTCTGGTTATAAGATTAAACTGATGAAGACACGGTAGCATCAAAATGCTTATTTTACACAATAAAAAGCTCAAATTATTCTTTGTACATTTTGGAGTTTATTCTCAAAGAGGCCCAAAATAAAAAATTAAAGCTGTCTACGTTGAGCCGCAACAGCAACCTCACAAACTAAAGTCGTGTTGATATAAATAAATCATAAATCCCTAATCAGGATTATCACTGTAAAAAAAAAAAAAAAAAAAAATGAAGAAAGAAACAAAGAAAATCACTGTAATGCCACTTTGTTGATATGTGCTGCTGATTATTCATGCTGCTGATCTCATGCTGCTGATTTATTTCATGCTGCTGTGTTCATTCATACTCATCTGCTCACACATGTTCGTGCTGCTGTTCGGCGTATTATTGTACTGTTAATGATTAGCGAATACCTTAGATCTTTAATCGTGCCGTTGGATGTTCGTTTAGTTCATATTGTAGATCTTTCTTTACCGTTTCTATTTACACTTTATATTTTTGCTATTGTTAACTGGGACCCTGTGTACACAATTTCGTTCCACCTCATGTACCACTTGCGATGTGAATGACAATAAAGAATCTTGAATTACTCGTGGAGTTTTTACGTTTCCTTAATCTAAAACAAGACCTAAACATTATTAATAGTTTGCACTTAGATAATATTTAAAAAGTCTTCAGTAGCTTTGTTCTCCACGCTCGTTTTAAATCAGCCTGACCGCAGCTAACGAACGCCATCGCTCCGCAGCTGACTCGCCGACAGCGCTGCCTGCACCACAGATGTGATCATTCACTGTTTTTGTTTTCTGCCTTCTTCAGATGATCAACGGCCGATGCCACGGAACAATTAGCATACGGTGATTATGCCAAGAAGGCAGATTTTCAGCTTGATTAACGGGAAATCTATTAATCACTTCTTCAAAGAGTTAGTTTTTTTTTTGTGTCACAGCTGTGGTTGAAACTGTGATGTTGTTTTGTTTCCCCAAGAATTAACCCCACATGTGCTTTTGGAACTAAAATGACTAGTTAAGGGGAAAAAATAAAAAAAACTTTTTGGTGTTTATTTTATTTTTATTTTATTGCCAGAAACCCCACCAGTGGTCTGGACCCCAGAACCACATTAATGTGCAAAACGTTGCACAATCAGACATAAAGGAGTTGAACTCAGAACTATTTTTAATTGTTGTTTTCACCACTAAAGGCACACAGCAGAGTCAGAGAATGCCAACTCTAAAGTAGTGTTTTGTTTAATGACTGAGATTTTAGCTGGTTTACTGGTCCTGACGGGGTCAATAATCCAGGTAGATAAATCTAACAAGGTCCACTGGATGAAAGACGAAACGTTTCAACAAAGAAGAACCCTTCCAGAACTGACCTGACAATGACCTGGGGGTCATTAAATTACACAGTTTGAGATTATTTAGTTTAGAGATCTAAGAAAAGTCATATCTTGGTGCATTCCTGAGTAATAAATAACGATGGAGGCTGAACAGAATGGTCATCTGGTCAGTAGTGTTTATTTTGTTTTGCTCAAGTTGATCTTTGGAGAGAACATGTCTGACGCCCTGATCTGTTTCCCTGCAGAACTCCATGAAGGTGATGTTCAAGTGTCTGTGGAAGAACTGTGGCAAAGTGCTGAGTACCACTGCTGGCATTCAGAGACACATCCGCACCATCCACCTGGGGTAAAACACACACACACGGTGGGGGGGTCTTTAGGTGTCTTGTGTTTGGATTACACTTTAGAGAGGGCTGAGTAACGACTATAAAACAATTATTTATTCATTTTAAATCAGCTTGAAATCTAAATTACTTTACATAAATAAAACATCCATCCATCCATTCATCATCTTCCACTTGTTCTGGATCGAGTCTTGGGGGCAGCAGCCTGAGCGGAGAGGCTCAGACATCTTTCCAAATCCACCTCTTCCAGCTTTTCTGGAAGGATTCCAAGGTGTTCCCGAGCCAACCGAGATACATAGTCTCTCCAGAGTGTCCTGGGTCCTCCTCAGGGTCTCCTCCATGGACATGCCCAGAAAACCTCCCTAAGGAGGCATCCAGGGAGCATCCATACCAGATGCTCAAACCACCTCAACTGGCTCCTCTCTGTGTGGAGGAGCAGCAGTTCTACTCCGAGCCTCTCCCTGATAACTGAACTTCTCACCCTGTCTCTAAGGGAGAGTGCAGCTACCCCGTGGAGGAAACTCATTTCAACTGTTTGAATCCACAATCTCGTTCTTTCAGTCACCGTCCAGAGTCTGTGGTGGTAGTTGAGAGGGTATTTAAACACACTTACGTGTAATCAGTGTCAGTCTGAGTGAGCACGTTACATTTTGACTCATGCGTTTAGTTTGTTAAAAAATCCCATCCAGTCAAGAGAAGTGAACAGGTTTTATCCAAAGTTTACTTTGACTCAGTTCCTCCTGAACACAAAGTAGTTCAGCAGGAAAAGAGAAGACACACACACACACACACACACACACACACGCACACCATGTGTAGACCACAGCAGCAGCTCGGACTGATCTTTCTGAATCGCACCCATCTTCATCCTCTAAACAGCAGATCGATGGTTTATAGATTTTTCTCCCACTGACAGATTCTGCTCAGGCAAAGAGTTCAGGGTCAGACAAGTGAGGTGGAAAAACCAGATGAGAGATAAATTCCACTTTCTAAGTGATCTTTAAGGGAGGCTGATGTTTGTGGGTGACACCACCCTGCTGCGTTGACGTCTTGTTTTTACGTTTTGTTTTCAGGCGGAGCTGCGACTCTGACTGCAGCGACGGCGAGGAGGACTTCTACTACACAGAAATCAAGCTCAACACCGACTCTGTGGCCGACGGGCTCAGCAGCCTGTCGCCCGTGTCACCCTCCGTCGTCTCCCCGCCGCCTCCTCCCCCGTCGCCTCTCCCTTCTCTCGGCCAGCTGGCAGACTCCCACCGACCCCCGCAGCCGTGTGACGCCAAGGAGCCTCACACCGGCGGCACCACCCCGCTCAGCCGCTCTGCGCCGAGCGCTCTATACCTCATCCACGCAGACCACGCCTACCAGGTTTGTGTGCGCACGTACATGCGGTTTTTCACAACCCACAGCATTTCAAACGATGTCATTAACCCCCGTCTGCCTTCAGGCCACTGCTCCGGTGTCCATCCCGTCCAGCAGCAGCACCTCAGCCTCCAACAGCTTCACCCCCACCAACAGCTTCAGCATCTCCTGGCAGTCGCCTCCGGTCACTTTCACCGGCAACTCCGTGAGGAAACACACACCAACAAGCGTTTGCTCGCATGTTCTCCTCTCTGGTTTCACTAATCAAGCCTCCGTGTCGCCGTCCGCAGACGTCTCCAACTAAAAGCCAGGGATTCGGGGAGCAGCGGTCCCACACCATCGCCGTGCTTTCGTCCCCTCCGAGAGCGACCGCCGCCCTCAGGTGCCTCTTCTGCTCTAACCTGGCTTCAGATCAAACACAGAACAGAGGAGATGCTTCATGAAAACATGAATCCTCATCGAGGCAGGAGAGAAAAATTAACTCAAATATGATTAAATAACTCTGTGGTTTTTGATTGTTTGATTCGTTCAGCAAGGATTCACGCTGCTTTCAGTTGGACACGTTGATTTGTTTTGCATAAAAAGTCAAATTATTTATGTAGATCAGAAGTTTATAAACATTATCGCTGTTGTCTAGTTGCTGGTTTATGTCTACGTTTTTATGGAGTTCATTTTTATGAGAACTGAAGGAGCTGATGACATTTAATGAGGACAATAAGTCACTTTAACAACCCTGTAAACATCTCAGGGCTGCAGGAGACAACTTCAAGGAGCAAAGCTTGTCTGCATCGTTAGCAAAATATCTCTGAACCACTGGAGGGGCTTTCTTGAAACTAAGCCTGTCACAATAACAAATTTTACTGGGCAATTAATTGTCTCAGAAATTATTGCGATAAACAATAATATTGTTTGAATTTTGAGAATAATTTGTCATTTTTGTCAAATTTAAGATGAAATGTTTAATTTGTTTTGTGTGTAGTACCTTTATTGACCACCGGATGGCAGTATAAGAAGTTTTGAACTGAAGGATGGATAGTGAGGGAGCAAGCAGCGTGTCTCTTTAAGAAAAATGGGAGGGAGGCTTCTTAACGTGACATGGGCTGTCTCTCTTTCCTTTTGTTTGATTCTCAAAATGGCGGACACTCAGTGGTTGGAGCTCGTTAGCATAGCATTTTTCACACAAAGTTTTTAATAAAAAAAATCAGTAAACAAGTTCTCAGCTTCTTTTTGCAGAGAAAACAACTTTTTAGACAAAGGCACAGGTTTCACCCGTGAATTTTGGAGCTTCAGCAAGTAGGCCTGTCGCGATAAACAATAAATCAATTAATCACATGATGAATGAAACTTATCGACCTCATTTTCATTTATCGGCTTTATCATTTCTTCGTCTCTCTTCTACTGAAGACACGGCTCAACTCCGATGCTCTTCACTGACCCTCTCTTTTCTCGTTAAAGTCTGTTTTAACCGTCCAAACTCGTGTTTTTGGATCATTAAAAGCAGCTAAGCTGAGAAGCTAAGCTATGAGCTAAGCTAACGGGCCGACCTCTGGAATAAACCTCCATCTTGTCGAAACTCCAAAATTCACAGTAGAAGCCTGTGCCTTTGTGTAAAAAGTTTTTCTTCTCTGCAAAAAGAAGCTGAGAACTTGTTTAATGATTTTTTTTATTAAAAGCTTTGTGTAAAAATGCTTTGCTAAAGAGCTCAAACCACACCAAGTGTCCGCCATGTCATGTCGAGGGCCCTCCCTCTCATTTTTCTTAAAGAGACACACTGTCAACTGTCCATCCTTTGGTTCAAAAAGTCTTATCAGAAAATGTAGTAAACTCCAAACAAATCAACATTTCTTCTAAAATTTGACAATTAATTATTGTTAAATTTCAAACAACATTATTGTTTATCACAATCATTTCTGAGACAATTAATCGCCCAGCAAAATTTGTTATTGTGACAGACCTATCAACAAGATGAAGGATTTTTCCTGAGGTTGGCCTGTTAGCTTAGCTCGTAGCTTAGCTTCTCAGCTTAGCTGCTTTTAACGATCCAAAAATGCACTTTTGAATAGTAAAAATAGATTTTAAAGCGAAAGGAGAAAGGGAGGGTTCAGTGAAGAGCACCAGAGTGGAGCCTTTTGTCATCCAGTGTCTTCAGTAGAAAGAGACACGAAGAAACGATAAAGCCGATAAATGAAAATGAGGATGATCATTTTCATTTATCATGTGATTAATTGATTTATTGTTTATTGCGACAGGTCTAATTGAAACTATTAAAAAGTAATCATTGCTTTGACATCTAGATTCGCAGCAAAGCGATCTTGGCAAACAGAAATGTCTAAGTCAGTTTTACAGATACTGAGATAACGTTTGGTGGGGTAGTAGCAGAGAGTCATTCACAACACGTTCACCAAACACCGTTCAGGTAAAATCACATGAGACTGGACATGAAACAAAAAAAAAAAAAATCTCAACAAAATCAGTTTCAAATTAACAACAAAAACTGGAAATTTGTTTCCCACATTTACAAGTAACATTTTTACAAAGTTTGTCTCTTGCTCGTTTTATTCCTAAAACCATGAATATTAAGTGTTTTTTCTTTGTTTTATTGTTTTAATCCCTCCTCCAGTCGGAAGGTGCGCGGCGAGGGGAAGAAGTGTCGTAAGGTGTACGGGATGGAGAACCGCGACATGTGGTGCACCGCCTGCCGCTGGAAAAAGGCCTGCCAGAGATTCACCGACTGATTGTACGCCGCCGAGGCAACGCCATCTAAAGGGAGACGGGAGCGTCGTCCTGCATGCTTCTTCAAAACAGCGCAACTGTCCGTCGAGCTCTGGCTCCGCCCCTCTTCTTCTTCCAGCAGTGGAAACACGTGAAGGATGGCAGAGATGCTTTTTTCTTTTTTTAAAAACTGTGCCGTCCAGGAGTCCTAATACTGCCTCACCATTTCCCTCCTTCCCAGTTGTGGGAAACCCCAGTGCAGCTAAACGGTGTTTAAAAAAAAAAAAAAAAAAAAGAGCAAATCGATATAAAGATTTCTGCAGTTTTTTTTTTTTTTTTGTTGTTTTTGTTTTTGTTTGTTTGATGGTCCAATGTTGCGTCTTTGTTTTGTACAGCTCTGGTTTTTAATGAGAAGTCTTGTCCAAGACCGGGTCCAGAAGGAAGAAACAAAAGACCAAAAAGCTTTTTCTTTTTGTGTTTTGTTCAAAGATGACAAACAAAATAAGAGAAAATCTTTTACTTTTTTATCCAAGAGAAGAATGAGCCTGTTTGATGAGGAATGTTACAAAGAAGAAAAAAAAAACTTTATTTTTTCCTTCAGCCTGTTTGTGTTTGTTTCCGGACGTTTTCCGAGGTGATCTTTTCTCACCGACGTGGCAGCCTCTCCTGGTTCTTCAGCGCTCCTCGAAACCTCGAGGTGGATGAAGGGCTTTTATTTTCCAGATCAATGGGAACGAGGAAGAAGAGACATCTTCTGAACAATCAATGAAACAAAAAAAAAGACAATTTATAGTCAGGGAAAGCAGATGGACCACTTAAAACACAATCTCTCACAGCTGATTAGCTTTTTATAATCAATTTTTTTTTCATCAGGGATGTGATTCTAAGGAAAGTGAAAACCAGCAGCTTCATCTTTGGCGTTTTACCGAATGCACCGTCTGATCCAACCAAAACAACCAAAAACTCCTCTGACTTGTCCGTTCAGTGCTTGGCTCTTGATATCGTGCCACGATTGCGATCTCTTTGTTTACCCACCTGCTAAACGGCGTGTTTTGTTTGTGTCTTTCCAAAATGTAAGAAACAGAAACTTTGTGTTTCATTATCAAGCGAGCTGAACGGAGAGATGGCGACCAGGAGTGTCGCGCTCTGACTGCACGTGTGGTTCGTTTTGACCACCGTCTCCCGTTCACATTAAAGTGTAACACTTGTTTACCCCCATGTAGCCATTTTGAATGAAGCTTGGTTGGGTCACTCGTTTTGTTTCAACACTCCACGTCCACCGGACGACATGCAAGAGAAGCTTCAAACGTTCACGAGGCGTCTTGTCCTCTGAATGTGTTTTTTTTTTTTGTGGGGAAACGCTTCGTTTACAAACCTGTTGAACTACCCAGAAGACTTTGCGGCAGCGTTTGTTGAAGCGGGAACAAATGAGTTGGAGCAGACACGTTCGTCAGCTCGTTCTTCAAGCGCACGCTGCCATCTTGGATTGTCACACGCAGCCCTTTTCCACCCGTTATTTTTATCTGTTTTAACCAACACCAGCTGATAAACTCACGATCCTTCAGTACTTCCACATCTGCAAACCGTAGCTCTTGTTTGTTTCTACTTTGTCCTTTTTTTTCTCATCCCGTACATAGTTCATGTATATGATTATAAATGATATCTTGTATATACTCTTTTTGTTCCGCGGCCCGATTGTTCGATCAGACAGGTTTGAGAAAGATGATGTCCAGGGATTAGCCTTAAAGTCCTATCCTTGTGCTTCTTCTGTGTCTCGAACGTTTAAGCAACGAGAATTTAGATCACCTTTAAACTCACTCGCCCTTGTACAATGTGAAAAGACAGAAATATATACTTTGAGAAAGAGAGAAACGTTTGAAGTCAAAGCAAAGAATAAAGTAAATTAGGTTGGTTTTATTTTTACATACACATATGCATATATAAATATATATAAACTGTTATTTTCATCTGGAGCTCCTTCACGTCTCGGCCTCCTGATTCAAAGCTTCGTTTTAATTTATCGCTGGTTCTTCTGCGTTCAGTTCGATGGACGTCTCGCTGCGTTTGCAGCCACTTCAGGGTGGAAGCGTGAAGGACCTTCAGCTCCAAAGCGTCAGTGCAGTTTCACCTGAAGTGTCAGGCCGGGTCCAGTTAGTCCTGATGTTCCAGGTGGTCGCACGTCCTCAGCTGGGGGTTTGTTTTTGATATTAATCTTCCATGATCTTCCCAGTGGTTTCTCTCCATCATCGTGGTGCTTCGTGTTCTCTGGTGTTCAGAAGAACTTGGCATCAGACGCGGTCACGGTTTGGTCCAGAAACAAGTCCCTGCAGTCCTCGGAGGTTCTGGCACGACTGGATAAGTTAAGAGGCGGCTAATTTTACAAGAATCTGATCTGAAAGGTGCTAATTTTTTTTTTTTATCACTGCTGATTAAATCAATTCAAGATTGGCCTCTTGTGTTTGCCAGAACTGAACTCTGTGGTTTGTTCATGGACCGGACCGGCCTGCGTCGCGGTACTGACACTGTTTGTCAACAGAGGCACAAACATGGCGCTAACACTGACGGGTGCTTTCAGGCGCTCGGCCCTGCTGGGTCGAGGCTCTGGTGCTGCGGCCTCGGGAGGATCAGGTGCTAAAAGAACAAAACAACACGGCTGTTTCTGATCCCGGTCTGTGCACGTTTTGTTTAAAATGCTGTAGAACATGAAAATAAAAACGCCCTGCCTCGAGTCCAACTCGTGTCCAGACGCACGCCGGTGAACGCGGCACCGGCTTTCCCCCTCATCGCCCTGATTTCTGAGTAATCCACGACCACCGCAGCTCCTTACGTTCAAACTTGAAGCTTTTTTGTTTTGACTGAGCTGTCAGCTGGGAAACATCTGGATTGTAATGCTTCACTGACAAACATCAATAAAAGTGTAACCATCAAATGAAACACCTGTTCCTTCACATGACATGTAGGAAACGGCGCGTGTGAGCCGCTCCTGCAGCGACACTGAGGTTTTGGACACTCAAACCGTCACGCGAGCACATTGCAACAGGACGCTGGGTGATTTGCTTTGCTTCGGGGGAAAATGTCACACAAGGATCACGATGCTCATCACTTCCCTCCCAAATTATCAGCCTAATGACGCCTGACGCGCCTCGTGGCAGCACGCTGCTCATTTATTGACGCAGAGCTGATTTTTGAGGAGAAACCAGCTCCGGTGATTAAACCGTGCTGTCGAAAGGCGCCACAATAGGCAGTCGTGTTGCTTCAGAGGGAGTGATGGGAATACTTATGAGGATCTTCTCTCCTTGTGTGTTTTTTTTCTTTCCATCCTCCAAACGGAGCGTCTGGTGTGGCTTTTGTTCTCGGGTGCGTTTACGTCGCCGCCTGCTGAAAGGCCGAGCTGTGATTTATGTGCGGAATGAAACGAGATTACGTTATTGTGCTTACGGACGGTGTTAAAATAATTTCTCGTGAGTTTACAGTGGTCCCCGAGTCCACGCTGCTGTTGCCGGGCAGCCGGTGGCTTTAACAGCTGCTCATTTGTCGACAGTTTTATGTGATTCCTGCTTTATGGACCTGATCTTTAGTCTGAACTTAAACCGTGTCAAGACTCGTATTTGACCAGAAGCTTCATATTTACCTTCTGCCACCGTCATGTAGCTCAGTATATACAGGTTCAGCTGCAGTACGCCGTATCTAAGCAGTATTCATGTGTATCAGTGTACTGATTTTATATACTTAAAGAAAAAATTGGATTTTTTGAAGTGGCGTCCTGTGGATTAACAATTAATATCTTACCTGTTGCAGATAGGTTTTTGAACGACCTGAGTTTGGAAAAGGAGTTCATTTTGGCCTGGATTGATGAGCTAATGGCTCGTCTGAGCACTGACTGGTGACAAGACCAAAACCACGCTGCTGCCTTCAAGAACGCTAAACTGGAAAATGTAATAACACGTTGTGCTGACACAAATCTTTACAGAATTTCATGGTTATTCTGGCTGAAATACATGACGAAGTGACCCCAGGGCTTTTCCTATTTTCATCACCTAGTACACAGTTGTTACCATTTCGTACCCAACTTACCATCGTAGATCTTAGGGTAGTACGTCACTGGTCTATGATTGAAACGCTAATTAGGGACTCCGATTTGAAAACTAAAAAAAAGTCAACTTTTCTTTATGTATTTGTGATTTAAGTAACCAGCTGTGCTCTAGGCCTGTCACAATAACACATTTTGCTGGGCGATTGGTTGTCTCAGAAATTATTGCGATAAACAATAATATTGTTTGAAATTTGACAATAATTAGTAATTGTCAAATTTAAGAAGAGATGTTGGTTAATTTTTGTGTGCTGTACCTTTTTTGACAACTGGATGGCAGTATAAGACTGTTTGAACTGAAGGATGGATAGTGAGGGAGCGAGCAGCGTGCCTCTTTAATTAAAAATAGGAGGGCGGCCCCTTGATGTGACATGGGCTGTCTCTCTTCGGTTCTCAAAATGGCGGACACTTGGTGTGGTTTGAGCTCTTTAGCATAGCATTTTTCACACAAAGCTTT
>JARVLU010000583.1:16292059-16306880 GCA_031762415.1 Simpsonichthys santanae | reverse complement strand
TTATTGTTGGATGTAACTGGGACCCTGTGTACATAATCTTGTTTCATCACATGTACCACATGTGGTGCGAATGACAAAGAATCTCTGACTGACTTAAAATCTTTTAAACTTTCTCAAAAATCAACAGTGAGCCTTATAATCCGGTGCATCTTATAGTCCGAAGAATACGGTAATTTTCAAGCGTGTTTTGAGTCAGCACTCTGCTGGACGAAGGAAACAAAAACTCATTATTTCAGGATTTTAACGTTTGGATGAAAATCGTGTGAACTTTAAAACATCGGCAGAGGTGATCGCACGTGTGAGGAGGAGCGTGAACAATAATACAGACACACGAGTAGAGATTTGATTCCTGTGTTACCTTCAGCGTCTCCACCCTCTCCTCAAACGACTTGAAGGTCGGTGCGTTCCTGTGAAAGGCAATAAACAGAAAAATGAAGTCGTCGACTTGCGTTAGTGTTTTGTACACACAACGCAGCATTTCCTCAAGTGACCTTATCCGAGCTACGTCCACCAATAAAACTGCTAAAAAGATTTTATTTTATGAAAACTGAAATGGAAAGAACGCTGATTTTTTTTTAAAAAGCTGCAACTTAGTGGTTTTTCTTCCATTACAGTCAAACAGAAAAGCATAAAAGAGTTTTAACACCAACAACTGGATGTAGAGCAGGTTCTTCGTTAATCTCACACCACCGGGTCTGGACGTGCAGGAACAGTCGGGTGTTTCTGCCTCAGCTTTTATCAACAAACTTTTGAAGAGATTTCTGCGAGCCTGACCGAACGGCAGCCTGGTGGAGTGAGATTACCGAAGCGACACTGATCGCAGAGCTGGTCTCCACTCAGACCGGACTCTGCTGCTGCTAACACACATGGTGTGACTCAGATTAGACGGTGCTGGGTTCAACAGCAGCTGAACGAGCCGTCCTTACCTCAAGACAGGCAAACTAGTTGAGCGCTGTATTGCTTGTAAACTATCCGGCAGCATTAGAAGAAAGAGAGTGTTAGTGATCTGAACGTTAAACAGGACCAAACACAATGTGTCATTGATTAGACAAAAGAACATCCTAACTGTCACAGAGGAGCTGTGCTGATCCAAATTACCCAGAAATCACCACACACTCTTCAGGTGGCCCACTCTGCTGTGTTTCTCAGCACACAGCAGCTTTGAGGGGGTTAATAATCTCGTTAGTGGCTCGATAATCCAGAGAGAAGGAGGTTGACAGAGTAGAAGACAGATTAGGAGCTGGGGGAGAGAAACAGGATGACCCGCTGCTGCTGGGGGGGGTTCAGGTGTTTGATCAAGACAATCATGATAAAGCAGTTCATACAGAATGTAATGATTTGCAAATGATTTAAACTCAGAATTTAACTAAAAACAAATCAAAGGCAGCACATCAAAGGTTTGTGTTTCTGCTCAAAATATAAATGAAGTTTGCATTTGATGTTGGCAACATTGTCAAAAAAATAAAAAGTTAACAACACGATGTCTGATAGAAAACAGCACGGCTTTATAAAAAAATAATAAAAAATGTTTGACTTTTTTTTTTTTTGTAATGCATCAATAACAATGGCTGCAGTTTATCAATCATACATTCACCCCACGCCCCTGACTTAAATCCAATTTTGTAAATTCTGTCATTGAACCAGCTCCTTCTAATGATAGCGAGCTGTAAACATGACGAGCAGCAGCTGTGAGTTCAGCCTTTGATGAGGATCGTTGGGCAGGACGGTTAGGACAACCTCCACAGACTGAACGGTTTTATCATCAGAGGCCGACAGACAAACTAAACATGTTAGAAACAGATGGAAACCTACAGAAGTCAAGTGGTGAAGTTAGCTTACTGGCATTTCTGTTCAGCTCAGGAGTTACAAAATCTGCTAAAATGATATAAACTAGAGAAAATGCATGTCCTGTGAAAATGCAGTGAAAGCTTATTGCTGAAGAACTTGCTGAAAAACAGCTGAAATTAGCTAAAAACATGCTGAAATGTAGCTGAAATTGAAGAACAAGCCTAATTTAGCAGAAGAAAGCAGAAAGAACACATATTTGCTGAATTAGGTTTGAATAAGCAGAAATGAGCACAAATATCAGAAAATCAACACAGTTTAGAAAAAAAGCTGAAATTAGCAACAAAAACACCAAAGATGAAAAGTAGCTGAAAAGGCCAAAATATGCTTAAGAAACAGTACTAGAATGAGGCGGAATGAGCTGAAATTAGCAAAAAAAAAAAAAGTTGAATTAGCTGAAAAAGCTTAATTTAGCTCAAAATAGCTAATAAGTAGCTTATTTCAGCTATTTGTTTTAGCTATTTTGAGCTAAATTTTGCACAAACTTTTTAGTACAGTATTTGTGCTAAAATAAGCTGAAACTTGCAGAAAGAAGTTAATCAAGCTGAAAGTAGCAAAAATTGCTGCAAAAAACTTGAATGTACCTAAAAATACAGAAAGAAGCTTAAATTACCAAAAGGAAGTGAGAGAGCGCACATTTTTGCTGAATTATCCTGAAAAAAATGGCAGGCAGAAACTTTGCTTTTCTTTTAGACTTTTTTTTAGGCTGAAAGAAATGAGTGCAAAAAATGCGGAATTAGCT
Source organism: Simpsonichthys santanae (assembly GCA_031762415.1). Lineage (NCBI taxonomy): Eukaryota > Metazoa > Chordata > Actinopteri > Cyprinodontiformes > Rivulidae > Simpsonichthys > Simpsonichthys santanae. The sequence continues at coordinate 16,304,293 of JARVLU010000583.1, read as the reverse complement.
GAAAATTTTTTAAAGTAGCATAAAAAAAAAATCTAAATTGTAGCTGAAATAGTGTAAAAAACTAACTTACAGAAATAAGCTGAAATTAGCGGAAAGAAGTTAGAATTAGCACAAAAATGTTGTAGTTAGCAGAAAGAATCAGAAAGGAACACAAAACAGCTGAGAAAAACAGCTGAAATTAGTTGAAAGTAGCTGAAAAAAAGTTTCAATTTGCACAAGGAAGCTGAACGAAGCTGAAGCAGAACAACATGTGAAATGAGCAGTAAATGATTGTAAACACATCTAAAGATTTGAAGGATGCAAAATGAGCTCAATTCATTTCCTATGAGGAAAAAATGTCAGAAAAGGCTAAATGTTTTAAAAAGCTAAAATTGCAATTGTGTAAAGTGAAGCTGGTTTTGAAGCTACAAGAACTTCAATCTGTTTCGGATCTAATCTCATTTTCAAACGTGAAGTTTTAAACAATCTTAAATTAATCAGGCTGTTTGTGGTGAAATACTGAAGAGGTTGAGTTCAAAATGGATTTTAGCTGTTATTTAGCTCATAAATGTCCTCCCATCTGACTCACCTGACGTCCTCCAGCTTCTTGCTAATGGCTGAGCCCATATTGGAGAATGCGGCTGTAGCTTTTAGGCCGGCCTGAGACAAAGTTTCAGACGTCTTCTTGTAGCTGAAACATGAGGAGGCAAAAAGAGAAGATATGAGCATAATAAAAAATAAATAAAGGAAGGCGGCGGGATCAAAGACTGGAACAACTTCAGGGTCTGAACAAAACCTTGATGTCTTTTTCATTTAAAATGAACCCGAGTAACCGAACGCTGCTCATTTCCTGAAGTATAAATTCTTGCAAACTGTTTCTCAGGCGCTGCAGGCGACCTGCCAGCAGAGACGCGTCTGAAAACACAGCCCGTGTTCTCCGCTCGGAGTAAAACAGAAAACTTTAATGGATTCTCTGAATAAAACAAACTGCAGCTTGTGGGGATTTTATTGATTATCCAAGACGAGTACATCTCAAGGCGTGGCTGAAGTAAAAAAAAAAACTCTAGGTGGTGCAACAGTGGGTAAATACTAACGCGGTGGAGGTGGTGACCTCCTGCCATGTTTTGGTGATGTTGTGTTTCAGCTCGTTCAGCGGCGTGATGCCCAGCTTCCTCTTTATATCTGCCACGCGCCGCTCTTTGGCTGCCAGCACCTGAGACAGAGTCTGGATCTCCTCTTCCACCTGAGAGAAAAAAACACAAAACCCTGAATCAAATTCTAACTAGAGAAACTGCATTTCCTGTGAAAACGCAGTGTGAATGCTTATTGCTGAAGAATTTGCTGAAAAACAGCTGAAATTAACTAAAAACATGCTGAAATGTAGATGAAATTAAATAACAAGCCTAAGTTAGCAGAAGAAAGCAGAAGGAACACATATTTGCCGAATTTGGTTCAAATAAGCAAAAATTTAGCACAAAAGTTAGTAAATTAGTAAAACAAAATAGCTGAAATTTGCAAGAACTATCTGAATAGTAGCTGAAACAGTAGAATGAAGCTTAAATTACCAGGATTAAGATAAGAGCACAATTGTGCCCAATTAGTCTGAAAGAACAGAAATGAACACCAAAAAGTGAAAATCATCTGAAAAAAGCTGAAATTAGAAAAAAGCACCTGAGTAGTAGCTAAAAAAGCAAAGAAGCTAAAATTACCAGCACAGTTTTGCCCAATTGGGCTGAAAGAAGCAGAAATGAGCACAAAAGTGGAAATTATCTGAAAAAAAAGCTTAAATTAGCAACAACAAAAATTAGCTGGAAAAATAAATAAATAAATTAAAAAATAGCTGAAAGAAGCTTAAATTACCAGAATGGAGTGGAGAGAGCATATTTTTGCTTAATTAGGCTGAAAAAGCTTAAATGAGTGCAAAAAAAAAAATGTGGAATTAGCTGAAAAGCTAACCACAGCTAAATAATAGCAGAATTAGCAGATATAGCTAAAATTTACAGAAATAAGCTGAGAGAAGAACAAGCAGACGAAAGACGTTAGAAGCACAAAAAATGTAGTAGTTAGCAAAAGCTGAAATGAGCACGGTGGGGGGGGGGGGGAGAAAACAGCTGAAAGTAGCAGATTTTTTTTTGTTGTTGTTGTCGTTTTGTTTTGTTTTTTTGCACAAGGAAGCTGAAAGAAGCTGAACCAGAACAAAATGTGAAAGGAGCAGTAAACAGTTGTAAACAGAGAACGCTTAATAAGAATTCACACAAATGTGAATCAGTTAGGCTTACACCTGTTTGGCTTGAAGATCAGAGGTCCAAACTACAGGCTTAAAAAAAGCAACGGGTTGGAAAACAATTTAATTTTAGCATCATCTCAGAAATAATTGTGGATGCTGTAAATTTATGGACAAACAGGAAGAAGGAGCTGATTTTCAGATTAAAGTAAACCAGATCTGGCAGAGGCAGCAGAGATTGTTTTGCTTGGGGGCAGAGAGGGTGAACCTGACTTTATTAGCATCAATTTGGCCGAAATCAGGAACAAAGTGTCCTCTAAAAGCAAATATGGCAACGTTTCAGTCACAGAAAAAGAAAAGGGCATGCAGGCTTCTGAGGAAGCTTGGTCCAAAGTTTTAATATTTAGGGCTCATTTTATGATAAAGTAGTGGTGAAAAATGCACAAATTGTGGGTTTTAAAGTTAAAAAAAAGTAAACAATGTATATTTTTTTTAAGTTGGATTAAAAAGAACAGAGACAAACAAAGTCAGAAATGTGTCACAAAGCAAACAACAACGAGGCGACATCATTTATTAACATGCAACTTGTTTCCCTCCTGACCTTGGCCAGCTCCTCTTGCAGCTCCTGATGCTCCTCTTCACTCATGGTGGGGAGAGGAGACGGCGGGCCGCCGGACGTCGCTGCATCTTCTCCCAGCTCAGGTGTGTAGTCCGAATGCTTGTGGAAACCTGCAGAGGACACAAAATAAAACGTGAGCGCTCCTCGCAGGACGAGTTGCGTTGCTGTGTGGCTGCAGATCGGATCAAACCTCTTGATTTGCTGAACAAAAAGACCGATGGTTTTCAACAGCTCTTCAAGGAAAAGCTAAAAGATGTGCAGCTTTTAGGGCAAATGGACTGTTTAGTGTGCACACTTTTCATTTTATGCTGCAGGTTCTGGAGCATCTGTTTTACAGAAACATTCATGTTTGTAAGGAAGTAAAATCGTTGTTAGATGGCGAAAAGAGGAAACTAAGTAACTGAATAAAACTGTGCTCAAGGGGAAAGAAGTTAAAAAAAGGAAGTTCCTGCTCATACTGTGTTACATCAGAGGAACAAGAGGCACACCTTTCCTGATAAACGAGAGAAAAGACAAAACTGAATCAGTGTCACAAGCGAGTGGCCCTGCAGAGACAATCAGCTTGGCGTAAATAACATTTTCTTCTGTCATCACCATCACCTCAACCAGGTGAGGCCATCAAGGCCAGCTAGTTTGTAAGACTGACCCAAAATACCATTAACATGCAGAACATGGAACATGGCCGCTGAAACATCAGAATCAGAAGAAGCTTTATTATCATTGTACCAAAATACAGTGAGATTATGTTCATACATTTGTCCGAAAGATGAGCGGAGTGCACATTGCTGCTGCTCGTAAGAACACCGTCCCTAATCCTTTAGATAGAAAATGGGAAAAGGCCATGATAGGATAGTGGTATTACAAAAATAATAATAATAATAAAAAAAAATCTCTTCACACCTCCTTATCAGGACATGATTTAAGACATCAAAAAACTACCAGCACATTTATAGACACATTATGCATTTGATGACAAGACAGTGAAATTTGTCCACTTTTGTAGATAGCACCATAGTCCTGTTAAGATGTTGATGTCAGTCGGTATAGCTCTGATAAGTCTTCACAGAAGTTCTTGGGGGTGGCAGTAATAAGACAAAGCATTCCTTAGTTTACACATATCCCAGGAGAAATTTGATAAGTTGGTCTCCTTCGAGGCCAAACAGGGGAGTCAGATTCAGATAAGCCACAGTTGTTGATGTTTTCAGGCAGACCGTTATATCTCATCAGACTTGAGTTCTGTTAGTACTTTTGATCCAAAATGGCCAGATTTGTGGGCATTCCACTGGTCCGTGCTTATCAGCTCCCTCCAAGGTCGTCCCCAACATGCTGGCGAGTCCCAAAGCTGCAAGTGGCCTGCGATTCTCACAAATCGCTTCCATCTGAGGTTTAGTTCGTAAATCAGCTGATTTTGAGTGCTCAAAGCACGAACCAAACCTTCACACAAGGTCTGCAGCTTTGCCATGGCCAAAACTGCTGCCACTGTCTTCTTTAATATCCAATAACATAGATATCCGATGGTGCCAAAAAGCAGAAACCCTGCTATCATGATTCAAATACATCTTCAGTGTCCTCCTGAGAGAATACGGATCAGCTTCCAAATCCATGATGTATCCTGCCGCGTGCATCTCAGTGGGGCATGAGGGTTCTCCAGGACTCTGTTGCTTTGTTGAAAAAAAAATTTCGATTGCATTGAAAGACCAGCTGACCAGATCCATGACAGCAGTTTACATTTCGGAAGATGTGTATATAGGAGCTCCGATACACAAGAAAGAGAGAGAGCAAGAGAGCACATATTGATGTTGTCTTCACAGATAAGATATATTTGACATGATGCAGTCCTACACCAGGCAGCATAAGGAGGGAAGGGTTCACCTTTCATGTCACAATCCTACAAACCTTTAGTGGAGACGTCTTCTCATAGAAGACTTCTTGAAATACAAACTTCCATGATAAGAACAAGACTTTTCTCTGCCTTAAAGGACATCATCAACACAAAATGAAAGCTACGTTTAGTCGGCATCGCCAGAGGTGAAGGTGGGAATAATAGTTTCTGCCAGGTCTGTGTTCATCTGAGTGTGTTGTAAGTAAAATATCTCGTGAACCGCTTGGCAAATTTTACTGAAACTTCCAGGAAGTAATGATTAGACATCTACAATTTTAAGAGTCATTCCAGTCAAAGATGGCCACCACACTTAATGGAAAAATGGTTGGAACTCTGCCCCTTTTAGAGATATTGAGCTAAGATTTGGTGTGGTAGTAGTTGAGACATCCTCAACACACACTCTGAGCATCTTGTGAGATAGATAAGGAGGCCATCTTGGATTAGACTGGCATGAAAGGCGATGGGTGACATGCATTCCTAGAATACTCAGCCTTTAAGTGCTGATTTACTGTTCCTTTAGCACCACAGGGCTGAGAGGAGCCAACTGAACATCTCTACGCTGATTAAATAAAATATAAAAACATGCAGCGAGAGAAGAAGAAACTTAAAGAATCAGAAGCAGATTTGAGACCATAATTATCTGAGAAGACTTTCAGGCTCTGAAACCGCCCCCACGGTTCTTCTGAGGTGTAGCACGGGCGTAAACTCTCGACATATTTCACATCTCTCTCGTCTTCTGCTTGGCCTCTTTTTTCACGATTCAACAGTCAGTGACATGCATGATCCACAACCGCTTTAGTTTTAAACAGCTTAGCTTCAATATTTACAGGAAAAGCTCATGGATAGAGTTTTTTTTCCCCCTTGTTTGTGCCTGTTGGGATTACAAAAGTTTCACCAACAAATACCTCAAACACTCGGAGAGTAGAAAGAAGCTCAGCCTTAAGGGAGTGCCTCTATCAGTAGTTGGTGAGTTCAAAAGAAAAAGCGGGGTGTGTGTGCGGGGGGGTGGGGGTGGCAGAGATATTGGTTTGTGAGGCAAAAGTTTAGCTGCGTACACTTTCACACATCACTACCAAGCCCCTGAGGATGAGCTTACTTCTATTTGTCCAAGGAGAAGAAGCAATCATCCGAAAATGGAAAATAAATTTCAAGAGATCTGCATTGAGTAAGCTAAACAAGCCATGTGCCAAAAATGTCCCCCCATTGGTGAAGGATTTGAAGAGTGAATGTTTGCCGTTTTCGAGAGGAGTGTTTTTCTGGACCGGACTTCAACATGGGTAGGGGTTACATTGTGTACAAGAAGAAAGGTAGTTTTATTTTCTTGTCTGAGCCAATGAGGAGTAACGAATCCTGGCGAATGGTGTAGTCCACATTTATGTAGCCGGTACACCACCCGCGGTGAATTTAGTTTGACGTTGGACACCGCTGACGCCACAGAGCGTGAATGTCCTACATAAAGCTAACTTTACCATGGTCTGGTTGATACTGTGCTTAGAAACCATTGTACACTTAGTGCAACGTAATCGTCAATTTATTTTGATTTTTAGGCATATTGAACATTTCCAAATTTATCTGATTCTTTTATTGGAATAAATGAACAAGAAACTTTATACAACAGTTTGGCTTTGTATTAAAACATGTTATAGAATTTATAAAACAGTATCAAAGCAAAACATGTTCAAGTATTAAGTAGTAAGTACAGAAATATTAACAGTAATTCACTGGATAAGCAAATGCAATAAACAAGCGCTGCATACAGATACAGATAGCTACAGAAGCATTTAACTGCTGTTTAAAATATCAACGACATGTGTCCAATGATTTATCTTGTATCATTGGGCACGTTTAAGTGGGTATACTGAAATTCTCAAGCTTTCCTAGTGGGTATACTCCGTATGCCCACGTATCACATACTACACCAATGGAATGGAGGGAGAGATTTTAACCACTACCAGGTGCAATGGTGGGGCAAATGTGCAATGATGGCCATCATAGAATAATCTTTGGTCACCCCAATCATTTGAGGAAATTATTTTCAAGCAACACAAAAACTAGAACGCATAGCTTCCTCAAATGATAGTAAACTTTCTTGGGCCTAGATACAGCCTCTTAACAAAATGTCAGTCTGTACCGCACTTATTTTTCAAATTATCGCGCACTCAACATGCACAGAAGGACAGAGGGTATTTCCAATTCCCCCTTTTAGCCCTGCAACGAGAACAAAAATCTGGTTCATCTGGTTGGACCAACCCATTGGCCTTAAATCAAAGTTTCAGGTTATCAAATTTAGCTTCAAGCTCCCAGATAAAGAGTTAGATGAATAAAACCCAGAAGGAAAGAGTGGAAACAAATGGAAGGACTAAGAATTGTGTTCAATTCTAGTAAAGCAGATCACAACATAAAACTTTGGAACGTTCAGCAATCTATCTTTTTTCTTTGTTGCATTCACTTCTGTTTGACCATTTTATCATCCTGACTAAGTTAAACAATGACCTGAAACATTGAGCGATTACTTAAGGAGGAACCTGATCATGCTACCATCATAATGTTTCAAAAAAATAAAAATAAAATGCCTGATAAAATGTTGTATTTTAATTATCTGCATGTCTTAACATGGACGCTTTAGAGATTATGAAATTAAAAAGGATGAAATATAAAGTGACATTTTGCAGAAGGGAAAAGCTTGAAGTTTATACTTTCTATCACAAGTTTAAACTTAAAACTAAAAGTGAAAAATGATGGTCAAATTGCAAAAGGGTAGCAAACAAAGCAAAAATATATCTACAACAAACTAAATGCAGCAAGCGGTTTGCTAAGAAACAAATGAAGTAAGTGTAAAAATTAAATCTTAATCAGATGAGAAATCCATAAACACTTTGCATCATGGAAGTTTCTGGTGCTGCGACCAAAGAAAAGTTTCAAACTATTTCTGCCTTGTCTTCACTGTTTTTCTTTTAAGCACGTTTTAGTTTGAATTTTTAAAAAAATGCTTGTTTATTGTGCAACTTTTCCAAACACGTCTAAAAAAAAAAAAACTTTAGACTTCTTAGAAAGGCTCTGGTGTCGTGACTCGTTCCTGGATGTCTGGAGCTATGAGCTCCGACATGTCAGGCAGAACTTATCACAACAAGAGAAGGCATTTACTCAAGACTGATTGTCTAACGATGAGATGGTGACACAGTGAAAACCACGTGTTAAAATGTAAGTGGACTGCCGAATGTCCTGTGAGTAACAACACAAAGTGAGATCTGGAGATGGTGTCACTGCAATAAAGCTCTACGAACACACACTTTAAATAAAGTGTAGGGTTTATTTATAAAAACAACAGCTATAGGAGGAGGATCGCTTAATTACCATGTAGAGAAAAACACAGGGGGATGATTACCAGGCTTTGTACAGTCCGAGTGCTGCTTCAGACCATTTTTATTCAGAGCACATTTCAACAAGAGGTAAAGTAAGGCTCAGCTCCAGCAGCAGGTAAGACAGGGATTGTGTGGGCTGTTTATGCCTGGTGGACTGATCCTTAGTCCAAAGATTGTCCAGGTAAAGACCGAACACACAAAATTACGGCAACAACAATCCCCAATGAAAAACCTCAGTGTCTGCTCCTTTTGCACGTCGCAACAAAAATAGAGTAAGGCATATACCTGTTTAAACAGGGTTATTTTGATGCCAAGACCAAAATACAGTCCTAAATTATTGAATGACAAGTGAATTTGATGATTAAACTATGATTTCTTTCCCGATTATGTTGTAATCTGTAAATAAATGACATAAGCTTCGATCGCCCTTTTTTAAAGAGGCCGCTCTTCTTTCTTTGAGACGAGCGTATCTCTCGTCACTCTTTATCCATTCTATCAGGTCTCGCCAACTGTCGCAATAAACTATAAATCAATTAGTCGCATGATAAATGAAAATTATCAACCTCATTTTCATTTAACGGCTTTATCGTTTCTTCATGTCTCTCTCTTTCTACTGAAGACACTGGATGACAAAAGGCTCATTCAACTCCGGTGCGCTTCACTGACCCCTTCCTTTATCTTTTCTCTTTAAAATCTTTAAAGAGACACGCTTCTCGCTCCCTCACTATCCATCCTTCGGTTCAAACTGTCTTATACTGCCATACAGTGGTCGAAAAAGTCACTACGGTACATGCAAAACAAATTAAACATTTCTTCTTAAATTTTACAATAATTGTCAAATTTCAAACAATATAATTGTTTATCGCAATAATTTCTGAGATAATTACTCGCCCAGCAAATTATCGTGACAGGCTTAGGTTTTGCATACAGTGAGAAATAAAAGTTTGCAGCTTAGCAAGTACACTTCAGAGAACAGAAAGCGCTCTGCAGTGACTGTTTCTGACTTTCTCTAGTTGTTATCTCAATCGTGTGGGCGCAGTAGAACTCCCAGAAAGCTTAAAAAGCAGCACAACCAACTAAACGTCTGTGGAAGTCGTTCACCATTTTAAGAGATTTTAATCTACACGAGGAGAAACAGGTTGAGTGAAAAAAAATTACGTCAAAACTCCCATTTAGCAGAGTATGAATGTGTGGCGCTTTAAAAATGTAGATCTCCTAGATTAAGGCACGACAGCAGAAAGTATGATCGGCACATGAGTACAATCGTACGTGTACAATAATTTGTCTGAAAACTACAAGAACGGCAAAGGCTGCCGTCTCACCTACATCTACAACTTGTTCGCCCAAATTCTTCACGTCTAATGAACCAAACCCGTTTCGTCTTTGTGTCTAGTGCACACACACACATACACACACACACACACCCTCCACCCAGCCTCTCCCTTTCCGTCTTGTGATTACCTCTGGTTTTGACAGCTGGCGAGCTGGGCGGCGTGTCGCTGTAAGCCGGGGAGAGGTAGAGGAAGCTGGTGTTGACTCCTTGCTCAAAGTCAAATGGAGAGTGGTACTCCTCCAGCGGCTCCATGCTGGCCGTGTGTTGATGGTCAGAGAAAACCCACCTCCTTCCTGCCACCACTACTAACGCAATGCCAGCCAAGAGCTGATTGTCTGCATGTGATTCTGCCGCGTGTCGCTCGTCACTGCCTCTGTGTTTACAGCACCCTGGACTCTTGCTGTATATGTGATGAAGATGAACACTTAAGGTGATTTTATGTTGCCTGTCAAGTAGTCAAAAGGTCAAAGTGAAACGAAGCAACATCACAGTTTTCTTAGTCATTTCTGCAGCAGGCCAAGGTGATGTAAAAACCCTGCTCCTTGCGGGCTGTTAATAAGTTACCTGTCCTTTCAAGCAGTCGTTGCAGAACACACAGCCCTCCCCTCTTCCTCACCACTATAATCCCAAAGGTCAGTTCTGGAGTCGTTTGTTTTCGTGTGACCAGCGGCACCAGTTTTCTGGTGCTCGCCACCATTAGCAGGGCAGGGATGCTGCACGACTCTCTGATTTCAACACTTTTCCTCCATTCACCTCGTCATCCAAGGAGGGAACAGAGACGGTTTCATTTGTGTGAGAGGGTCACATGATACGTGTGTGTGTGTGTGTGTGTAGGGGGGGACACTAGATGAAAAGAATAATCTGCAGTGTCCCAGATTACAGCAAAGCGCTAATCCAGAGTAGCCGATCTAACTGGGAGCAGCAGCAATGCTAGTCATCTTGAATGAGGAGAGGATGCCTAAAGCTTCACTGGTTCCCACTTTAGATGAGCTGAACCCCAAAAGACATTTCCACCCAGAAGATGTCATTATGAAAACAGTTCATTCAAGCATTTTCTCAGATTTTTTAAATATTTTTTCAGTGAATAGAGGGAGCTAAACTATAGACAGCTGTGTTTTGTGACAGCTGCTTGCTTTACAAGTACACCAAGATGAAAAAATATGCAAGAATCAATCCCTTTAACTGTAAAACACCTGTAATGCACTAAGAGCAACAGAAAGTGTTTTATGTCGGTCTGGTTCAACAGAAAGCAGCAAACACCTGCTGAAATAGCTAAAGAAACAATAAAACAAAATATATCTTCCAGCACAACTTTAATTATGATATATGATACTCAGCTGCCTGACAGCTTTGTGAAATAAGATTAAAATCAAACTTCACTTGGTTTAAACACAACAATGAAGACAAAAACAAGATTTTTGTACAACTAATGCTAATGTTGGGAAAAGTAAACGAGCAGTACACCGAGGTCCCCCCATCGTTGAAGAATTTGAATAATGTTAAACGTTTGTGGATTTCAAGATGAATGCTTTTCTGGACTGTAAATGAACAGGGAAGAGAAGGCAAGTAAGCCTTAAGATACTGTGTAGGAGAACAAAGGTGTTTTTTTTTATGCACCAAGGTGGTGCCGGCGTCGCGAATCCTAGCAAGCGGAGCCAGGGAGGTGGCCAAGGCCACCAAGCCACCCCAGTTATTTGAGGAAAATACTTTTAAGCAGTATAGAAAAACTAGAAAAGCATAATTTAATTAAAAAAAATAGGGGTGGCCGATTTACATATATGGTGGTGACCATCTTGGATTTTGACGTGGCAATCCAATTTTTGAAAGAAACCTAGATGCAGCCATAGACCAGAATGGAAGTCGGTACCTTGCTTATATTTAAGTTATCGCACTCACAGCATTTGCAGATGGATGGTGGGTATTACAATCCCCCCATTTTGCTCCATGATGAAGGATAATAAACGCCTTGAAATTATTTTGAAGACTACCACACAGTAACTACAGCCAGAGTCAAGACAGATAATATGACCTGGAGAAACTCAACAACAACAACAAACAATAAATAAATATAGAGTATAGACTAAAGGAGAAATGCTTCAAACGTTCAAAAAGGGCAAACTAGGCAGTGAAATTAAATCAATTCAAATCTAAAAATGTGAATCGTGTTACTCATGTTCACGCTGCTCAGAAACTATTTTTCTGTTCTGAAGGAGCCAGACAAGCACGTCTGTGCTGATCTTTTCCAGGAAATACAGTACTTTGAGTCAAGTAGAGGCACCTGACAGACGACTGTAAGCACCGGAGGGAAAAATTCTTTCACCTATATCTATTTTTAAAAAAAAGAAATTCCTAAACAAACTACCGGTATTATTCCAAGTGACAGACCAACAATGAATAGATAAATAAAATTGATCTGTTAAGAAAATGAGTTTTAAAAACAAATCAATTGTCTGTTTACAACCGTCAAAGTCAATACGGCAAAAACATGAAAATATAAGAACTGGCAATAAATCAATAAACATGAAGGTTGTGACAAAGTGGAGATTCAACACAATCTGCTGCCTTGCTTTGATAAATTTTACTAATTGGCATTTGATAATGTACTGGTATGAGACCATTTCTGTACAGTGCCTTGAGATGACGTTTGTGAATTGGCTCTGAATAAATTAATTGATTTGAACAGAATAAAGCCGTTTGTTTTTAAATTGCCACTTAACTTTTTCAAAGTTGTCCAGTAAATAAAAACATTGTAGTACCTCTGGTTTGAGAAGCTCAGTCCTCACCTCCTTCTACAGGTGTGCAGTGGAGAGCATCCTGTGCTCCAGCATCAACGTG
>JARVLU010000583.1:16270731-16281497 GCA_031762415.1 Simpsonichthys santanae | reverse complement strand
TATCTATCTATCTGTCTGTCTGTCTGTCTGTCTGTCTGTCTGTCTGTCTGTCTGTCTGTCTGTCTGTCTGTCTGTCTAATCTGTCTATTTACAAATATAAAAACTAAAGACTACTATATATACAGTATAGCTAGATAGATAGAAAGATTTGTGCAATTTACAGATGTGTTATTTTTCTTCTATTTTTAGGATTAGTACAGTATACAGTCTAATAACAATAACTAAAATATTAACAATGTAATTGTTAATATTGTTGTTTTGTTGTTATTTTATTGTTCAATTTTAACTGAATCTGATCATTTATTTAAAGCATAAACGGACATAAAACTCCAAACAATACCATAAATATAGTTGTTGTTTTTTTTTGCCAAATTATCAAGCCATCTGCATAAAAAGCAGTAGGTTGAAGCAAAACTTGCAATTACATACTGCATATTGATCAATAATACTCCAACTCTTCTTATTATTAAAACATCTTACATTAAATATAGTGCTCTATTACATATGCACTGACATGTAGATACAAGCACTTGTCTGTTGCTACATTTATTTTTGTAATATAGTATGAATGGTAAAAACATAATAATAATAATTATTATAATAATAATAATGAAGATGATGAAGATAATGAGAAGAAGAACTCATGTATGAGCCCAGTCCACAAACTGACACACAGTGTTCCCGTGTGGTGATGTCACGTGACTGTCCTGGTCATAATGTTAAGCACCAGGACCAAAGAGGGGAACACAAGTCTACATTTACGGACAGGGAACAGTGAAAAAAGATGAAAAGCATGCGAGAAATGGGTGCAGTCTTGAAACACAAAAGACCCCGAGCTGATCAGCAGCACCCCACCCCCCCACACCCACTCCCCCAAAGCCCCCCCCCCCCCCCGCCACGCTCGAGGTGCAGTGTGGGAAGGAAAGTCGTTGCCATTCGACCTCTGCGGGGCCTGCGCGGACGCACCGAGAACCCTGAAATTCATTATGCGTTTAAAAGCGTTATTTATTTCCGCATAACCTTCATACTCTCACCGGGAGGGCCGAGCGGAGGAAAGGAACGACGGCGGTCGATCTCTTTCGGGACAATTCATCGCTTGTAAATAAATTATTTTTAAGTCTAAAGGGAGAGACTGTTGAGAAAGTGAAGATTGTAATATATACATTTTAAGAAGGAGGAGAAAAAAAATGTCCGGTGAGAGAAACCGCAGGTCGCTGGCTTTCCGAGGAGGTGGATTCGCTGGGTTAACGGGCTCCAGCGGCATCGGAGGGGGGAACTGTAACAGCTGGGAGGCCCCGGCCTGTCAAGACCGACATTTTAATGGGAATAATAGGCCGGATCAGGAGGAGGACCGGGATCTGGGAGCGAAAGGACCGTCGCAGAAGAGAGTGGAGGGCGCAGGGTCTGTCAGCGACAGCACGGAGCCCGACGCGGAGGAAGAAGAGGACCCGGAAGGGGGAAGCTGGGCAGCCGGGGACGGCGAAGGAGACGACGGGATCGGGGAGGGGAACGATCCAAGCAACAGCAGCAGCAACGAAGACGGCCAGGGGTCTCGGAGCGCTGCGAGGGTCGGCGAGACGGGCTCCAGGAAATCTGGGGTAGAGATGAGACCGCAGACGCAGCTCCTGAAGCACTCGCTATTCCACGCTTCGTGGCTGCAAGAGTTTCCGTGGCTGAAATTTTGCCAAGAGACGGGACTCATGTCTTGTTCGTGGTGTCACAACATTGCCACTAAAAACAGCGACGAGCTCGTGAAAGGCAGCCGAAACTACAAGCGGGCCTTGCTGCTGAGACATCACCTGTCTTCTGAGCACGGCAGAAATGACCCCACCAAACAGGTAACGTTAGCTTTCCTTTTACTTCGCCGCGCAACGTGAAATACCTGTCGGGCAACTTTATTATGACGTCACCTGTTCGATCCGTCGGCTCTGGTGGCGTTTTATTAAACTTCTGCAGCACGACTAACGCGAAAATAGGCTTTTAGTTAAGCTTCACAATCCCCCCCTTCCCCGGGCTAATTAGTTAGCTTCAGCATGCTAACCCGAGCTAGCCTAGCTAACAGCTTGAGGCGTTGCTGGCCAGAGGTGGATGGATAATGACGAAAGTGGAGAATAAACTGTTCCTCTTTCATAGTTTGGGTGACACGGCTCTTCCTGATCACATTAAAAGTTTGAATTATAAGTGCTGCTTCGATTATGCCAAGTTACATGCACACACCTGCTTCTGTACACCTGCTAGCTACACTTTACAACATACAATATAATGCAACTTTATTTATAAAGCACTTTAAAACAACACCGTTGTCCAAACTAAGGGCTGTGCACCAGCACATACAAGCAAGCATAAAAACCATAAAAGCAACTGATGTACTCGAATAATTGTACAACATAAACCCACTGAGTTCAGGTTCAGTAGATATTTTTTATTGTTACATGTTTGAACACTTTAGAAATATCAAGATGAATACAAATGTAAAATGTGTTTCCATAAATATTTGGATTTATTTCAGAGTTAAGCATTTATGTTGTTTCAAAAATGATCCAACTCCTTTTATTACTGTTTTTTTTTTATATTTTTTTTTAGCTGAAAGGTAAATTGCGATCAAACATACAAAAGGTTGTCCTGAACTTTATCAAAGGGTGAAGTTTGAACGCGAGCGCTCCAGTGGTTTTCCAGATGCGCAATTCTATAATGCAGGTCCACACTCAGTGTAAACAAAGCAGTTTTATTTGCGTACATTATGACAGACCTCTTTGTAAATACATAGTGATATACTGTATTAAAATTGTCACATTTCTACATCTTGAGTAGCTCTTTCATGGACGTCGCTGTTGTTGACCTGTTTACTATCAATTTGGCTGGTTCTGTAGATAAACAAATGCTTGTATTTGTTGGCCAACGTTCACAAGTTGTACTTACAAGTCATTTTATTCAAGGACGCATTAACCATTGATATGAAGAAAATATTGTCTGTACCTTTTAACTTGCAAGGCTGAATTTTTTTTCCCAGTTCTTGTTAAATAAACATCTCTTGTGCTTAATAATATAACTTGTCTCAGTTATTTTCACCTAACAAAATGAGACAAGTGTCTTACAGTATTTGTTCATACAACACATTTAACCTATTTATATCTACCTCCTACAGTGTGGATTTAAATAAATCTGACAATATTTATATATACAGTACATTTTTCTATTTAGATCATTTTGACCCACGCAATAAAAAAAAGAATAAAGCTCAGCTCTTGCTAAAAAAATTAATCATCTCTGCAATGGATGTTAACCAAATCCAAGTATTTTAAAGTGCACAAGCATAATATCCTTAAACAAAAGCCATATTTATGTGTTTTACTTGTTTCACATATTTTAAGGTTCAAGTTGCCTTCATGAGTGTAGGCTTATCATCACACTACAATTAAAATAATCGCGTTGTTGCTGTTGAATACGGTGCAGTTGTATCAGCAGCGTTCTTAATTACTTGTCTGTTAGAGGTTACACGATAGCAAAGGTTTGATGTGACAGCCATTGGGGAACCGCACCCCTTCCCAACCCCCCGCCTCTCGTGCAACTCTGCTGCCTTGCAGTCACGAGTGACCTCTGGTGCATTGCTTCCTCCACAACCACCTCCTCCTCCTCCTTTTAGGGAGCTAAATTAGAGGCATTGTGCTAGAATGACCCCCCAAAATCCATAGATGGTGTCACTTGCAAGGCCAAACAAGAAGAGGAGAGTAAATCATGTTACCTCGAGCCTGACAGCTTGCATGCCCGCCCAGAGGCGACCTTTGGATGGGTTCGAATGAGCAAAATAGATGTCAATAATAGAAGGACGCTGCATCGCTTGATTGTCTTTGTTATTCACAGATTTGTTGGTTCCAAAATTATTTTTGGTATATTTTATACTTGGACGCTAAACATGACCCTTTTTTATTGCCATGTTATAATAATCTGGTTATCCTAAGCCTTAAAGAGGTATAAAATCACATTGATCCCTGCTAAATGCACAGGCTGAAGCTTGTTTTGTAGTTGAAGTATGGTTTTGTTGATATGCATGAGTTCTTTTTATTGGTTTAATTCTACTCAGGGTGCTTCGCTTTTTCAGTGACCTCATAAAAACAAGTCGGGCTGACTTGGGACATGCAGTTCGTTTTGGAGATCACTCATTTTCTGTTTCTAGTACGTGACTGCATCGTTCCCTGTGTTCTGACAGTGGTCCAAGCTGTCAGGAGAATTAGGAGCGGGGTACCATTTTACTCTGTGTGGGCGAAGAGGATTTCACTCCTACATTTAGTTCCTTCCTTTGTACACGCAATCACTAATCAGAATTACTTAAAGTCACCCACTGACTTGTACGCATCTCTAATTGGTAAGGAGAGCAGGAGGAGTGGATTAGAGGCTTGGTCTGTCTTTCCCCTAGTAACAAGGACCCCAGACACTGTATTAAGAGGTGTTTTGAGCTATTTCCGCCCGTCTAATATAGGAAAATATGTCTTTACATCATTTTTCACAACTTGTATCGATGTATAATACTGTTAATATAAGAAGCAGCTCTCTAAGCTTGTCTGCATTGTGATGCAGAACATTAAAGGAAATTATAATGTTATAAAGCAACGTCTTGTTCTAGTCATCCATTCCTGATGTTAGTCAGGCCTCTGCTGCATTTGTTAAAGCTAATTCAATTATCCTCAGTACACCCAGGCAGCTGTAATAAATGTGGGTATCCTTGGAGAAGGGGCCCGTTGTCCTTAATTCCCTCCATGCTGTCTTGTGCTCTGATTGCTCCCTGCAATGCTCAATGGTGAAAGGTTATGATTGTGAGGGAAAGTAGATCATTGTTTTTATTAAGATAACATCTGTAGGGTGAACACATTTTATTTGTTCCTCGGACATGATTGTCTTGATGGTTTAGGCTCAGGAAGGCTATGACCTTGTTTCTTTCTTAGAAATCTTACACATGGAGTATGTGTCAAAGCCACACTGGTGCCCTCAGAATAGTCTCTCATCACAGCGAACTATAGAAACGATAACTGAAACTTTTCTACAATGTTACTTGCATTTGCTCCTTTTAACGGACAAACGTACATCGAGTTGTCACATGAAACTGGTTTCAGTTCTTCACAGCTGGACTCCTTCATTATTTAACCACTCTTGTGCTTTCATATCTTTTCTTGTTCAGTTTTTGTCTCTGAAATGTCCGCCATCAAAACCCAACATCATACATTATTTTGAGTTTAGGACAAAGATCTTGGCTTGAAGTCTGAAAATGAATGCTAACAAATTTAATGTACCGAACAAACTTTGTTTGGTCTTAATGCAGCGTCAGATAAGATCACCACATTTGATTCTCAGAAAGGAAGTTTGGACAGAATTGTCATCATTAGGTCATTTTCACCTTTTAATTTTAGATATGACAAACATTCATGATTACTGAGACTCCCCAAATGGGGAAAGGGGCGCACCCATCGCAGCCTGGTGCCTGGCAGATAGATGGGATGTTTATTGGGGGGCACAGGTCAGGGGAATGGGTGGTGTTGAGCCAGAGGGAGAATTCCTCTCATTGAGAACCCTACTTGTGACATCCCCCCGAGATCTGTGGCATTGTTTGCAAGCAGGGAGACAGAGTGCAGCCCTCCCACACCTTGGGCCAAATGCACACAGGGAGATTGTTCTAGCGTCCGGGGGGACAGACGGGTTTTGTGAGGAGGGGTGAGCTGGCAAAGTGAAGGATACAGGAGTATTTGGCAAAGAACTAGTGGAGATGGCCTCAGGGTTGGGTTGGTCATAGGATTGGATGGGTGGATGGTTGAATAGTGTGTGGGGGTACGACTGAGAGGATGTAGGCACTTGTGTGCTTTAAAGGTAAACAAAAGTGGCTCCAGTGAGTTTTTAATGTTGCACACAGACAGTAGTTGTATCACATGATCTGCAAGAGGCGTGTCTAAATGTTTGTCATGCATCTGCTGGCCTTCGGGCTTTGTGGTTTGTTTGGGTTTGTGGCGTATTTTGTAGACAAAGTTTCTTTTCTATAAGTTCAAGTATAGTTTTCACTGTATTCACTATTCAGTGTGATGCTGAGCATTAATTCATAGCTGCCTAGATTTATTGAATCCAGCCACTGGCAGCTTGCTTTTCATTTTGAAGCTGTATTTTTTTTTTTTTTTTTTTTTTACCTGGATCAAAGGATTTCTCTTTACTTTGCCCACCTTTTTCCATCTCTGGCAGAAATAAGAACTTAGCCACGTAGCTACTGGGGTAGGCTGATATTGTCCCCACATTTTCTCTTGGCTCAGGCAGGTTTTTACCTCCAGCATCTGCTGTGCAGGCTTGATCTGCTTGGTCCTCTTAAGCTCTCAGCTCATACGTGGCACATCAGGAGAAGGAATGATGCTGCCGATGAAGCCAGTATGAAACAGCTTATCCACACCAAGCTGGCCAAGCCTGACTCTTAGCAGCATACCTAGAATTTCACCTGGAATAGAGCTATACATGTTTGTGGTATCTGGATGTGGGGTGACTTGTCTCAACTTATAAAAAATGTTGTATACATTTCCCCAGAGGAAGTCTATTTACAATTTTTCTCATCTGTATTGCTAAACGGTGTCCAAAACGACTAAAATAAATAAAACTAAAGCAACCTAAATGGTGTAAGCACTGACAATATGACCTGAACACATATACAAGTCACCTTCCTGCCACCCCTTTACCACACCAGTATATTCCAGTGTAGTACTCGTCAGGATGAGCATATCCCTCCAGAGGCTTTGATGTGTATATCATGGAATAATTTTTCACCCTCTCCGCTCAGCCTCTTAGCCTCACCCACATGCACCATGGCTTCTTTCTGTGCTCGTGAGTGGGAGCTGCTGTGTAATAAGAGAGTGAGTGCCAGGCCTTTTTACAAAAAGCCCACAGTGAGTGGACAATAAGCCTCGGGGAGAACATGAGCTATTGTGAATTGTGAATACTAAAACGGGGTGACCCAACAACTCCTTCGCTATCACGCTCACTTTCTCTCCTCGCTCCACGTTTTTGTCTCTGCCTTATTTTCTCATTGTTTTCTGATCATTTGCATTGCGTTAATTGATTCTGTTCATTTTAACAGCATCTATTCTTGTTTCAAGGATTTCTCCATCAAAGCTCAGAAATGCAACTCTGTTTTATTTAATCTTTTCATCCTTTTTTTTTGCTGCCTACAAAGCCATGTCCCCCCTCCCTCCCTTGCACCATATCTCCCTCTGTCTGCCTCTCATTTTACTCCATCCCATCTCTCTCCATCTCTCCCCCTCCAGCTGTGGCAGCGGATGATAAGCGCCCTCCTCCCCTATACGGCCCTCTGTGCCTGGGCTGCCCTGGACAAGAGCTGCAGTGTGGAGGGAGTAGGGGTGGTGGGTGGGGACCTCTGAGAAATGGATTTAATCTGAATTACTCAGGACGAAAACCCCAGCTGTGTGTGTGTGTAGGCAGCGTGCTTTTCTCAGCGTGTGTGTGCTTGTGTGTGCACGGTGGAGGTTGTGGGTGGGTGCAGAAATGCAGGGCTCGAGCAATGTGAATTATTCTGGATTAGGACATCTGCTGCGCAATTCGAAAATGAGCCAGAGATGTTAGCCCTGCTTGTGTGTATTATGTGGGACAAACAATAAATATATATATCTACATTTATTTGTGCTATATAGAATTTTTTATTTATTTAAGCATGTATAGATTTACCTCGACTCAACCTGTGTGGTTTATAACGACAGTGCATTTAGTAAGCATATGCATGCATGTGCACTCCCTTCTCTTGTGCTCCATATCATGCTGGTCCTTTGCCCTCCCCTCCCCCTCCCTGCTGTGTGAATACCCTGGTGAGTGGGCTGTGGTACAGGGTAGTTCAATGCTTGTGCCAGTTCTCCTCCCATGCAACAGGCAGGTTGTGTTTTTGTTCCAACACTCCTCAGTCCTCCTCCATTCCTATTTATGTCCTGTTTTACATTCAGCAGATTTCGCTAGTAATCTAAACGAAACATATCATAATAAGTAAACGTTTTTTTTTTTCTTCGCTATTAAAAAAACAGCGATGTTTTGTTGCTTTGAAATATTTTAAAAGCTTTTAAAGTTCCCACAAATTTGCCTCTTGGTTTTTGCAGTGCAGCTTACACAGAATTTAACTGTTTGATTTCAGTCTGATACATCACTAATCACTAACAGTTGAGTAAAAGATAACGGGTGCGCCTTCCTATCGCTACACCTCTACTCTTTAATTTTGTCGTATTCGATGTAGCAAGTTTGGACATGCTTCCTTCTATAGCAAAAAGGTATTTAGGGAAAAGTACCAAATTATTCACTGAACGAAGTGTACCTAGTTGAGATAATGACAAAGTATGAACTGACTTTTAGAAGAGATAACGGCATAATAATAAATTTCATTGCCTTTTTTTATCTGTAGTTGTGAGGTTAAAGATTGATCGAGGAAACTGTTTGATTATGGCTGTTTAACTACCAAGCCTTAAAGTCGTATGCCTTTCATTGCCTCATTCTGACCTCTCTCCTAACAGAAGCCTGTCAAACCCGTTTCACCTCTTAGGCAGGTGTACAAGGAGTCAAGGGGATGTGTGTGTTTTGTGTAGACAAAAGTACAGATGAAGAGAACTTATTTGTGTATGCCAACAGTTGTGTGTGCTTTTGCAAAAGACTTCGACATTTTCTCCAATACATAATGTATTTTTTTTTCTCCCCTTCTACCAAAAGGAGACTGTGAGGCCCTCGGAGAACACCAGCCCCTCCACTAACTGCTCAGAGGAAGATTACCGCAACAAGCCCAATGAGAACTCCTACTGTTACCAGCTTCTACAAGAGTTGGACAAACAGCGTAAAAGTGGAATCCTCTGTGACGTGAACATAGTTGTCTCAGGCCAGGTGTTCCGCGCCCACAAGAACATCCTGGTGGCAGGCAGCCGCTACTTCAAAACCCTCTACTGTTTGACCAAGAGCGAGGCCCAGGACCAAGCCACTGTCACACACCTGGATGTCGCCGCCGTGCAGGGCTTTTCGGTTATCCTTGACTTTCTCTACTCTGGAAATTTGCTGCTCACAAGCCAAAATGCCATTGAGGTGATGACTGTTGCTAGTTACCTCCAAATGACAGAGGTGGTTCACTCGTGCAGAGCTTTTATAAAGGATGCCCTTAATATCAGCATTAAGCAAGAGGCTCCAGAGTCAGTGGTGGTGGATTACAACAAGAGGCAAATGGTGGCTAAAGAGGGACAGAGAGGGCTGGACCGAAAACCAAGCAACTTCTGGGCCACGAGCATCCTGTCAAAACTGTCTATCAAGGCAAGCAGCAACCAAGGAAAAGATGCAATGGAAGAGGATGACATTAATGGCAGGGTAAAGGAAGAGACTAATGACATAGAGGTGACTGTGGTTGGGGGTGAGGGCTGTGCCCTGGTGCCCCCTGGAGCCTCTGGTAGCTGGACCCACCACAATGACACCTCATCTGATTCAGCAGAGACCAATGAAACCCGGACGGCAAGTGGCCAGGCGCAGGTCTTCGTCTGGAACGAGCCAACAACTGGGGGCACGGCTGCAGCGATAAAGCGAGAGGCACCCGATGCTGCGGGCGGAAGTGGACGGAGGAAAAAGCAGACCACCACAAGGCGTTTTGTCTACAACTTCCAGCCTGAGCCAGAGGAAGGATTTGATGAAGGGATGCTCATCCAGCCGTCAGCCTCCTACCCCAGAGAGGACTTCTCTTCCCTCTCAGAGAATGCTGGTAAGTCACACATTTGCATTTAGAACACACGTTATTTATAATCAGTCTTAGAATGACTTCAGTAATGTCTTATTCCTCTTGGTGACTAATGGAGAAAACGCAACACACACTCTGTTAAGACATTATCACCACGGGTAAGTTCAAGTTTTTGCCACTCAAACTGCAGTTCTACATCAAACCAGGGCTCCAGTAGACCTGCTAAGGTTTTGTTTGGCGTCTGGCACTAGTTGTCAATAGCAGAGATTCTCTCAGTCCTGTGAGTTACAAGGGGGCTCTGCGGATGGGATTTGTTCGTCCTGTACAAGATGGCTAATTGGATTGAGATCGGAGAACATGGAGGCCAAGTAAACACCTTGTGCTGTTTGTATTCCTCAAACTATTGTTGAACCATTTTTGCTGATGACACGGTCATCAGGGAATGTTGTTTTCATGGAGGGGTGTACTTGGTCAGCAACAAAGTTTAAGGTTGTGTTACATCTTAAAGTAACATTCCAAAAGGACAGAATCGTAAGTTTCTCAGCAGAACATTACTCACAGTTCCATGCTGTTCTTGGATCATTTATTTTTTTGCTTAGTTTCTCCTGGTTCTTGTCTTTTACAAGTAAGAGAACCACACAATCCTGGTCATTCAAAGTAGGAAATATATTTATTACAGCATCTTTTTGTTAAGTCTGTGTTTAAGTTCTGATGCTCGTGCATCCGTTTATAGAGTCTTGATGTTGGACCTGGGATCTCACAAAGGGTTTCTGGCTTTACAGCTTCATACACAACAAACATGATGTATTTTGTGTCTTGACACCTTTCTAATAAAAAAATAAAAATTAAAAAAATACTAAGTGTTTAAAACAACCAGTAACAGTAACGCTTCAGTTGTATTGTATGACAAGCGTCACCCTTGGGTCCAATTGTTCATCAGTCGTTCTTGTCTGTTTGTAGATCAAGAACATCCTATATGAAGTGTAGTTACTGATTATTATGTAGTTATCATTTGTCAAATCCCCTCCAACCTCAGGTTTGC
>JARVLU010000583.1:16238052-16258074 GCA_031762415.1 Simpsonichthys santanae | reverse complement strand
CTCCAAGATGTACAGATTTTATTATTATTATTAATATTATTATTATTAAAATGTGTCCAACTGTGGGTCCAGCATCCACAAGAGAATGATTTTAATGACGAATTTATGAAAAATCAGGTTTTTTTTTGGTGATGTGTTTTTATTTCCTGTTTGTTTTTCCTTTGCGGGGCGAGAGTCGATGTAATTTTTCGAGTTAAGGTAGGCCAATCATCGAAACAAAGTTAATTATTTAATTTATGAAGAGAGGTTATAATGGTCTTATTGAATGCTATAATTTGTGTTTTGTTTTTGTCGTGTGCGCGAGCCGAGTCTGTCCGCGTGTTTGTCGCTCGGCGCTTGTAGAAACACAGAAGAAGAGCGTTATCGTCCACAGGAAGATTTAGTCGCTTCGTAGAGCTAGACGCGCTAAATGTTATTGTTGTTTTGTTTCCTCTCGCTTTTCTTTCCTCTTTCCCTGCACAAATCTTGGAACCAAAAAATCTGTTTTGTGACTTTAATGTATCGCAGCCATATTTATGATTAACTTAAAAAGGGCTGTGATATTGTGCCAAACAGACCGCACACCAAGATTTAGCAGGAAACAAGAACTACTGAATATATTTAAAAGAAAAATAAATAAAAAAAAATATGGGTTCTTTGTTAAATGGGGGCGGGATGATTTAAAAAAAAAAAGAATGAAAGAGGGGAAATGTGCTAGCTTTAAACAAATCACGGCGTCACAGTAACACTTTATTATTATTATTATTAGTATGATGTTGATGATGATGAAACAAAAGCATTTGACTTTCACTTAAAGCTTGAATTTTGCCAAATGATGAACCGTTTGGTGCTGTAATGCTCGTTGCAGAATACTGGACCTACAGGCTGTATGTTTATAATCATAAAGCTTAAACTGACTCAGTTATGCAGAATATAATCAGCTTAAAACTATAGAACACTGTTGTGCTTCGGCGACTATCAGGTATGCTTTTGCCATAGTTCTTTTTGTTGTTGTCGTTTTTAAGCTGTTTTAATTCGCGCGCACACTCACACATACCATATTTGTAGAACGTGTAATTTCGAGGACCTGTATGTTTATATTTGGTACTGAGGTTTAAAGTAAGTATATTTTGAATCACTTGAACGTTAGTCGTGAGGTGCGTGTGGGGTGGGGGGGGTGTAGAAATGTGACGAAATCTTGATGTTTTAAAGTCGAAAAGAACTCCATTTGTAAAAGAGATACAAAAACGTCATCACTTTAATTTGTTTTTCCTTCATGTGTGTGTTTTATTTTTTAGGTCTGCCTGGTAGAAAACACGTCGTTCGCCTGGCAGACATGCACTTAACTTTTCCTTTTTATGTTTGTGTTCCCCCACAAAAGCGGGTCTGATTGGAGCTGTACATGTTAAGAAAAATGTCTTTTCTTCCAGTGCGCAACTCTTTTTTTTTTTTAATTTTATTATTATTATTATTATTAGACGTCTTTTTTTTTGTTTGTTTGTTTTGTTATTTAATATTATATAGACTCCAAAATGCAATCAAGACTGTTGATTTCTATTTGTCCAACCAAAATCATTCTTGTTGAAACAATGTATGCGACAAAGCCAGGTTGAATACTTGCTTAGTGTAGAGAATACTTGTTCGTGTTTGTAATTAAGATTTTTTTAATGTTTGTATGCTACAGAATCATTCACTTTACTCTTGAAACCTAATGATTTTGTTGGTCCTTTTTCCACAAACATGTCCTGTTATCTCCCTTTTTTTTTTTTTTTTTCATTAAGCACATAATTTCTAAAGAAACTCAGATTGTTTGCGGGTTAAAACCTTGGAGCAGCAGTATCTGTTCGTATGCAGTGAATTTACAGTATGTACTGAAGTGCTAATGATACCGAAGATGTGTAACTTCCTTTTTATGCTCAGTGGAAGAAGATATATTTTAAATCATAGAGATATTCATCCTCTTTGTGTCACTTTTACCTTCCAATCACTGTGGGAGAGGTTGTGTTGCGGATATATATATATGTGGAGAATATATGAGATATATATATATATATATATGAAGAATATATTATAGTGGATTTACTTAATGGAACACACTGAGTCAGCTACAAACCTCCTGTGGTGGTTTCTTTCCGTGACCTTTAACCTCGCGCTTTCTCCGTTCACGCTGCGTGCTCGTCCCTCTCACCACCTCGTCATGTTTGTTCTTCTTTTGATACTATTTACCATCCTACTGAATTTACTGTAACGAATGAAACTCGAAGCGGCGATGTATCGTCACCAGAGTTTATGCTGTATTTGTTATACGGACAAGAAAAAACAAAAAAAAAAAACCGAGACAAAGCAAAAACACTACAGATGTAAAAGGAGAGGTTTTTTTCTTCCCAGCTGTATTTTTTTACGCTGTTGCAAAGGGGTTGTATTTTTCAACGTTTCTCTCGGACTTTTAACAGTGATGCAATGCTCGGGCCGCGCCTCGGCGGCCCTCTGAACACAGAAGCAGATTCAGGTTACTCTTTTTACGTTTTTATCAAAAGGTTTTCAAAGATGGAACTACATTCTCCTTTTTTTTTCTGTCTGAATTGTACTACTGTTCCTCTCTAAACTACATTTTACAAATAAAACTTTGATATTGCTTTAACTCTCTGTTTGTCCGCTTCTTTTGCTGCTGGATGTTTTTGTTGCATCTCCAAAAATTATATCACTCTGTGTATTGAATGTATTCAATACAAGAGTTTCACTTTATGAATTGTCAAAAAAAAAAAAAAACTATTCTATTTTTTCATGCATGTATATGTTATGTTCATTCTGACACAAGATTACACAGCATGATGACATTCCTAATAATAAAATGACTTATTTTTAAGATTAGTTAAACCCTACATGGCTTCAAGTCACATCAGGTCACACATTTGTTTGTTTGTTTATTTTATGTGTTCATTTTTACAATACAATACCAAGCAATCCCATAAATGATAACATACAAAATATAAAAAATGAAAAGTAACAGAAAGAAGAAAAAATGTTTTATTATATCTGCCACTTTTTTCAAGCAATCAGTTCAAACAATAGTCTTCCAACAGAACAAAATGAATAACTTTCTAATTTTCTAATTAATACAATACACCTTAAGCTACTTCATATATTTTTTTAATAATTCAGTTTTAATCATTTTCTTAAATGCAAACAATGATTTAACATTTTTAACTTCATTCTCCAGTCCGAGCCATTCCATAATCTAATTCCCTGGATTGAGGTGGACCGTCCCTTTAAACAAGTTCTGAATTTGGGTTTTACATTAAATGATTTATTCACATAACTCTATGAATAAAAGATGAACAAAAGTGTAAACCCTGAACTAAAATGCCCACCAAGCCACAAACAGATTTTTATTCATATAAAACTGCATAAATCCTCTTTTTGGACTCTTACAATCTAAAAGTGCTGCCACCTGCTGTCAGGATCTGGTATAACAACTTCTTTTTTATCACCACCAGGTGGCAGCACCGGTCTAACTTTCCCTAATGTAGAGTTTAAAAAACGAATGACTCATGAGGAATTATAAATGTTAATCTGAACACAAAAAGTAGTCATTTTTCTCTGATTGAAGCTCCTAATTTAAGGCCTACACACGTGTTGATTTTAGATGTTTTAGTCTCTTGCAGTTACAGTAAAACAGGATCACTGCATATCATTACTATGTTTATAAGCAAAACATTTCTGCTTTCCCAGCAGGCAATTTAATTATGTCATAAAGTTTGCATGTGCAGATCTTATCATCTTGTTTGCAGCATGCATACAGCGAGCAGGTTTAAAACTCTTACCATAATATTCTGCAACCATTTATTCCTAATCAGATTAAATAGTTTATTAGTGTGGCTTTGTGATATCTGAGGAATAATCCAGTAAAGTCTCTTCAGTTTGCTCTGAACAAATGCATGGGAAGCATTTAAAAAGTTTATTCTGCTGAAGCGTGCTTGAGAAACGCAGGTCTGAATATTTTTTTTTTCCACTTTTGCTTACATGAGTGCAAACACACGGTGAAGCAGCCGTCAAACATTTGTACTGGAGCCAACTGCACACAGGCCCATTCTTTCACCGCATGTGTTTGTGTGCACGGGTCCGTGCGCGGGCCTCCTTCCCAGTTGCAGCCCTTTGTGTGGGTGTCTGTCAGCGGTGTTGTCTGCAGGCAGGCCTCCATTGTGTTCAACCACTGCTCCTTATTGACACAGGGCCCCCGGCGCTTCATGTTCCCATGGCCCCTCAGCCACAGCGGACGGAAGGCTGAAACCGGAGCCCCGGACCTGGGGAGAGCTTGTTTGCACTCCCCCCCCCCCCCCCCTCTCTAGTTTGTCCATCCACGGCGCTGGATGGCAGCACGGTAATGTTTGGGGTGTCGTGCATGTGTGTTTGCAGGCCCAGTTTGTGACGGTCATGGCTGCAGGGGAGCCTCGGTGCCACCCATTGTGTTGGTTTGTGTGTGTATAAACATGTGATTGACCTTTAGTGTCAGTCCACCGCTGCTCTCAGACAGCTCAGCTCGTCACTGTGAGGCGCCCGCAGGTCAAGGGGAGAGCAAACATTAATGAAGATTATTTCCTGATCACTATTACCTGTCACCTGTGTGACCCTGCTCTGGTGTTGAGGCGAGGGTTCCCAGCTTCTTCCCAGGCTGCACGTCAGCTGCATTCACAGCTTCAGTCTTTTTTTGTTTGTTTAATGGTTTAAAATCTAGTTTTATTAAAAAATGAACCCGCTGATGAGCTGAACTGAGTTCACCCGTGAGCCTGATTTGGCCCCCGGGCCACCACTTGAATAGTCCTGCGTTCAAAACACCTCCAGCTTGTGTGCAAGCAACAAGTCAAGTCTGACGGACTGAAAACCTTCCACCCAAGAAGTCATCAGGAACAAGGTTTTAAAAGATGATCTAGGTGTTAATAGTGTGAATGTTTGTGAAGCATTCACTCTATTGTGATCCATTTTTCTTCCCTAAGTTTTTCAGCATCTATTTTGTTCCACAATTTTTGTAATATTACATCAAAACGTTCAGCTCGTCCAGAACAATCCAGCTGTGGCTTTTGGTATTGGTACATTAACATTTTGAAATATTTAGCCTTTTCTGCCATTTTTTCCTCATAAAATGAACTGAGTTCATTTTCCATCCTTCAAATCTTTAGATCTGTTTACAACCCGGCTGCTTTCACATTTTGTTCTGGTTCAGCTTCTTCCAGCTTCCTTCTTCAAATTTAAACTTTTTATTTTTTAGCTACTTTCAGATACATACTTTCAGCTGTTTTTTTTTTTTTTCAACGGTTTTGCTCCTTTTCCATTTTTTCTGCTAAATACAAAATGGTTGTGCTTCTAACTTCTTTCTTCTGATTTCACATTGTTCTACATTTTTAGCTAAATGTTTTGCATTTTTAGCTAGTTTCAGCTGTTTTCAGATAAATTAAAGTTTTTCCTAGTAATTTCTGCTAGGTTCAGCCTAAATAACTCCTTTATGCCAATTTCAGCTTATTATGCTCCTTTCATTTTTTTCAGCTAGTTTCAGCATTTTTTTTTTTTTGCTATTTCAGCTACATTTAGCTGTTTTATGCTAATTGTAGCTAATGTGTGTGTGTGTGTGCGCGCGCGTGTGCGTGCGTGCGCGTTCAGCTAATTCCACATTTTCTGAACTCATTTCATCTCCTTCTGCTTCCTCCTGGTAGTTTAAGCTCATTTCAGCTGCTTTTCAGCTGTTTCAGCTAATTTAAGCTGTTTCAAAGTCAAAGAGTCAGAGTTTTTTTAACTGTCATTCGCACCACATGTGGTACATGTGGTGGAACAAAATTATGTTTTTAGCTAATTTCCTAATTTTGGGGCTAATTTCTGCTTATTTGAATGTAATTCAGCATGTATGTTTTTCTGCTTTCTTCTGCTACTTTAGACTTGTTCTTCCATTTCAGCTAATTTTCAGCATGTTTTTAAGTTAATTACAGCTGTTTTTCAGCTGTTTTTCAGCAATAAGTATTCACACTGCCTTTTTTTAAGGAAATGTCAACATCTCTTGTTCTCTTCTTGGATATGTAACAATGGGGACCTTGAGTCCTGTCATTTTAGAGCTGCACCAGATCTAAAAACAGAAAGCTTCTGTTCAAGGCCTCTCCACGTTCGAAACAGAAATGAAAAGATTTCCAGACACCAAGTGGTGCTGTCTGTGCTTTGAGCTTCACTTTTGAAAGATTGTGACAAAAAAAAAAAGTTTGTCAACATTCCTTTTGCTCTAGGAGATAATGAATAATAGCAAAGGTACGTCAGCTCATTGGGAACTTTCCTGTGCCAAAAAAATACAAAATAAAAAAACAGGACCTCTTTGAATGCACAAAGTGAAGGTTCACTGCAAAACCTGTGAAAACGAAAGGGCGATTAAGATGTGGAGAGGTTATCTTCTTGTGGTCTTGTGGCCTTTCTCCTGTCTTTTTTTTTTTTTTTTTAATTATTGTTTTATTTAGAGCCAACAGATTCAAGTGTGCGTTAACCATCTACACAACAGCAACACACTCGCATTGTGTATGTTTGTTCCAGATATAAACTTACAGCCTCTGGCTCTCTTTTCCTGGTGACAGAAACGTGTGTTCGTATTTATTTATTTTTTTATAGCTGCACTTATCTGAATATAATCACAGTGTTAATCCAGCCACACACGCACACACACACACAGAGTTGTGTCTCTGTCCAAACTTGTGTTATTTCTAGAATGACACATTTCTTTGTTGATGTCATGTTTACAAGCATCTGTCAGTGTATACGTGTGTGTGGGGAAGAGCGTGTGCACGTGAGAATGTGTACACATACCGTATCATCTCTGCGTGTGTCCCAGCTTGTCTGTTGTGTCAAGAAAAGACACGTGTGTGTGTGTGTGAGAGTGTGTGTCTAGGAGAAGGTGCTGGTTCCCACAGCTCAGATCTAATTCGGCTGTAACTCAATCTCCGTGTGAGTGCCGCTCCTTTAGAGCTCTCCTCTCCCTCTGGAGTGTGTGTATGTGTGTGTGTTTGTGTGGGTGTGTGTCAGGGAGACGTTTCCCCTCTCAGACCCCTTCAGGATCAGTTTACTGTGTCAACGCCATGAGTTTGATGGCAGCAAGAAGCCTTATTCACACACACACACACGGACTCGTGAAGGCAGCTCAGACACTGTGATGGTCTTCCACACATCTGGAGGGTGATGTGACTCTGACGGGGTGGATGTGTGTGAATGATGGTATGTTTATGTTGATGAGGCTCATTGTGGGTCCCGGACGAGCCCCCAAAGTATTATGACTGAGTCCAAATAGCCACACCAAGAGGGGGACACATCTTGTGTCAGAGCTGTCCAAAGTTATTTGGTTAATTTACAATAAAAGTTTACTTATGGGTTATGGACGACAACATTTTGTTTACAGAAGAGTTGCCACAATCAACTGCTTGTTGATCCAAATTAAACCTAAAATATTTTTATTGATCACTTTTTCAATAACAACAAGAAGTTAAAATCACTGAAAATAACACCACTTGAACACAACTTTTTTAGCTCATGAAATTGAGACTTGGAACTAAATATGTCAGCTCACAATTTTTAAAAAAATCAACGTTTAAAACTATATGTTAACAAGATACACCATCATAAAAACAAGTAAAGTTATTTTAAAAACTCAAACACTTTGGATTCAAACACCCAATATCTTTATTCTCTGCTTTCCTAATATTTGTTTAAAAGGTAATTATTAAAAAATAATAATTGTTTATTGATTAATTTTATTTTATTCTGCTTATGATGGATGTGAGACCCTGTTGATGCAAATTACATTTGGAGTTTAAATTGGTTAATAGATGGCATCATAAACCATTTCTGGTTGAGGCTGTGGACACTATGAAGAGCAGAAGGGAAATATGAGAAAAGCTGGCTTCAGTTTCAAGGTGATAATATACAGAAACTGCAAACTCTTTACTGGTTTTACTAGTTGAACTGGCAGAAATAGAGTGTAACCTTCTCACATAAAAATAGGACATTGTAGCAGGAAATAACACATCTGTATAAAACACAAGTTTGACAATAAGAAATGTTAAGTGGCAAAAAAATGAGCATTGTTGCTTCAGATGAAGGTCGAAGATACAGGATGGACTGAATCTGAGCCTGAAACTCAACAACAGCTGAGAGTGAATAGTTTAGTGTTTCCTTTGGCCTTTTACTGAGGGAAGAGCGCAAGGAGGCAAGGAGGGAGGAAGTGAGGGATACAGGGGGTGGGGGTTCTTCAGAAACAAATTCAGACAGATGTGGGTGAGTGTGGGAGCGCTGTGTTTGTATGCTTTAGGATGAAAAAGAAACATCTTGAGGGATCAGGCCGGCTGGGTGGGAGGAAGTGTGTGAGCAGTGAGAACATGGAGTGTTTGTGTGAAAATAAAAGTGTATGTTTGTTAAAGTGTTTCATGCCTCGAGAGTTTGAAGTGTTCATGCGACCGCTGGTGTGCATTTAGTCTAGTGTTATTGTTCAGTTTGTTTGGACTCCGGCTGAATGGTCCTCAGTGGACCAAACAGAAGAACACACTTTAATTTCATCTCCATAAGGGTTTCACTCGTATTTCTTCCAGTCCCTCCGCATCACATTCTGGAGGATTATACTTGTATTTGTAGGTTTTTCCTGGCGCTGGTGTGAAGAAAATGGAGCTTATTGTTTTTATAGAAACACATTAAAAAAATTATTCATCCAAAACTTAGAAGAAGAAAAAGTTTTGTTTGCAGTTACTGATCATTAAAATGGGAGTTTGACAAATCCATTTATGAACCAACCATCCAGACAGTAAAAAACGCCAACATTGTGTCAACATAAACAACTTAATGAAATAAAACAGACACACAAAATCATGCTTTAGCGACAACAACATAAGCCGTTAGAGAAAAATCTGGCATAAGATCTGCTGAAGGATTATTCATCTTTCAGGTTCTGTCGGGTCTGATGCAGTGATTGTCCTGGTTTTTAAAAGGCGGGACATTCAGATACATCGTTTATAGTTGGACACATTTGCCCATGTTTCTTCTTTTTCTTTCTTTTTTTTTTTTTTTTTTTTTTTATTAAGAAAATCCCACAATAAGCTGTAAAGATCAAGGAACAGACAGAAAAGGACTGATATAGAAGCCAAATACAAAAATAAATCATTTTGAAAACCCTTAGTGCCTGAGACTACGGTGGCCCTAAGGTGTACATGAACAACATTTGAAAAAACTGAATTGCATTTGAAAAAACTGAATCACATTTGAAAAAACAGAATCACATTAGAAAAAACAGAATTATATTAGAAAAAAACAGAATTAATTTGAAAAAACACAACAAAATCACAACATTTGAAAAAACTGAATTACATTAAGCCAAAGCAGAAGTGGCCGGAATCACATAAGATGAAACGGAATCACATTTGAAAAAATGGAATTAAATTAAGCCAAACAGGAAGTTTTTTAAATTTATTTATTTTTTTTTTTTTAAACATTACTAACAGAAAAAAAAAAAACAGAACAAATGTGATTCAGTGTTTTCAAATGTAATTCAGTTTTTTTTTTTTTTTCTAATGTGATTTGGGCCACTTCCTCTTTGGCCACTTCTGCTTTGGTCACGTCCGCTTTGGCCACTTCCGCTTTGGTCACGTCCGCTTTGGCCACTTCCGCTTTGGCCACGTCCGCTTTGGCCACTTCCGCTTTGGCCACGTCCGCTTTGGCCACTTCCTCTTTGGCCACTTCCGCTTTGGTCACGTCCGCTTTGGCCACTTCCTCTTTGGTCACGTCCGCTTTGGCCACTTCCGCTTTGGCCATGTCCGCTTTGGCCACTTCCTCTTTGGTCACGTCCGCTTTGGCCACTTCCGCTTTGGCCACGTCCGCTTTGGCCACTTCCACTTTGGTCACGTCCGCTTTGGCCACTTCCGCTTTGGCCACTTCCTTTTTGGCCACTTCCGCTTTGGCCACTTCCGCTTTGGCTTAATGTAATTCTTTTGTCAAATGTAATTCCGTTTTTTCAAATGTGGTTCACTTACACCTTAGAGCCACCGCATGAGACAGCTTTTTGTAATAAATATGAATAAGTATTTTGGAAATATAACATTAAGAACGTAATAAAAATAATTCACACAGCTGAGATGAGCAGTTGTTGAGATATTTGCATGCACAGCAACAGGAAGTGATGTCAAAGGGGAACGTAAACAAAGCATTGCTTCTATGGCTAACAACATATTTTAGAAGAATCTGATGTTTCTTTTGATTATTTTGAGTCTATCAGAGAGCAGACGAGTCAGCACAAAATTATATTGTTTTAACTGAAAAAAAGATGCGGGCGTTCCTCTTTGATGTCACTTCCTGTTTCACTTTGCACCAAGTTCAGAATAAAATATGTCAATTTTGTGACAAAAACGGTAAAATCGTGTGTATTATGCAAAATTTCTTAAATATTAAGATGCTTTCTTCCACTTTTTTTTATTTGTAGGATGTGCACGTTACAGGCACTTTAAGAAAGCCTGAAAACTTGTTTATTAAAGTCATTTTAAATGATCACAAACACATCTGGCTGCTTGGAAGCAAAATATAAAGAAAGTAGGAATAGTGTAAAACATTTAAGTGAAGTCCTAGTTGATCGATTCCTCTGCACCTGCAATAGGTGAAAATGCACTTTCTGCAAGTTCTTGTCACAGAGATGTACCTTGTGTTTTGTCTTCTTGTGACCTCATGAAACCCTTTTTGTGTTGTTGTCAGTATGGCTTGTTGGAGGGCTAGTTTGTTGTCTGTGCCGGTCCTGCCGGGCCACTGATGTGTCAGTTTACAGCAAAGGAAGGTGAAACCAGCCGCTCGGATATTGGATTTCCACATGCCACAGAAAAGTGTTCAAAGCTGGAGCACACCTTCATGTTATTGTTCACTTGAGTTTCTTGTGTTGTTCTCTTGCCTGCACGTTGTCTTCCTTTTCATTTCTTTGATTGTTCTATTCAGTCATTTAAACTGTGCAGAAGAGAACAACTGCAGCAGGAAGCAGTGGCACGCAGATAACACCAGTCTGAATGAAGGGCTTGGTTACGAAGGACCAGGATGTAAACTCTCTCACACACTCACACACACACATATACAAACACAATTGGGAGCCAATAGGGCCGGACAACAATCTCTCTGGTAGGTCTTTTAAAAACCAATCAAGCAGACATCTTGGCTCTCGTCATTGTTAGCGGCCAACAACAGACTGCGTGTATCTCAGGATGTGGGGATGTGTGTCAAAGTTGCACAGAAAGAGCGTGGCGTCATTTGGCCCATCAATACTGTGAAGAAACCAAATGTAATAAAATGTTATCAGAAATGGGTTTTAAATCTTTGGTGTGAAAGAGAACAAGTGCTACATAGTCTGATTATGATTGTGTGGCCCTAAGTTCTGAAGGTTTATCCTACCAGAGCAAAGACGCAGTAAACACTGCATTAAACATTAAACACAGAATTGGTGCGGCGTGGCAAAAATGGAAAAGGATGCCGATTCATATTAAAGGGAAAGAGTACAAGATGATGGTGCACCCAGTCTTTCTTTGTGTAGCTGAGGTATGGACTTTAAAAAGAAAGGAAGAGGAACTCCTGGAAAGAACAGAAATGTGGATGTCACGTGGGATTCTTGGAGTATCTCTCAAGGATAGACGGTAAAACGACGATATCAGAAAAACGTTTGGCGTGGCATGCGTCACGGACAAGATACAGGATCAAGAACGGGGAATGAGATGTATGAGGATGTGCAGCAAATGGAAGATGACAACAAGGTAAAAAGGCTATTGAACACAGAACTTTTTGGTCAATGAAGCAGGGAACGGCAGAAGAACAGGTGAATGGATATGATCCAGCAGGATATGAAGACGTTCCATCTCACAACAGACAATACACGAAACAGAGCAAAATGGAGCAGAAGAAGCCATCTGGCTGACCCGAAAGGAACGGGACCTACAACCTGAAGGAGAGAGAGAGAGAGACAAGGCTACCATCGATGGTCATCCAGCACAGAGTGAGGAAAGCCACTTTCCCGTCCATCACTCTACTTTGAGATCATGAGTGGTGCACATCCTCCCATCGCCTGGATAACGCACCTCTCCATCGACATCTGTCTTTTTTGATTCAGACTCTAATCTGAGCTTTGCTACCCTCTAAACACACCTCCACATGTTCCTGACTGTCTCCATCTTAAAGAGCGACGTCCTGCTCTGACGATGACTCACTCTTGAGGGTTTGGTGTCAGAAAGCGTGATCTGCTGACTCAGAGTCCAGGTTCAAACCTCAGAACCCAGTCCTCAATGTGTTGTAACAGCATTTTCCTAGAATTTGACTATGAGTACTAATGCGCTGGTAAATACACAAAACCATAGTCAAGAGGTGACAAATTGCTGTCCATCATAGTGGAAGAACTGTCCTGGTGATTGGGCTCTAGAGATTTAACAAAACTCAAAACAAGTGGAAAAACAAAAGCTGAAGTCCAAGTAAAAACTTGGAAAGATGCTCGGAAAGCCATATTAAATGTAACTGCTGATATTTTTGTATTCTGTAGAACTACAGCTTTAATTGACTCGAATCTTGATCTACTTCAGTCTCTTTTTATTCCCCAGTCTTTTAGCGTACTTTTCATCCCAAACTGTGTTCATTCAGTCCGTCTCTCATGCAACTCATTTCGTCTTCATCTGACGGTTTTGTTTCAAACCGCCTACATATAGTCCACAATCATTGTCTGTACAGTCTTATACATGTGGAGGATTTCTGTGTGGGCACAAGGCGGCGTTAACATTTGCTGGAAGGCCTTCAGATATCGTGGTTTACATTTCTAACGGATGTTCACTGAAATCACAGTGGTGACTAAAATTGTTGCTGTTTTGTTTTTAATAAAATAACTGACATGAGTTTAACCAGAGTTGAGACTTGCAAAAAAATATGACTAAAAGTCACTTAGGGTCCACCTGGCATACCTTTTAGTCTCAGGGGAAACCCCTTAAAGAGATCTTGGTTGGCTAATAAATGTGAAAAAGTATTTAGCTTGTGTAGTTTTCATAACAAACATCATAAAAACAGCATGTGACAAATGCTTTGATGCAGAATGGAAACAAGTCTAAAGTCCCCTAATAAAACAGGATTAAGGTTTGAAGAAACAAATTTTCTCATCACAGGCATCAGATTAGATTATTTTTGTGTTCGCTTGAAGGCATTTACAGATGGTAGTGAGATGAAGGAAATCAGGAGTGACAACAAAGCTTTTGAACACCACTTTCTATTTATCTTCCTCTGATATTCGTCGATCAGATCCATCTTTTGTTGTTGCGAAACGTGGATTGAAACACGCTCGTTTGGGGCAAACTGTATCTTCCCCAACCCACACAGACACAAAACGCACAATCGCCACTTTTTCTTATCGTCTCCGTCCCAACCCTTCCTTTATATTATCACACAGCCCGAGGCCCGACTCCGTCCAGCCGGGCAGACATTCACAACTTCCTATCCCCAATGAGCGGCCATTTACAGTTCAGCTCCCTGTTATCAATTATCATCGTCACCATTATTACCACAGACCCTCCACTTCAAAGGCCGCATCAAAGCCGTGTCATCAGGGAGAGCTTTCACATGGGATAAAGATTTTATTTTGAACTTTAGTAATGTACAAAAAAAAAAAAACAGCAAACGGCAAAGATAAATGTGTCGTGCTACAAGGAGTCGTCTGTTGTTGGAGAATGTGTGATTCCCTGGTCGTTCTACTCTAAATTCTCCTTAAACAATACTTTTAAAAAAGCACTTTGAAGATTTATTGTATATACTGTATAGGTGTGTGTGTGGAGGTGGGGCGGCTTTGTTTCAGGTGTGTGGGGACCAACTGCACTATAATGAGCAGTCTTGTTTGTGGGTTAGGGGTTGACTAAGGTGTGAATTGCGGATGGGTTAAGTTAAGGCTATTCAATTGGCAGCCCGGGGGCCAAATCAGGCCCACGGATAAACTCAGTTCGACTCACCAGTGGATACATTTTAAATAAAACTAGATTTTAAACCATAAAACAAACTTCCTTAATGACAAAGTCTTCAGTTGATCCAAAATGCTGCTGCCAGAGTCTTAATTGGAGTTACTGGGAGAGATCATATCTCTCCAGTTTTAATTTTTCTGCATTGGCTCCATGTTAAGTCCAGAATAAAATTCAAAATCTTACTTCTAACTTACAAAGCTCTCAACAACCTAGCTCCATCTTATATTACAGATCTTATTGTTCCATATTTTCCTAACAGAGCACTTCACTCTCAGACTGCAGGTTTACTTGTGGTTCCTAGAGTTTCCAAAAGCAGAATGTGAGGAAGATCTAGTTCTCAGGCTCCTCTCTTGTGGAACCAACTTCCAGTTTCTGTCCATGAGTCTGACACATTGTCCAGTTTTGAGACTGGGATTAAGTGTTTTCTTTTTGATAAATCCTATAGTTAGGGTTGGCTTGGGTTTCCTGGGCTATCCCTTAGTTATGCTGCTATAGTCTTAGACTGCTGGAAGACAAATTGACCACATTTCTTGCGATGAAAAGAAGATTCAACACAATCTGCTGGCTTCCTTCCTCAGATAAATAACTTTTACTAATTGTCTTTGTATGCATGTGAATGTTTCTGTTCAGTGCCCTGAGACAACTGCTGTTGTGACTTAGTGCTAAATAAATAAACTGAATTGAATTAAGGTACAGAAATACTGTATTTATACAACTACACTGTAAACTGCAGCAGAACCAACTGGGTTTTATTTCTTCTATGGCTGTCTTGATAAAACCTAAAACTTTGTAATGACCTGATTTCTGTTCTTTTTCTTAACTTGTGCTTTCCTTTTGAGACTCCGTTCAGTTTGACTTTGAGAAACACCTTCATGTAAAATATCTCAGCGGTGCTGGATACTTGCGTTACACGAAACAGAGTTGAACAGTTAATCTAGTTCCTAATATTTGTTTACACATCAGAACTTTTTTTAATTTAAATAAATAATTTTAAACTATAAAAGATGTTCTACCATTGAGAAGAATGGTTGGGTAATTTTTGAAGTGATGTTTTGTCTACTAGTCATCAAAAGTCAGTCCCTTATCAGACGTGGCATTGAGCACAGAGTGTGAAGAAAAGTGCAAAAGTCTTCATCCAGCTAGTAGTCAAAGGACACTTTTTAAGGTTGAAAACTCTTTTTCAAAAACAATATACTGGTGTGAAAGAATGCTACATTAGCTAATATTAAACCTCTACCTTTTTATATGACTGTCTGTTTAGTTTGATGTTGTCTCAGTTGAAGGACGTCTGTGTTAATACAGGAATGTGTGAGAGCTGATGGATCATGCTCTGTGACTCATGTCCACTGATAATTAATTAACACAACATCATCCAAACTGCATATGCACAACATATGATATG
The DNA here is from genome assembly GCA_031762415.1 of Simpsonichthys santanae. NCBI lineage: Eukaryota > Metazoa > Chordata > Actinopteri > Cyprinodontiformes > Rivulidae > Simpsonichthys > Simpsonichthys santanae. Next base: position 16,242,678 of record JARVLU010000583.1, on the reverse strand, counting down.
ATGCATAAAGCATTTTATAAAATCAAATGTTAAGTGTAACACTTTTAATGTAAAGTGATAGAGACAGGTTGACAAAATAAATGCATGTTTCAAAATAAACCCACTCATTGTACTAAATTAGTTTTAACAGTTTTTAAAACCATATAAAGATATTATAATGTTAAAGCCAACAATTTTCAGTCAGGTCATCTGGACAGGTTTTTTGTTTTGTTTGTTTTTTGTGCTGAAATGTTTCACCTTCCATCCAGAAGCTTCATCAGTCAAGGAAACACACAACACAGAGCTGATTCTTCCCCCAGCATCTTACTCCAAAGTGGAACAAACTGGTTATGTTGGTGCTAAGTTGGTCTCTTTGGCACGCCCCCTCCTCTGGTGCCAGCCCTCTCCCTCATCAACAGTCATGTCAAACTGGTTCAAAACCAACAACCAGTAAGCTGTTGGTTGAAAATGTCCAGATGACCTGATGAAATTGTTGGATTTTATACCTGGATTATTTAGCATGGACTTTGTTGGTTCATAATGTTTATGCTTTTATATCTTAAAAGGTGCCACCTGCAGCCTGTTGATTAATAAAAAAATAATAATTATAGCCAAATAAATATACGATATTTATTTGTGCTTTATTGACATGGCACTGGTAATAATAAGATTATTAATTTTGTCTGTTCTTCTTTGTTTCCTCTGGTTGCTTCTCATCTAGCTTCATGACTGAAAAGCAATCACTGGTTTCAGATTTTTTTTCCTGATTAGTTTTATTTTTTTATTTTTTATAAAGAAAACATGATGTTTTTGCTGCTGTGTTGGTTTTCAGGTGACTGACCACATGGGCACAGTGAGGAGCTGCGCACGGCCGAGTGAAGAGGGGTCTGCTGGAGCTGTGCTCGGAGCTACGCTCATCCTCTATGGCACCCACCACCCAAACAAGGCCACCATCGGTACGTGAACTTCTGAGCCTGGACTGAACTCGAGCAGAATGACGGGAGCGAGCAGTTGAAGATGATGCATGCACTAAGATTTGTAACACTGAGAGGGCATGAGATCATAGAAATGCACAAAGTGGACAATTAAACCAACAGAAACTTTGAAAAGAAACACCTAAAATATAACATTACTTATTGTGTACGACACTTTTTTTATTAAATTTGTTCATTTTAAAATACAACACAAAACAATCTCATATTTGAGACTGTACAATCTAAAAATAAAATGAAGGGTAGCAGAATGAAGAAAAGAATCTTATTATATCTGCCCCCTTTTACAAAAAAGTAATTCAAACCAAAAAACTATCTAACATGTTACAGATTGAAAAAAAGAACAACTCACATAATTTTCAAACAGAAAAAAAATAATAATAATACACGATATACTATTTCATTTATATTTTTGCAATAATTTAGTTTTGATCATATTCTTAAAAATAATCATTGATTTAGCATTTTTTTATGTCAGTTTCCAGATTATTCCACAGTCCAATTCTATTGATTGAGGTTGACCGACCCCTCAAACTGGTTCTATATTCTGGCTTTACAAAAATCTCTGTTCCCCTGAGATTACAACAACTATTACGTTTAACGAAATGTATTTGTATATTCAATGGTAGTTCAGTTTTACGAGCTCTATACATAGTTGACAGAATATTGTAATCCACCAAGTCATGGAACTTCAACAATTTCAATTGGTAAAATAATGTGCTTGATGGATGACAATAATGTTTTCTAGTAATTATTCTTATAGCTCTCTTCTGTAGTACAAAAACAGGTTCCGTAAATGTTTTGCAAACTTTACCCCAAACATCAATACAATAAATCATGTGTGGGGCAATAATTGTATTGTACAACAAATACAGAGCTTTGTCATTTAACAGGTTCCTGACTCTATATAATACAGCAATTGCTTTAGCTATTTTTGTCCTAACAGAATTAATATAATGTTTCCATGTCAGTTTGTTGTCAATAATAACTCCCAAAAACTTCATTTCACTCACAAGACAGATCTCAACACCATCAATCATAAGTGGAACAGCAACAGTTTCCTTTTTTTTTCCACTGAATATCATGTACTTAGTTTTATCTAAATTCAATGATAATTTATTAATTTTGAACCAATTTTGTATTTTAACAAATTCTGCCTTCACAAGCTCAAACATCTAATCCATATCATTTCCCGAGCCAAAAAAAGTTGTAACATCAGCAAAAAGTAAACATTTGAAGAGTCCTGACACCTTAACCAACTCATTTACATAGAGAATAAATAGCTTTGGTCCAATTATACAGCCCTGGGGGACTCCATGTGTAATATTACATAGGTCAGATTTTACATCATTAATATGTACAAATTGTTTTCTGTTTCTGAGATAGCTAATTACCCACTGCAATGCTGGTCCTCTAATACCATATTTACTCAATTTTTCAATAAGAATGGTATGATCAACAGTATCAAATGCCTTTTTTAAATCAACAAAAATACTAAGACAATATCTTTTTTGATCAACAGCAGTGATTACTGTATTTGTTCCATCAATTCCATGAAAGCATTTGATGTAGAAGTTTTTGCTCTGAATCCGTACTGACTATTACTTAGAATATTATGTTTATCGATGAACTGGTCTAATCTATTCACAAATAGTTTTTCTAATATTTTTGAAAACTGTGGCAATAATGATGTTGGTCTATAGTTATTAAATATACTTTTATCACCATATTTAACTATAGGTACAGCCTTAGCAATTTTCATATTGTCTGGAAATATTCCAGTTGAAAAGGATAAATTACATATATGTGTGAACGGCTCAATAATATAACCCATTATGTCCTTCACAAGCTTCATGTTCATGTCAACCCAGTCTTTTGATATCTTAGATTCCGAGTCTTCATGTAATATCATAATAAAATGTAATTGTTCACCCAACTGTACATTTTATGAATTTTAAATGTGAATTGATTTAATTAATTGGAATTTGTTTTCTTTTAAGACTACAGTATTTAAGTCTTTCCAAATCCTTCAGTTCTTTTATTATTTTTGGTTGAGACACTTCACGTATTTTTATCCAAATGTTACCATTTCTTGTCCATGTAGATGTTATTTTATTGTTTTTTCAACAACCTTGCCTCGCATGCAATATTTCCATTTTTCTTTGTTAGATGTTCATTTATGTAGACCTTTGTTCCTTTCAGATTTTTTGCCTGCCTTATTACATTGTTTCTAGCTTTCATACTAGTGAACTTCATAATTACTGATGTTGTAGATTTTTCTGCTTTGATAGGCAAGGTGTGGATGGAGATGTCATCATGGTCCACATCCATATCCTTGCCTTTTAAATACGACACAACTTGCTCCTCCAGAGTCCGTTGTTCATCCTCTTGTTCCTCCTCTGTTGTGTCTGTACCTTTAGCAACCTTCGCATAGGACTGGCACTTGACCTCTAGTCCGGTTAAAACAAATTATTTAGTCTGGCATCTTGTTCCAGGTCATCAATTTTTTTTCAAGCTCTGCTATTTTATTGACTTTATTACTTACTATGATTTTCAATTTATTTACTTTTTCAACCAGTCCAACCAGAAGTTCTTGTTGGGTAGCTAACCTTGTTAATTCAGAGCTCATAAAGTTCAATGATTTTTTATTTTATTTCCTCCAGGTCATCCATATTTCCTAATTGTAATTCTTGTTTCTTTTGGCCTCGTCTATTCACCATTGTTAATCAAGTTTCAATCCTTTTGTTTGTAGATTTTCAGCTCATATACCAAAAACTGAATCCAAATACCGATGATCACCAACCTTTGATTTTCTGTGGCTGTGGCCCAGCAACCACAATGACCAGAACCGATGCCTTAGGACCGGAACTCACAATCCCGACAGGCCTCAGGACCCACCACGGCACGTCAGCTCCAGCAAGCAAACAAATCCACGGCTACTAACCGGAGAAACGCAGAGGCCCTCACCAAGGCCCACGTCTCCGACAAAGTTTGTCCCTCAGCAGCCCATGTCATCCACCAAAGCCTGCCGGAGAAGTGCAGTGACACCCACCGGAATCCAAGTCCCCGACAATGTCAGTCCAACAGCAGCCCGCGTCGTCCACCACAGCCTGTTGGAGAAGCGCGGCTTCCCTCACCAGAATTCACTTCTCCGACAAAGTAGTTCCAACAGTGGCACGTATATTCCACCACAGCCCGACGGCGAATAGAAGCGGCCTTTTCCGGTACTCACGTCGACATAGCCTGTCAACAACGTCTTGCATCGTTCACCCACAGCCATCTGGAGAGGCTCAACCACCCTCACTTCACCACTTCACCTGTCTGTGTCTTCCTCAGACTAATCATCAAATCTGTTTGTAATTAATTATTTGTTTGTTTGATTTATTAGACTCCTACGAGGCGCAGCGTTCCTCCACACGTCCACACACGTCCGCCATCTAGCCTTTTTAAAACTTTAATTCTTTCTGCCTGATCAAAACTAATGCTGCACTCTTTTAAATGAGCTGACAGCTACATGTAAATAATATTTCAATAAGTCAGAGTCAGAGATTCTTTATTGTCATTTGCACCACATGTGATACATGTGGTGGAACAAAATTATGTACACAGGGTCCCAGTTACATCCAACAATAAAATGTAAAAGAAAAACAGTAAT
>JARVLU010000583.1:16211768-16224740 GCA_031762415.1 Simpsonichthys santanae | reverse complement strand
TTCTAATCTGTAATACACAAACACACTAAGCTACATCATATATAGTTTTTGAGCAAGTCAGTTTTGACCTTTTTCTTGAATGTATACATAGATTTTGCATTTTTAACATCACTCTCTAGAACATTCCACATTCCAATTCCCTGGACAGATCTTTGCATACTTGGTCAAACTAATAACCCACACATTCAAACAATAAAAAAGCTATATCATACATGTGTAAAACTTTGTGCACCACAATATGTTTTTTGAGATTAGATGAAGTCTTGTAAGATGCTATCACCGTAGAGCTCAAGCATAGTTTGCATCCTTTTCACCCTCTGTTTATGAACAATTCCTCCGGGCACGGCCACGGACACTCGTCCTCAGCCTTCACCTCGTCATTTTCTCTGTTGACAGTGTTGTCCTCTGTCTCCATTTTGGCTTTTTCTACAAATATTTGGTTCATAAATGACTACAGAGTTACGTCATAAGCTTACCCCATAATCAACGCGTTCATGATCTGAGAGCCTTATTGGCTACAAAGATGCAGATGAAGGGTTTGAATATTAATTCAAATTGCAGCCGTACTCACTGAAAGTAGTGAAGTAGATTACACGGTCTAAATTGTACTTAAGTATAAGTAAAATTGCACACTTGAAAGAAATACTCATAAAAGTACAAGTACCCAAAAAATCTACTTAATTACAGTAACGTATTTGTAATCCATTACTTCCACCCCTGCAGAAAGGTTGTGAGAAGAGTTTGTTTGCAAAGGTTTAGAAATGTTTTAGACTACAGTATTGAAAAGTAGTGTGTGACATCATCATCTGTCAATTGAACGTTCCGTGGAAAATACTCAATAATAATAAAACTTAAACTGGGGTTGTACAAATCCCATTAAAGGTATTGAACTACCAGCTTTTACATGTAAAGTCCAACTTTCTGTGACCGGTTCCAACTTTGGATGATGGTTCTATACTGTGCAGCATCTCCAGAGATCCAGCCTTTGTCGCCCGTTTCCCTAAAACACCACAGTTCTCCACTGTTTCACATGCAGTTTAGTACAGATGTTCTTCAGTGTGCGGCGTTCCGTTCCTTCTGATCGAGATGCACGTCTTGATGTACGTCCTACACGTTTTATTGCAAAACTGAACATTCAGACTCAGGATGATACTGTTTTTACAATAGTCCCCGTGGCTCTATGAGACTGATCTGTATAAATAAAGGTTGAATGAATGAATGAATGAACAGATGTGTCCTTAATAACCTTAAAATGTCAGATGAATAAGAACTTAACGGTAACGGTTTGAGTTTGGGTGGAAAACAGCTCTCATTGATGGGACCCTAAAGAGAAGAATAGTGAGCTGCTCTTACGTTGTGCTTCCAGATGATCTTTCACCTTCTCAGACAGACGTTGACGCACACACACACATACACACACACACTAGATATGAGCAAACACTTTCTCTTTCCCTCTCCCACACTCAGACTCCATCTTCCGCTGCTCAGTGTCCAGCTCTGGGCGGTGTTCCCATCCCCATGGCCTTTCCCAGCACAGACAATGCTTTGTGTCCCACAAAGGAAGCTCTCATACAGGCTCTGGGGCCCCGTTTGGCCTCCCCCCCCCCCACACACACACCCCAGATCCCAGAAAGGCCCCCTGAGCCGCCCCGCCACAACCTGCTGAGGTGCCAAGAGGAACATCTGTGTGACTCGGGTGAGGAGACCTTGCAGAAGTTCTCACACTGAGAGGAAGAGCGCTGCTTATGTCCGTCTGTGTGCGAGGTTTGTCTCAGGCGGAATAAGTATGTCAGCGTTCATGCGAGCACAAGTTTCTGGGTCCTGGGAGTCTCCCAGCGCAGATAATAACGGTGTGAGAGGGGAGAAAAGGAAAGTGCTGCCAGATCTTTCCAGTCAATGGACCACGTGTCCGAGCGGCCGGCCTGCCAAGCACCGACTGAAACGAGGTCAAACCACCGAGCAGGGATGGATGAGAGACAGAGGACAGAGGCGTCATCAGCGAGAAGTTTGGATGGAGAGATGAATATAAGGATGGACACAGATTGAGGTTATTAAAATCTTAGAGATACAAATATTTAAATTTCACAAATCTGAACTCTTTAAGACAAACGTGTTCCTTAATAAACTTCCTGTTTTGTTGAAATCCATTAAAATAATGCCAACTTTTATTTTTTCATCAAGTAAAGACCTCAGTACTTTTACATTTTGGTCCAGTTTCTTCATCCTCCTATAGCTCCACTCATATCGGTCACACAGCCTGAGTAAACTACTCTCTGTGCATTTTGTAAAATCAAAACAGGGTTTACTTAAACTGACTGCAAATTATTTATGTGGATCCTGATGATGCATGAGCCTGAATATTATGTTTTGTGTGAACATCTTGAGATATTGGCTAAATAGGCTAAAGCAGGGATATTCACCTAAACTGGGCCTCAGTTACTGAAAGCCAACAGTTCAGGGGCCGGACATCCAGCAGTCATTGTGATTGAATAAGTTTGTTTTATGGTTTAAAATATAGTTTTATTTAAAAATGAACCCAGGCCGAACTGAGTTCACCCGTGGGCTTGATTTGGCCCCCAGGCCGTCAGCTGAATAGCCCTTGGCTAAAGGCAGACACTTGGATTTACATAAATTAAAAACTTGTGACTGTTTAAATCTGTTCCCGCTTTTTAATAACAATATCAAATTATAACTTCAAGTTTCAGAACATTTAGCTAAACGACAGTTATCCTTAAGTCGAGTTTATATTCTTTTGTTTTTCAAGGATTCAGTGTTTATTGTCATCAAATTCTTATTTTGCTGTACACAATGAAAGCCAGAGAACGAATGATAAATTACAAATAAGAGAAAACCAAAGGTACCAACAAAGTAAAATGTGTGAAATGTAACATCAAATAAGACAAAAAGAGGCCAATGTATACTGTATTAGAGAAGATAAAAAAAGCAACATTTGCCCCAATTTTTTATTTGATAGTTTTCTTTTTATTTAGTTTTAATTGTTTAGTTTACATTTACCAGGAGTTTTAATGAATTTGTTGCATTTAACCACATTACTGACGAGATTAGTTTTTTTTTTTTTCCTAAAAACTAAACAGGCTCTTTTTTGCTTTCTTTTCATTATCCCTGTTTATTATAAACATTTGTATTATTTCTGGTAGTTAAGACAAGATCTTAGCACTTGGTTTTTCTGTCTCACATTTATATCAGGGAGAATTTTTTAGTTTAAATAAATTAAGGTTTAAAAGGGGGTTGTACAAGTTCAGCCCCTGATGTTTCTGTAAAATTGTGCGTAGGTGAGAAATGGCAGGTGTTTTGATGCAAAGCTCGTGGAAATGTTAAATGAGTTTTATAAAACTTGCAAATCTCTTGGTTTATCATTATGTCTGTGTTTAAATATTAACTGTATATAATTTTTGCTGGTGGTGCAAGAGGTTCAAATCCCGGACGAGCCCCCAATTTATGTCACAACCCAGCTCTTTGGGCCATGATATAAAACAGAAACACAACATTTTTCTTATAAAAATAACAAACTGAAAGGCCTCAAACCATCACAGCCTGACCAAACAACCAGAAACCTCAGTGGTGGTCTACTTCAGGCTGCACACCTACAATCCACACCTTCACAGGTGAAGCTAATCAATCGGAGCAGAGTTGTTGCAGTGCCACTGCTTGACCATAAAATATGAAGAGGGGCATCACAATGCTTCTGCCACGACTGCATTAAAGCATTACAATAATTTCCTAGACCTGAAGGCTCAGTGAGTCAGATTTCCATAACAATGTTTATCCTTGAAGTGTTTCTTTTTGTTTTTCTGAGACAGACAGTGCAGCTGGACTCCTTCAAATACACACAACCAAACAATCAAAGTGCAGGAAGTGACATCACGCACTACCGACCAAAATACAGGAAGCATGACAACAGCCTCTGAAAGACATGAGGGACGCATCAGCTCTGCATAATCCACCAGCTGCTGCAGCTGATCCCACACCCATGAACACAAACACTGACTGCAGGTCAGCAGGAGACAACACTCAGTTAAAATAACACGTTTTATCACTCCAATGTAATTTTATTCAACATCTTTAATGCCCTGAGTTAGAACAAGGATATTTTAGATTAGTGTGGGAAAATGTGTACATGCTGTTTTATTGAGTGGACTTTATACACACTTCTGTTTAATTTTCTCCTAATTTACCACATCAGGTACTTTTCCACTTGACAGATTACTGGTGTTAATGTCTTAAATGTCCTGAGACATTTAACCCAAGACATTTATGGTGGGTCTAAACAGCAGAAACAAGTAGGTTATTACAGGAAGATAATGGATGGAGTCAAACTTCATCTGCTGATTTCCATGGAGCTAAACTCCCTGACCTTCTCTTTACCACAAATCCTCACAAAGATGCTGCAGCTGACTTTTACAAGCTGCAGCTCAACTCTGTGTGCTCATAGCAAACAAACATATGTGTTATAAATCAGGTGTTTAACACAAACTTATACAAAACCGCTTATGAGCTTTCACTTTGGTCTACAAAGTGACACACTTTTTTTCACACAAAGACTGTCCTTTAGCTAGGTTATATTTTTTATTATCATTGTTTATTTAAAGCTTGTGCTGCTCTGGTGTATTGTACAGCAAAATTTCATAATGTTAGAAATCGTCTGAGTTCTTTTAATAAACATTCATCACCTTCCACTGTTTGTGCTTTAACTTAGGCTACATGTAATGTCATTATTAAAAACAGGTCTTTTTTGTAAATGAGTCCCCAAAGCTCAATGGGATTAACCTGTATAAACAAAGGTTGAATGAAAAATTTGATGAATTGAAAAAATAATAATAATTTGACATTTTTGAGTCTGGATTACAATACAAAATACATTTTACTCCCTGGATTTCTTTTGCACAGCTTTTAAATTTCTAATTCTAAGTGAGATTTTAAAACCCAATGTCTGTGTAAATCACAACACATCATTGCAGAAATGCAAGACGTGACGTTATAATACAGGTCGTCAGCGATGAAGTATAATGAACGCAACTTATACTTCGAAGTGACTTACTGTATACGGTTATTTCCTCTTCATCATGTTTTTTTTTTTATTGATGCAACTTACATTCCAAAGCAATGTATACGCTGGAAAATATGGTAATGTTCCTATTTATTAGACCTGGTGTACTTTGCATTTGCACTCCTACAAATGTTTATTATTGTTTTGGTTTGTTTTTTCCTGATCAGAACAGTTTCAACACAGCAGGTAAAAACAGCCCAAATCTGATTTTTTTGACCCAGGTGTGACTCATATACATTTTTCTTGACAGTCTGAACGTGAAAAATATGTTTGTTTGTTTTTTGTTTGTTNNNNTCATTTGTGGTACTAAACTGAATACACATCTGATGTTTTTCAAAGCAACCGCAGTCTGCACAGACATGTCACATTTCATATGACTCCTACCTAACTGTGGTGGTGGTAACATGATCCAATTGTTAATGATATTGCTGCTAACATAATGCATTTTACATCTAGGAACTTCACACAACTTCTGCTGCAGAACAGAGGTCCAGTTGCTTCGTCTTTGTTCTTTCTTTCCCATGACCTAAACGAGAATCTACACCAACACGTGATACAAACGTTGGAGTTGGACCATACTGATACTAACGTGATGGGACTGATACTGGAGTTTGCTTCTACCTTCAGTACGTCGTCCCTATTCCCAAAATACAATTTTGCATTGGAGTAGTTTGGAAGCAGCAAGATCAAATGCAAACACTGGACAAAACAAGCATATTACCGTAGATACCAGTTTACTCTGTTCTACTTGCACAACAAATTCAGAATCGATACACACTTGCTAACATGTAGCATCCATATTTACTTCTGCAAACGCAGCATGCTGCATGCAGGGTGGAAGTAAAGAATTACAAATACTGGTATTCACATTACTGTAATTAAGTAGATTTCTTTAGCTACTTGTACTTTTATGAGTACCTGTACCGGTATTTCTTTTGTGTGTGTAATTTTACTCATACTTACGTACAATTTAGATTGTGTAATCTACTTCACAAGTCACTACTGAGTACGGCCGCAATTTGAATTAATATTCAAACCGTTCATCTGCATCTTTTTAGCCAATAAGACTCTCAGATCGTGAACACACCAATTACTTATGACGTCAGCAAAGGACAACACGTAGAGTAGAGAGTCATTTATGGACCGAAGATTTGGAGAAAAAGCCAAAATGGAGACAGACAACACTGTCAGCAGAGAACATTATGAAGTAAAGGCTGAGGACGAGGCACGTGGTCACGCCTGGAGGAGTTTTTCATGTACAGAGGGCGAAAAGGAGACAGAGTCCAGATACAATTTGTCTGATCTCTGTGGTGATAGCATCTAACTTCAACATCTCACACATATTGTGGTACACAACCTGTATATATTGTTTTTTAATTGTTTGTATGTGTGGGTTATTAGTTTGACTAAGTATGCAAAGATATTAGATATTGTCACTGCCATCAGTTTGTCTGTTACTAAAATAAGACGATTGGTTAAAAAGTTATTAATGCTCTGAGTAGTTTTTGAGAAGAGTACTTTGTACTTTTATTAAAGTTTTTTTTTTTTATAACACCAGTACTTTTACTTGTAACTGAGTGCAATTTAAGCAATGTAACAGTACTTGTAATTGAGTACAAATTTTCAGTACTCTTTCCACCTCTGGCTGCGTGTGACATCCACTGCTTGCTTCATGGCCGGGAAGTCAGACGAGGGTCGTTTTTAAATTATAACATGAAAAACGCACAAAGCAAACGGATCTGAGCAACAAGTCTGAATTACCGGTAAGCATGACGAGCTGCAGTGGGAGCTGGTTGTGACCATTGTGTTTCTGTACAAGTCCACCTTTATTCCCACTGAATCCGTTTGCCACAGTTTTACACTCGTTCCTTTTGTCTGTAAAAATTCAACGTGTCGTTATGTTCTGACATGCCTTTATCCTCCTCCTCATTAATTTTGCTCTGCGGACGCTTTCGTCCTTGTTTGTCCCCCTGCCTCAGTGTTTTTTCTCTCTCCCACATGTTCGACACACACAACAAACACACCACCACCCTCTGAAGTCCTGACCGGCTCCTAATGTCATGCCTCATAAAGAAGTATGCATCAAAAACCACTCCAGAACTCACACACACACACCACTAACCAGCACGCTCCCCAATATTCATGAGAAGAAAAGCTACAAAGCAAATATGTGTGGTGAAGCTTTAAAGTCTGAACTCTTTGCAGCACAACTTTGATTTTAACCATCCTGCTTCACTGTTTCCATCCTTTCCTTATTTTTTTTTCTTACTACAAACCCCTAAATACACACAATACACTCTTACACAACTCAACATGGACTCAGGCAAAAGCACACCAGTTGAGACTAACACCACACTGTGCCTTTCCTGTGAAACTCCATCTCTGTTTCCACAGGAATAACAAACACAGTTTAAATGTCTGAGAAAAACACAAACATCGTGGAATAATCCAGAGCCTGATGCCTGTTTTCACATAACATGCCCAAAATACCATGAAACCCCAACAAATAACCAAAGTATCTCAGTTTCCTGCAGTTTTTGAGAAAGTAAACGCTCACAAGCCTTGATGTTCTATCACTTTTCACACTTAAGATTCATCAAAATGTACTAATAACAAATTAAAATGTGCTAAATAAGCCTTATTTCCTCTACAGGAGTCCAGGAAAGGCAAAGATGGAAGTTGTCACAATAGTTGTAAACCAGTTTAAGTCATACTTCCTGCTGATGCTCAGTAGAAATTAAGATATCAGACCTCAGTGATGTTTCTAAATTGTCTGGTTAATAAATATATTAAACCTCCTGCAGTGTTTGAAAGCTTAAAGCTTTTTCGTATTTAGTATTTTCTGAAAATGAAACATGATTGCTTGCTTTTTTGTGGTGTCCCACAAAGCTCCATTTTCAGACCTATTTTGTTTTGTTTATACATGCTATCTATATTTAGAAAGCACAATTCATTTCATTGCTACGCTGATGACATCCAAATATATTTCCCTTTTAAAATGGATGTCTCTGCTTCACAGCAGCCTCTGTTTAACCGTCTACAAGATGTCAAAGGCCGGTTACCTCAGAACTGTCTGGCCTTGAACCAAAACAATTTGGAAATCCTACTCCTCTCCTGGGTTTGCTGATATTCTTGGCCCACTTGCTGCTGAATGTTCCTCCATTGTCAAGAATCTTGGAGTGTTTTTAGACATTTTAAATTTTGAGAAGCAAATATCCTCAGGTGATAAAAAAAAAAAGTTTTAAACAGTCTAATTGCCAAAGAGAAATCTTATATTCCTCCTAAGGACATGGAAACTCTTATACATGCCTTCATCACCTCCAGACTACTGCAACTCTTTGTTGGTCTTGAACAGTCGGTTCTCCATTGCCTACAGTTAATCCAGAACACTGCTGCAAGTTTTTTTGTTTGTTTGTTTAACAGGTACCAGAAGGCATGACCGCATCACTCCACTTTTACACTGCCTGCCTGTTAATTTCTGTATTGATTTTAAGATTATTTTACTTACTTTTAAAGTTTTAAATGTTTTGGCACCCTGTTGATTATTGGAACTTTTTGAATTCTACACCTCTAATAGAGCACTGAGATCCTCCATCCATACACTATTAGTGCAGCCGAGGGCTCAATTAAAGCACAGAGGGGATCGGACTTTGGCAGTGGAAGCCCCTTCGTTCTGCAGAATCTGTAGTTTCTTTAATCCCGCCTGATAACTCCTTTTTTATAGTGGCTTTAAACTCAACTTTGGTTTTTAGTTCCCTCAAGAGTTTGATGTGACATTTTCCAGTTTTTAGCCTACTTTTAGATTATACTTTTAGATTTTAATGTCACATTTTTTTATTTTGTGAAGGAAATGCAAGAGCAAACATTCAAAAATACTATTTGGTGTATACATGTTCCAATATTTCTAAATATTGCAGTTTATGCTTATCAAAAACATTTAAAAGCTTTCACATTTGTTCCTCTCCTTCAGATTCTGTGAAGGTTCGAAAACCTGCTGAAAAGATGATTGTCTCAAGGTGCTGGAGCAGCTAGATCTCAAAATCTGAAAATTAAACCGTAACACTGGCTGAACCCGTTTTCGCTCCGTTAATGCAATCTCTGAAGCACGGTGGTGGCAGCATCATGATCTGTGGCCCCATACTCAAAACTGAAAACGATAAGTCCAAACAAATGTAAAGCTGTTATAGTGGAGAAATGAAGCAGCAGCTGAGTTTTTGACTGAAGGTGAAGAAGACGGCTCACAGATGTTTCCTGTCCAGTTTGAAGAAGCCTATAGGAAACGATGAACCGCCCAAATCCAGGTATTCAAAGGTTGTTTATCTACCGAGAGGAATTCAAGGATTCAAATGTGGCCAAAGGGGTTTTAAATTACAGAATGAAAAAGGATGTAGTTGTCTAAAAACATCACTTTTATGTGTTTGGATTAGCACTTCAATGCAACACAACATGTTAAGAGTTCTGAAAAACCATCTACGGTATGTGCGCAATGTTTTGCATGTGTTTGTCGCCGTGCACGTGCGTAATCCTTTGCAGCCTTTTCGCCTCCCTCCCTCAGTTTCGTGCCTGGGAAGCATCCGTGGGGGCGGTGGTGGGGTGGACTCTCACAGCTGCTCGGTGAGTGGCCATTTGTGTGTTTAGCAGACAGCTGTGTGGACGGCCCAAGCAGCCGTTACAGTAGGAACACACACACACACACAACACGCACGCACACACACACACAGCCATGTAATCTCAGCATCAAACATCACAAATTCTCTCTAAAGGGGGGGAAAAATCAGCTGAACCCATGCAGAGGGCTCAAATGATGCTACAATCTCTTAGTGAGTGAGTGTGCATGTGTGCCTGTGTGCGTGCGTGCGAGTGTGTGAGACCAGGACATGACCACCAGACGGTAAAGCGGTGACCTCTTTTCAAGTGTGCAGGCTGAGACAGGATCATGTAATATGGTTGACTGAACATTCATGCTACCCTTTACCATCTTGTGCATGTCCGTGTGTGTGCGTGCGTGCGTGCGTGCATGTGTGTGTGTGTGTGTGTGTGTGTGTTTACCTTGAAGACAGCAAGTTGACAATTGTATATATAAAAAAAAACAAGTCAAATTTATACTGTTTAATGTCAAGAGCAGTTTCGACTCATTGTCAAATTAAATCATGTTCAAAGCTAAAGTGCAACTAAAACAAAAAGTTTCAGTGTGAAGGTTAACTATAAGTTTCAGTAATGATCATGATTACAGAATCAGAACTGAGAAGAACATGTGATGTTCCACATATCTCACCTGAGGTATTTAAACTCTGCCTGCAGAGTCCATGAGAGCCAACACAAGGCGATTATTTTTAGGAATTTCCTTTTAACAGGCAAGGTAGCGATGAAGTGTCCTCCCTTACCACAATATATGCACCCTTTGGTGTTGATGTGCTAATGTCTGTTCTCAGGAGAAAGCCTGGTGCGTCCAGTCTGCATGGGTTCAGGTTCAGAAACATTTGTTACCTCTTTTGGTGGGCTGTCGTTTGTGAACTCCAGAAGTGCTTGGAAACCGGAAATGGGATGTTCTCGAGACTTATAGTTCTGCTCTCTTTGTCTCGCTCGAAGGTGGTCATCTATCCAGATGGCAAGGATTACTAACTCATCCGAGTCTCTTGGCTCATCTCTGGTGGCCGACTGATCCTTGATTTGTTCATTAAGAGAATCAGCCAACGTACCTCTCAAAGTGTCCCCATGCATGCTCAATAATCCAGGTAGAAAAAGCTGACAAGGTTAAGTCAGGCCATCTGTGTTTCACCGAAGAAGACTCCCTCCAGATGACCTGACTTAGCCTTGGGTACCTCTCAAAGGTTTCTCCTCCCACCTGGTCTCCTATGTGAGACGGAAGTGAAATGAAAACTCAGAGCCTCCCTTGATGCATGTTCAACAATGTCTTCACTGCTGCCTCCTCATGGAGCAGGTGGTCGAAAACTCTCTTTAAATCCACCCAAAAAGTTTGGAAAGGTAAATTGTCAACAGGGTGTGAGTGAAAGTAAACATGCCACCATCTTACAGTATTTTAGAGCACTAACAATATAGGTCCTTCTGATGTCTGAAGCGTAGGTTGCAGGGGCCTTGTTGAAGTGAGGTTACTTCAGAGGATGAAATCATCAAACTCATCAGACTCTGAAGGCCTAATATCAGGTAGGATCTTGCTATCGCTGAAAGACTTTGTGCGTTGACCAGAATGTGGCGGACCAGGTAGGAAACTATCAGTCTTACCTTTGGTGTTGGGCTGGGCGAAAAATGACTGCTGTGCCGAAAGCTTGTTTTTCAGCTCCTGAACTTTATGAGCTCGTAAAGAGGTTTTAGGAGGGGAATCCTGAAATGCTTGAAATGCTGTTCCAAATCACCCCTTTTAGACAAGGCAGCACTTGCATTACAAATAAGACAAACAGACTTCATATGTGAGAAAACAAAAAAATAGTCCTCCCACTCCGGGTAAAATAATAATTTTTGCTAGCTTGTTAGCTCGTTTGTCAGCCATCTTTTTGCACAGAGATCCTGCTCGGCTTTGTTTTGAACCTAGATTTTACAGACAAAAAAAGTAACTTTCCATCATCTTGGGGGATTAATAAAAACTGATTACTGGTATGTTGTTTTGCATATACCATAATAACGTTGACATTTGTTTTATCATGCTTAGAAATAAAATACAGGTAGTCCCCGACTTAAGAACAAGTTCCGTTCCTACGCCTGTTCGTAAGTCGAAAATCGCCATAAGTCGGAAAATACGTCCAAACGGCCCCTCGTACATACAGTACTGTATTTTTACAAGCACTTAGCCTATCCTAACACATTATCCTACATAATTATCAAAACCCACATACATTTAGGAGCCATAATGAAGGAAAAAAAGAGTTAATTTCTTACTGGGAGCTGATCATTTCTTCCTCCGTCTGTTAGCATGTTAGCTCGTTGCACGTCCGAGCTCTGCAGCTTCCTGCTGCTTCACGCGGTCCATAGCGTTTACAGCAAGGTCTGTTAGCATGTTAGCTCTTGCTCCTCCGGTCCAGTTCCACTGTTTTCTGCCATCTGGCGACACCATCCACTCGTCCATCCTACAGTAAGGTCCGCACCTTTTGTTTACGAAGTAAAACCGCCCTCCTAACCTCCTCTGCTCCGGTCTGCCTGTAGCAGTAAGTTTCCACTGAGTGCGTCAAGCTATTCTCCCCCCTCCTGCTCCCTCCTGTAAGTTTTGTTTCGGTACCGTATATTCTGGTGTAAAGTTGCATAAACGCCGTAACTCGAAGCAATGCTTTTCAACGGGAGCGCGTTCGTAAAGTTGAATCACCATAAGTCGGGGACCACCTGTACTGGTTTAAAAGCATTTGTGGATAACAGAGAAATGCGTGTTTATGGGTGAACTTACAGAACAACCATACGTGTGTGATCATGATTTTTGGGTGAAAGAAAAGCTTCAGCTTTGTGTTAAGCTGCTCTTTTTGTGCATGTGCTTAAGGAGCTCTGATTTGTGCATCCTGTTACCATTTATTTGAGACAACGGGGAATATAAACTTGATTAAAATAGAGATGTTTTAGGGGGTTGATCAAAGTCAGGGGAGGCAAACCATCATCTCATATTGGAGTCAAATAAATCTAGTCTGTTGTTTCGAAGCACAGACAGGAAGTTGTTGTGGGAGTCTCGGAGTAGCGGGTGGGGGCAGGCGGGCCGAGAGAAGAGCGTGACCCCAGTGTTAGTGTTGGTCCGACCACAGGGACCCAATAAAAACAGAGCTGTCAGGAGAGCTCCTGACTGCGAGGCTCTGTGTCAACCCACAGACCAAATAAACAGCAATCAGCGTTGCACTAACCACTCTGTAACACACACACACACACACACACACACACACACACACACACACACACACACACACACACAC
>JARVLU010000583.1:16193045-16208129 GCA_031762415.1 Simpsonichthys santanae | reverse complement strand
AAATTATACAAACATATGATATGCCCCATTGACAAGAATCTGGTCTTTTTCTTTAATAAATGTTAAAAATCATTAGATATTTTATACTTTTTAACGTCACCGCTACTTGCCACAAATGCCCCCTCCAGCAAACCTAAAGTGGCCCACGGTTGATAATCACAGTTGTAGCTTGTTGCGTCTCCGGACACGTTTAATGTTGTGAACAAAGGCGTAAAAATGGCTCTTTTGATCGTAAAGCTTTCAGACCCCTGCTCGTGATGTACATCTCCTGCAACTGTTGGTTTTGCAAATACAAATGGCATTTTTGTCTGTTTCAACTCATTCTTTTACACTGCTCTATCTGTTTTTAACTGGTTCCACCATTTTATCCAATGTGTGTGTTGTCGACCCTCCTAAACACACACACACAGACGCACACACACACATTAAACCACCACACATGCATTTGTAAATCTAAATACACAGCGCGGCTCCCACACAGCGAGCTCTGGTTCCCAGGCGTTCCTCAGGCGCTCTGCAGACGCAGATGATTCCCTCACTCGGGCCTGACTCTTGACCCCCCCATCATTACGAGGGTCAGAGGACCGGCAACCCTTTGAGGAGCGGGGGGGATGAGCTACGTTGGATCCCAAGATACTGAGGGGAGGGTTTCTCTATTGGAGGTCAAATGTCAAACGTTAAAACATGTTTCAACTGTTCGAGCTTGTTATCGAATTAGTGGGCGAAGGCGAGCGATTGGAAGTTCGGCCTTTAGCGCTGGAAGAGTGTGAGCATGTGACAAACGTGTAACACACACGTCCTCACATGTCAGCACACCTTCCAGCCTCGTTGGGACTCGTGCTGCACCTGCCTGCTCGTCTCGGCTCAGCTTCGGCTTCTGTTTCAGTTGAAATGTCAACACGGGCCACGGTTGAGGTTTGAGAGCGCGATCGGGTCAAACTTAAAGCGAATAATTACCTCGAACTGAGATGAAAGTTTAAAACACTGCCTTTGTTCTCTGACTCCGCTCTCACAGTGACCACCCACCAGGAGTTTCACCAGCTCCAGACGTGAGTCACACCCAAACACCCACCCCCACCTTGAAGACGAATGAAGAAAATCTCCACTTTGGATCTGAAGCTTCACGTTGATTTCAGACAGCACTGATTAGTGAGAAGAATGCAGCAAACAGGAGCTGCTTCATCCCATCCACCTGTTGAGTTCAGATACCAGACGGAGGATTAGAGGAACATTAGGAAGAATGCAGACGAAGAGGGTGCGCCTTCATTTCCTGTGGAGAAAATCAAGAAATGACAGAAATAATCTAACCATCAACCCTCCTGTCGGACAGGTTCATCAAAACCTTCAGATTTTTTTTTTTTTAATTTTCTTATCAATATATCTGACAACACAGATTTTATTTTATTTTTTATGAATGCATTCACAAGAAAAATCATCCCCTGCTGAAAAATATCTATGAAAGCATCATGTCTTCAGATAAAGTTGATAAGAATAAAAAAGTGTTTTCAATATTTAGATTCTTGTCTTAATTAATAATTGTTTTGTTCAAATACCAATTAATTATCAAATCAGTTGCAACGAGAAGTTGGTTAATAAACAGAAATGCTTTGGCGGCACATTTTATTACTCATTGAGAAATTCATCTTCATATATGAATGAGCTCCATTTGTATTATTTAATGCCCCTTTGGTTGCAAATATCATATTTTTCAGACTATAAGGCGCACTTAAAATCCTTTAATGTTCTCAAAAATCTACGGTGAGCCTTACGTATTGTGTCTGGTTGTGCTTGCTGACCTCGAGCCGATGTTATGTGGTGAACGGTGCTCATAAATCTGTCAAAATGTTTTAGTTTTGCTTAATAGTCTGAAAAATACATTAAGTGTGAAGCGTAAAAATATAACTCCTATAAAACAAGGCATGTGCAAAACAGTGTTTTGTTTTTTTCATCAACACGAATCAGGCGGTGGCTTTAAACTTTTTCTGCCATTTATCATTTTGTTGAAGTAAAATTAATCAAAAATCAATAAATCTGTAAAAAAAACTTATTGACATATCAAACATAATGCTTCTAACATTTGAGTCTGAAATAAAAAAAAACTTGTGTTATAGTGTTAACATCTTTCTCTAGCAGTAAGTTCATCTTAAAAGTGTGATTGTTTCCACTTGGGCATTTTTATTGTTCTTTACATCAAAACCAGAAATGACTGAAAGATCCTGACTTTAACTAACTTCAGTCAGAAGTGTGTTTTGAATTCTGCTCAGTTTTTTTTTTTTTTTTAGATAAAAAGGAGAAGCAATAAAGATTCAGTTTGTCACATATTTAAACAATTTCGATTATCTTTGGGGTCAGATCAAATGGAACTGGAGTTTAACTATTTAAAAACTTGATTTTACTGATGCACACTTGTGACTGTGTGCATGTTTCAGCTCAGGCCAGAAAAAAGAATTTCAACCAACCACCTCAAGCTTAATGATCATTACCTGTTTTAAACTGTAAAAGGAGCAACTGCTGCTAAAACTTCACTTTTCTTTATGTACTGTCCACCAAAAGCAGTCAGGCGCTGTTACGTCACAAAGCATTTGTCCGTTTTATGGCAACATGATGAGGATTTAATACCGTGTTGTTGGTTTAAGCATGAATGATTTAGGTCGTGGATGAGTAAAGAGTTAACGCTCCGCTGGAGTCAAGAAAAATTAACTTCTGTAAAAACGCGGGAAAAACTTTAAACCCGCAATGAGTTTATTCAACAACAACAATAAATGCTCATGTTCATATTCTAAAACTTGAGGACCAATCAGAAACATTTGTCATTGTTTCTGGGAGAGGGGGGGTTCTCGAACACTTCCCATGGGGACAGAAGACAGAGACGAGTGTCAGTGGGTCAACTTTGACACATCCTTCACTTCCTCAATTCATCGACTCTGACTGATGTGTTCTGTTCGGATCCAAAGTGGATAAAAAAACAAGAAGAATGGGAGTCGAGTGGGGTAAAGGAGAAGGACAGAGCTCTCAGGGGAACCAACAAATGATTGACATGGACAAACAATGAAACCACACTCAAACCCCCCACCCTCCTTGAGGACAATGCAAGAGGCTCTCACAGATATCTCTCCCACAAACAACCCACCCTTCTTAAAAACACCCACATACACATAATTTCGCTCTCAACCCCCCTCTCGCTGAGGGACAATTGTCGGGTGTCACACACGTCTGAACCAGAATTAGCGGTTGCTTCCGCTCTCTGTCAGGGGAAACAAAGTTAGCCTTCCTCTGAGCTCCACACAGCTCTATTTATAAACAATAACAAGGCTCGGCCTCCGCAGAGACAGCCGCTTGGCGTATTGTCTCCGTTTCAGGCGGATGGACATCTGTCTGTGGACAAACCTGCAGACGCCGCAGCACTTAAACGATTCTGTTTCATTTGAACTTTTTTTGAATTCCACTAATTGTCATTTCAAGGCACATGCAGAGGAAATAAAAGTCCATTTTGGTCAAATTGTTTTCCACATTTTTCTGCTTGAATCGAGTTTTTGATGCAGTTGAACCATTTTCTTTCAGCTTGCCTCCCAGATTAAGGCTCTATCATATATTTAAGAGTAAAAATGGTCAACGTTTAAAGGAATAAATTTAATCAGATGTTATATTTATTTGATATAGTCCCTATAATAGTTTGATAAAACAGTAGAGCATTCTCTGCATGGCAAGAGATTTGTATGCTTTGAGTAAATTTTTTATTCATGCATAAAGTGAAAATTTGGGGACCGAGTATACGATCCTGCAGAACGCCATGAATAGCTTTGATGTTCTGATAAAGGCTTGTCATTTAAATGAACAAACTGATCAAACCAAAGTAATTTAGACCTGTCAGAAACGATTCATTTAATACCAGTAACTCAAGCCTCTGTTGTCAAAAGGGTCAAAGTTGCTGTGAATAAATACACATCAAGCAAATAGTAGTAACATTGAGTTTCTACACATGCAGTTTGCACATGTGCACAGATAAATGTTCAAATCAGATGTGCTGTAAAATAAACTTTTTAAAATGTTGACTTCTTAGTGCAAAAGTCATGTAATGTACTTAATGTACTGTATTTAATCCTATAAAAGTTTTTTTTATAGGATTTTAGGGTGCAAAAATAATCAAGCCAAAGGTTTTCATTCTAAGAGCTTTTTGCTGAAAATAAAATAAAATAACTTTACTAAACATTTTTTGGAACCTTTTTTGTTTTGTTTTTGAATGTCCAGTGGACCAGAATTAACTTTTCTAGATTTTTCTACCTGGATTATTGAGCATGCATCAGAATATTTTCTTGAACTATCCTAACATTCTCTTAAATTCTCTATTATTTTACATCAGTACTATAAGGATTATAACATCAAGGTTCATGCTCAATAATTAATAAGCATTATAACATTTTTCTTGCTGTAAATCTACAAAAATGATTGTGTAAAGCAATAATTTTTTTATTTAGTAATAAAGTAGTCATAACCTGTTTTTTTATTATTGTTATAAAAAATAAATAAATCAGATAAGTCCATTTCTTGTTTGCTTTTTAGCAATGTCCAACTCTTTTAACTTAAGATGAGAAAACTCTTCCCTTAATGAGGCTTCACCACTTCTACTGTTTGAAGCTGGGTGTTTTATAAATGCAGTAACGATCTCAAGCAACACATTAAATAAATAAACTGATATAAATCCAGATGTATAATTTATGTTCGTCAATCAGGAACTGTGATTTAAGAAGAGGAGGCAGCTTAAAATAACACCAGAAACTGAAAATTTTCAAAATGGAAATTCAGACAAGAATAAAATTTTGAACAATTACATTTATTTCCAAAAGTTGAGATGAGATATATGGAATTGTGCATGCGCAGTTTGTTGTTTTGACTTTAAACTGCTTGACAGACACATTTCCACACAGAAAGATGGTCTAAAACCTGTTGTCTTTGTTAACAAACCTGAAACGGTGAGCGTTGCAGAAACTTCAGCATTTGATCCCCTGACGCGTTGGTCTGTTAACTGAGAGTTCCTGAGCGTGATGTTAACATCGTTTATCAAAATCACTCTGTCAGCGAAGCAGCTCGGCTCCGTTTACACCCCCTGAAGACGTGTAGAGCAGGAAATCACATCCAGACAAACCAAAACACCTGATGACATGTTGGACGCTGACTGTGGAAACATATGCTGAGACGAGTTCATCTGTGAAATGCTCCTTCACGGACAGCTTCAAAGATTTTTTTTAATGAAATTTGCAAAAAGCAATCATTGGATGTACAAATAATCATTAACATTTGGAGTTAACGTCATTTAAGATGGCTGCCACATCCAGCTGACCTTAAAACTTCCAAGATTTCTGTAATTCTGTCAATTTTACAGATGAAAAATTTTACCATTACTTATTTGGAGTCATATTTGTCTGTTAGCAAAATTTCTCACAAACCACTCCGCAGATTTTCATGAAACTTTCAGGAAACAATCATCAGATATGCTTCTGAAAGAAAATCCATTTCAAGATGGCAGCCACGGGCAGCACGGTGGCGCAACTGGTAGAGCTGCTGCCTCTCAGCGAGAAGGTCGCCGGTTCAAATCCCTGTCCGGGGGCCTTTCTGGGTGTAGTTTGCATCCTCCCACAGACCAAAAACATGCATGTTCGGCTGATTGGTGTAAATTGTCCCTAGGTGTGAGTGATAGAGTGAATGGATGTTTGTCTCGTTTGTCTCTATGTGTCCCTGTGATGGACTTGCGACCCGTCCAGGGTGTACCCCGCCCCTCGCACTGTGATTGCTGGATATGGGCACCGGTGACCCCTGTGACCCAAAATGGAAGAAGCAGGTAAAAGATGATGGATGGCTGTATATGTCTGAGTCATCGGCTACCCGATCAGACTTGGAGAACTTAAAATTACCTTCAGTAAATCCTGATATTGTTGGGGACTTGGAGAGGGAGTTCTCTGTAGCTGAAATAAACTTTGCAATTAACCATATGCAAAATGAGAAATTCCCTGGACCATCTGTTTTTAAAGAATTTTTCAAGTCTACTCTTACCTTTACTAATGTCTGTGTTTGAAGAGTCATTTGCTGCACACATATTACCACTGTCCACGAGTCAAGCTGTAATCACACTTTTAACTAAGAAAGAGAAAGATCCTCTAAACTGTGGCTCATATCGACCTAGCTCACTTTTAAATACTGATGTAAATGTACTTGCAAAGGTCCTGGCAAAACGACTAGAGCGGGTGGTCCGCACAATTGTCCCGCCTGACCAGACAGGGTTTATTAGCTCCTATCTGAAGGACTGACTCCTGTTGTCACAGTGTCCTGCTACCCAGTTGTGGATTTCACAAAAATAGTCTTAAACATGCTTCATTTGTGTGTTAGTTGAGCTGTTGGTCTTGATGATTGAATTGCGCTGAAAAACACATGGTCCTTGTGTGAATTTTGATCATTTCTGGTGTTAATTGTGAAGCATTTTCATCAAATTTATTGGAGCCGTCCTTAGAAGAATACCAGCATAACTCAGATGAATAGAAATGCAATGTGTCAAACACAGGGTGAGTTTGAGCTGCAAAGAGTCCACTTTTACTTGTTTCAGGCAGAGTTTGACTTCAATGGTCCCCAAGGAATGGTGGAACCTGCCATGGACGATAAAGATAGGACAAACAGTGATGAGGACATTGACTGTTTAGTACAAAATGATTTGTACTCCTGCTTACACAGGAATGTGATTTTCCCTTACTTCTATTGGGTGTTGACTGGGATGATGGAAGTGTTATCTGCTGTGCTGCAGGTGAAGGCTGAATAAGGTTAACTACTAAGACGGGGCTCAGCAGCACATACAGATAGAGGTATCTGTATGTGCTGCACAATGGCACAGCTGTGGTGCACTGTGCACAGCTATTAGTATGCAGAGTTCATCTTGCTGCTTAGTCTCCACACTGGGACTTTAAAAAAATCAACTTTCAGGTCCAGCACCTAAATGAAGCACATCAACTGGTCTGTTTTTTTATTTATTTATTTATTTATTTATGACAATGAGGTTAAAAATGATTACTGCAGATCACTGTTCAAAAGAAATCTGTTCAACGCTGTCTCTACTGGTCCTCTTCAGAAACTAATTTCATGTCAAGGAATCCATACAGTGTTCAAACATTCAGTTCAGATGTTTTGCTGCAGTTGTACATTTGTAAAAACAAACAAACAAATAAATCAACAAATAAATAAACAAACAAGCAAACTGGGGTGGACTTGAGACCTGTCCAGCGTGCACCTCGCCTCTCACACAGTGACTGCTAGATGTAGTAAATGGAATGGACTGTATTTATGTACAGTAGTATCTTTTTATCTTATCAAGACGCTCAAAGCTCTTTACAACAATCTGTGCCTCATTAACCCATTCATACATCACTCTACTAGATCTATACAGAGCTAATCTGAATCTGTAGAGACTAATCAGAGCTATAAATCACATTCATGCACTGATGGGACACACATCAGAGGCAAGGAGGGGTTCAGTGTCTTGCCCAGGGACACTTCATCATGTGACTGCTGGTGGAATCGAACCCTCAACTCTCCTTTTGGAGGATGACTGCTCTAACCACTCAGCCATAGTTTAGTTTAGTTTATTTTGTTCTTTTTTTTTTTAATACAATACAAAACAATCCCATGAACAATAACATACAGAGTATATAAAAAAAAATGAAAGGTAGCAGAAAGAAGAAAAAATCTTATTATATCTGCCCCTTTTTTCCAAACAATTTGTTCAAACGGTAATAATCTTGTAGTAACAGAACAAAATGAATAACTTTCTAATTTTTCTAA
The DNA here is from genome assembly GCA_031762415.1 of Simpsonichthys santanae. Classification (NCBI taxonomy): domain Eukaryota; kingdom Metazoa; phylum Chordata; class Actinopteri; order Cyprinodontiformes; family Rivulidae; genus Simpsonichthys; species Simpsonichthys santanae. The sequence continues at coordinate 16,200,308 of JARVLU010000583.1, read as the reverse complement.
CTAATACAATACACTACAAACTAGTTACATCATTATCGCACACAGTTTTATGTACTAAATAAAATACAATATTTAACTATTTGAACACTTTATTATAACGTAGTGCGGCTTGTTTGTATGTGTTGCGTTTAAAATTACAGCTAATTTGAGAATGTCTTTTGTCTGACTACCATCACTTATCCTTAACAGTGAAAATAATTATAACAGAGTCCTGATTTAACTTTGTTGGATGTTTCTACCAGGATTATTATTGAGCATGCATCAGGATAGAACAGAGTATTAACCTTGGAAGTCTTGGTTTAGATTAACTGATAGTGTTCATTCTGATCAAAGATTAAATAGTGTAATATAACACACATGTATGTAATACTAAAATAAGTCTTGTGTTTCAAAGCTTCAATTATAAAAACTGTGTCAAAATTGGTTGAGACATAAGGAAGTCATGAATATTTTAGGGGGATAAAAAAGAAACAGGAATTTCTCACATGATCCCCCAAATTCTGGGGCTTCACAAATCATATCAAGTCAAGAGATTTAAAACGTTCATAATAAATTCCTAATTCTCTTTTAATAAATTTTATACATCCGATGTGTGAATTTTGATTGCTGAACTATATTAAACGTATGCTTAAAGATAGAAATTGGGGGATTGTAACATACCTGAAAATGTGATTATGTCACACATTGGTTGAATGATAGTTAAAGATTTAGGAAATGCAAATAGACACATTTCAACACTTATCTAATATTTTTGTTGAACGTCACAAACTCATTCAGTTATGCTTTCATTTGTTTTGATCGTTTGCTGCAGTGAACGTGTAAATCAAAAGCAAGTGGCCCATTCTTGTTAACTTTCTTTCAGCACGATGCCCAGATGGATTATTATGGGACTCGACTCGCCACCTGTTCCTCAGACCGTACCGTCAAGATCTTTGATGTCAGGAATGGAGGACAGATCCTCGTGGCAGACCTCAGAGGGTAAAAAAATCTCAACTTCACTAGAAATAGAGCAAATGCATCAGAAGGGGAAAACTTAATAAAAAGTTGGTTACTGTCATGAATGCAAGGATATCTAGCATTAAAAATGTAACATTAAATTAACATTTAACACTTAAACACAAGTATCATGGGTGTGTCTGTATTTTGCAGCCATGAAGGCCCGGTCTGGCAGGTAGCGTGGGCTCACCCGATGTTCGGCAACATTCTGGCCTCCTGTTCCTACGATCGTAAAGTCATCATCTGGAAGGAGGAGAATGGCACCTGGGACAAGATGTACGAGTACACCGGACACGAGTCGTCAGGTTGGGAGTTCACCGTGATAAACACATCACTGTTCTGGTGATTTAAATATTTCTCTTCTTTTTCCTCAATAACAGCACTTTGAGGCTGCAGAGGGTTTGAGGTTTATAACAGAGTTTTAGATACTGGAGTCTCTTTGATTCTAATTTTCTGATCAGTTAACTCTTTTAACTTGTCATCCATGGAGGAATTTATTTTAAAAATAATTTATTTGACAGAAGAAGTCAGTCTTGTTGTTAATTTAGCCTGATTTTCTTCCAGTGAACTCAGTCTGCTGGGGTCCCTATGAGTTTGGTTTAATCTTGGCCTGCGGCAGCTCCGACGGGGCCATTTCTCTGCTCACGTTTACTGGAGATCAGCAGTGGGACGTCAAGAAGATCAGCAACGCGCACACTGTGAGTTCAGCTTTAAATACGTCACATTCCTCATCACTACTGGGTCATTTTGGTTTTTATTCTTTTCATAGTTGTTGTTTTTTTTTTCCATATGTTTTTTGCAATCCAATTATTTCTGCACTACATATCAAACCTTTCAGCTCATTGCTGTGACTTATTTTTTGTAAGTTTTATGTTTCACAACATTTAACTTTATTTAAAATAATGTTTCCCATAAAATACATTGAGATTTCTGCATTTTTTTTTATTCTTTTTTAAACTTTCTTTAGCACACATACTTTTTTCTCTTCCTATTATACCTTATCTTTTATCTAGCTTTTTGCTACATTTGGCATTTAACTAAGCTTTTGCTCATTTTGGCTAGCCTTTTGCTACTTTTAGCTAACATTTGCTACTTTTGGCTTTTAGGTGGACTTTTTGTTATTTTTGGCTATATGAGTATATGACTAGTCTTTATGTACTTTGATACTTTTGCTTGTCGCTAACCACTTGCTACGTTTAGTTTCAAGCTAGCCTTTTGATACTGTTACTTAGCCTTTTGGCTCTTTTGGCTTTTTATTCTGCTTCTTTTTTGTTGAGCCCTTAGCATTCACTGTACATTTTCACAAAACATTTTGTTTCTGTGGTCTGACTTTGTGTTTGTTTTGCGTGTGAAGTGTCTTGAATGACAAGCCGTGTTTCTGCTGCAGATCGGTTGTAACGCAGTGAGCTGGGCTCCTGCTGTAGTTCCAGGCAGCCTGATCGATCAACCGTCGGGGCAAAAGCCAAACTACGTCAAACGCTTCGTCTCTGGAGGCTGCGACAACCTGGTCAAACTCTGGAAGTAAGTTTCTGTCGAGCAGAGCTTAAGTGGTTCTAATGGGGGCAGCAAACAAACCTAAAAATATGAATTTTTTTTAATTAAAACTTGATTCTTCCTGCAGAGAAGAAGACGGTCAGTGGAAGGAGGACCAGAAACTGGAGGCGCACAGTGACTGGGTGAGAGACGTCGGCTGGGCTCCTTCCATCGGTCTTCCCACCAGCACCATCGCCAGCTGCTCCCAGGTGAGATTCAACAAAAAATAATTTATGTTTTTATGAATCAAAGACTAGACTTTGTTCTAAAGATCTAAAAATGTTAATCTTGATAACTTTTCTGCATTTCATTAGCAGTTAATTTAAAACGGCTGTCAATGTGTAATTACCCCTCATTACCACTAGGTGGGGCCAAACACTACACTTTCTAGCTTCTGTAGAGAAAACAGCTGAAAACTCTTTTTCACGTTTTTCTTTTTTTTTTTCATGACCAGAATGATTGTAGCATTATTTCTTTAGAAAATATATTGTAATCTCAACTTTTATTTAAAGCAGTTCTCAAACTTTCAGGCTGATCCACAAAACCATAGAGACAAACGCTTGTCGTCCCATTCATTAACAAATGCACCAGAAGCAATTATTATTAAGATTATTTAAGGACCTCCAATCACTTTTTCTTGTCCCATTCCAACTTTGGAGAACTGATTTAAAGCACTCTATTCTTTTGCTTTTGTAAAATTTGAAAATGTAAACACTTTTTTTTAAGTGTTTAATGGGCAAAAAGTACCAACGTACTCTCTGGTCTTCTTCCAGGATGGACGTGTGTTTATTTGGACATGTGATGACCCTGCAGGCAACACGTGGACGGCCAAATTGCTCCACAAGTTCAATGATGTGGTTTGGCACGTCAGCTGGTCCATCACTGGAAACATACTGGCTGTTTCTGGTGGAGACAACAAGGTGAAGTTTGAACAATTAAACATCCACTTTGCACATCTAACATCCATATTTCCATAAAGAAATAACATAAAACATTTTTCACCTTGGGTTGTTAACCTCAATTTAAATTAAACAAATGAGTTTCTGTTCTTTTCTAAAAGAAAATATTAAAACTTGTGGTTTTCTAAACTCGACACACTTTTAAATCTGTATTTTTCCTAATGCTGCAGCTTCTTGTTTATCGTAGGTGACGCTGTGGAAGGAGTCGATGGATGGCCAGTGGGCGTGTATTAGTGATGTCAGCAAAGGCCAGGGCGCCGTCTCAACCATCACAGACACGCAGCAGATCGAGCAGTGACGAAGCCGAACGTTAAGTCAACCCCCGCTCCCCACGACGTTGACCCCAGCCTTAAAATAACAGACGCTGGACATTGACTGATGAGAACATGTCCAGAGTGATGGAGCTCAGTCTTCATCTGTTTGAGTGCTGGACGACTGCCACATATTCCACAATTTATTTTATTTTCTCCATGTTCCGGATGAAAAATAATCATTTTCAATTCAGACAATTTTTTTTTTTTTTTTTTTTTAAAGTTCACAAATCCAAACCTCAGTTTATTATACGCAACATCTTTTTTTTTTTTTTTTTTTTTTTTAATCATCACTCCAAATAATATCTGGTTTGTCTATAAGTTGTATCCAACAGAACAATTCCTTCAAATATCGTTCTGTTCTGGTCGTTTTTCAAACATTTTGATGCATTTCCTGAACATTCTGCGTCTCGTCTGCGAACAAGTCCTCGTGTTTTCAGGGCGACATCGGAGGTTTAAACTCAGAAAATGACTTCTTGATTGATTGGGACTCATTTCTCAACAGGTTTATCATAAACCTGCTTCAGTCGGGTTCAGTGACGGACAGAAATTAACAGCTGAAGTGGTTGCCAGGGCAACTAAAAATGGAAAGTAATTGTGAACAGTTTGGCCGTTTTAGCTCCCAGGAGTAAAACCACAAACCTCTGTTTTCTTTTTCACATGTGATGTAATTAAATAATTCTTAATGTTAAACAACGTTATGTGTCTTTGCAGTCATTATGTTTATTAGAAATCTAATAATGAAATAAAAATAATAATTTTTTTGCAGATCATCTGTGGTACGGAGCCCCCAAGGGGACATCAGGGATTTTACTGTATTTTTGTCTTCCCACGCGATACTTCAGTGTTCGCTCAGACAACAATGGAACAGTCTCTACACATGTATTTAGGTTCATGAAGTTTTATTTTGAAATTGACCTTATATATATAAGGTTATTCAATCTGTGCTTGCCAAAAGGCACGTCAGTGAGCAACATTTAAAAAGAATACTTGGTGTAAGAGGACACAGTCAATACAAGGATTATTCTGCCTTCAGTCTTCTGGACATCTTCACAGTTCTCGCCAGAGCTGCAGGTTGCAGACCTGCTGGTGCATGATGATGACACGAGGGGACTGGATCCAACCGGAGTGTCCGTAAGTCAAGCAAGAAGGAACTACAGTTCAAACTTCATTTAGCACATTGACTCATGACAAAATGAAGATGTGGCTGACATTCCTAAATTACCTGTTAAATTATCTGATTTTCACCAACACTAAACTGGAAAATAGCAAACAGGCATAACTTCAGATGGTTATTATTCACAATGTTCTACACAGGAGGTCTGTTCATGGAAACATGGAGGGAGAAGATGGTCACTCATCTAATGGATGAACAGGGAAATCTATATGACTATGAAGAATTCATTAAAAAATATAATCTGTACCAAAAGAGACTATAACAAAGTAATAAAAAATGTAGCAATTGCATTTTTTAGTTAATTATGAAACCAAATTAAATTGGTTTATCGAGCATCAGTCTCAATGGACTAAATTTAATATACTAAAAAATGCAACAATATTTTTTAAAGTCATTTAATAAAAACAATATATCGGTCTGGCATGAAGGAAGTTTCACAAGTTTTATGATAAGAGGGAGATAATAAAAATAATAAAACATCTGTTTTTTCCTCTTCCGCCTAAATATAAATATTTGCAACATTTATCCTTCAACTGAGTTTATCAGAAATAGATTTAAATTTGAAAGTGATAACTGTTATATTTGTAAATAATCTGAAACAACAGAACATCGGTTTTATTTCTGTTGTTCTGTGAACACCTGTGGAACCTTCAAGATCTTCTGACCATAAATCCATGAACTCCTTCTCCCCTCAGAATGTTTTATATGGAAATGTATCTGAAAATAAAAAAAGATGAATACTTTCATAATCTTAACATTTTATATATGGTACATACATAAATACAGATGTAGAAGATCTAAGCCATTATGGTGATGCTTTAATTTATTTATTCTCGTAGCCATTAATTTTGATCATGAAGCACTTTGGTAACTGCTGCTGTTTTTAAATGTGCTTTTTAAACAAATTTGACTCCCCCCCCCCTTTTTTTTTTTTTTTTTTTTTGTTACAAATCAGTTCCAGTTTGTCAAGTTTGCCTGGACTATCTACTTTCACACACTTGCCCCCACCCTGTTGACACGGCGGTAAGGCCATCCCTGGATTCAGAACCTCTCGCCCAAAACAACAACCTTCAACAGCTGGGATGTATTCGTGCATGCACCGTTGCACATGGCTCCGCTGTTTGCAGGCGAATAGCGTATTAAAAAAGCAACATTGCACGTAAATTGTCTTTGATTCCACACTTTTAAAGCAAGTTTCTCACCAAGTTTGAGGAAAGTCATGTGTGGGCTTTTAAATGCATTATGATTTTAATGCACTTTAACACACGGCGCCAGGCTTTTTGTGAAGCAACATCACCACTAGACTTTTTACTTGTGTTCAGCACCAATTTAAACTTTACATTTTAAAGGATGTTTCTCACCAAGGTTGAGGAAAATAAATTGTGGGGTTTAAAAGAAATTTCAACTTTAATGTGTGTCTGTAAACACATGTAGTGCGTGGACGTGAAAGGTCCCGGTCCAGCCGTAAAGGATGTTGTAATCGAGCACTCTTGATTTGTGAGGCGACTGTGGCTGAGTGATTAGAGCAGTCGTCCTCCAATGCAAGAGTTGGGGGTTCAATTCCACCAGCAGTCACATATGCCCAAGTGTTCCTGGGTAAGACACTGAGCCCGTCATCGCCTCCGCTGTGTGTCCTACTGGTGTATGAATGTGACCTAGACACTGATTTGTTGTACACATATAGTAGAGTGTTGTATGAATGAGTAAACGAGGCAGATTTTAGTGTAAAACACTTTGAGTATCTCAATAAGATAGAAAGGTAAAAAATAAGTAGAGTCTATTTACCATTTAAGGTTTCTGAATCTGGGGATGGCTTTACCGCAGTCTTATAACTCTCACACACACCGTCTCTATAAATACAGAAGCGCCTCCTCCGTGGTCAGTCTGTTTGCTCAAATTCTTCCATGGTGCACCGACCTTCTGAAAAGTCTGGTCTTGAGTTTTGGAACTCTCTCCTCCTCTTCACAAAACTTCAAGAACTGCTCCCAGAAAGCAGCACAGGCTTCCCTGGATGCTCCGCTGTTGTCAGCAGCCGTCTCATCGTTGAGTGGCATCAATTAAAGGCCTCCAGTTCTAATGTTAAAATCCTTGGTGTTATTTTTCATCAGGATGTGTCTTTTAACTCCCACACAGACATCAGGTGAAAAGGAGGAACCCAGACCAGTGGCCATTTTGAATGTTGTGGGAGTTTCAGAGAAACTGAGACGTTAATTTTCTAAACACAACGTCCCAGTGGCTTTTAAACCCCAAAATACATTAAAGACTGGTTCATCCCAAAGATCCAGTC
>JARVLU010000583.1:16148591-16175471 GCA_031762415.1 Simpsonichthys santanae | reverse complement strand
CCCTGTGTACATAATTTCATTTCATCACATGTACCACATGTGGTGCAAATGACAATAAAGATTCTCTGACTCTGATTAGCAACTAATACTTTTGTTTCATAATCATAGAAAGCAGCGTTCCATGAAGGCCAAAGTTTTAAATGTATTTCCGACTCTCAGCTACTACCACACCAAATATTAGCTAAACATTAGCATTTGACTGAGTTATAGCCTGCTAAGCCTGATTATTTATGGCGGCCATCTTGAATTAATCAGCTTTAGATGTACAGCCACTGGGATAGCTCTCTAACTCAAAGCCACAGTTTTCAAATATCTTAATATCAAATATATACAGTATATGAGATTCACAGAAGTTCAAACAAAGTGTTGCTGTTTGTTTCTCAAGAGAAAATAGATTATTTCTCAGTAAACATTGTAACAACACGTCCTCCCCCAGAGGAGCAGGTTCGTAAAAATGACAGGAAAGGAGTTCAAACAGGTTCGTTGAAAAGCTGAGCATCTTTCGCTTTTCAGTTTAAAATGAGGAAAATGTCAGAGAGGTGCGACACGCCTTTAATGCTCCAGCTCATGTTCTCATGAACCGCTCCAACCAGCCAGGTCGGCATCCTGCTCCTCACATCCTGCCATCAAAGTGCTCCTCCTCCTCCTCTAATCCATCAGTCAAACAGTTCAGATCATCCATATCTGCTGCGCCTCCTCCCCAGAGAGTGTTCCTGCGCCCCTCTCCGTGTCCTCCATCTCATCTGCTGCCGATACGCCCCTCTAACCTTCCAGCCTTCCTGCATCAGCACAAACCACGGCACCTGCATGTGCTCCCACCTCTTTGCTCCTCAGCTTCACTCCAACAAACACGAGGAGAGGCTTTTTACAGTCGCAGAGAGCACAGACGAACCCATTAAAGGCAACCGTGTTTCATCAAGGCCCCACGGGGTCCCCTGGGTGCTGTAGCCGCACAACATCATGCACGTTCAGCAGCTTTGCAGGCGAGCTGCCCAGCTACAACAAAGTCAGGATATTATGAAGCAATCACGAGAGCAAAATTGACTATTAAAGGAACCATAATGGCACCCAGACCACTAAGAGCAGACTTGATGGAAAGCAGGTTGCAAGAGGTTGTGAACGTTACAATTCAGTCAAAAGGCAGAGATTTTTAATTTGAGAACATATGAAACTTAAAAATCTGTTGTTGTTTTTTTTATTTAAATTGCCTCAAAATACATAAATGAACACTTTATGTAAAGAGATATCAACTCATTTTCTCCATAGACCTCCTGAACAGCTCGGAGCCCACCAACGCCATGCCGACTGATGTCACCTCCTCCCGGCTGCTCATTAGGAGCACCCGTCATCTGAAGCGGTAATGGGAGTGTGCCGCACAGATCGATGACACCCGCAGATGACTCAGGATGAATTAAGAGTCCGGGGGAGCTTATAGATGAGAACAGAACAAAGGAAGCTCGAAAGACAAGAAAATACAACCGAAATGGGACGTGACGCGATGAAACGATTAAATAAATTATGATTATGTCTGGGTGCAAAGAAAAACTCACATGACCTGTGACAAGTGCAGCAAAATCACAGGAAAAAACAGTCAATATCCTACCTGTTGTAGATAGTGCTCAGTTTGGAAAAATAACTTATTTCTGATTGAATTGATAATGGATTGTGTGAGAGGGTCGAAAACAAAGCTGTCATCTTTAAACTACAACCTCAAATAATTTCACAACTGTAGTTACAAACATTTTGATAAACCTTCATGCCGACTTCACGCAGTTATTGTGTGATCGCTGATTTAGAGCTCACACTATTGTTTTAACGTTTTCCTTTGTACATTTTTTGCATACTTTGTGTTATTTTAGCTGTTCAGAGACAATAACAGTAAAGTTCAGCTCATTAAGGAGATGGTGAAATGGCTTTTGTTTTTGCAATTTTCATAGTTTTCAAAAAATATGTACCTTTGTTTACCCATTATGTAAGTACAGTATAAGTATTTCCATGTTAAAAAAAAACTGAAATTTTTCACTTCCTTAAAAAAAATGGTTCTCTGTGAAATCTGCCTCAGCTTTGCTTCATTTTGTCTTCTTATGCTAACTTTAGCTGGCATTTTGTTCATTTTAGTTAGCTTTCAGCAAGCTATTTGCTACATTTAGCTTTTAGCAATTCTGTTACTTTTAGATTTTAGTAATGTTCAGCTTCTAACTAGCTTTTACCATTTTTAGATTTTAAATAGGCCTTAGATCTTATTTTAATTTTAGCATTTAGCTTACCTTTTGATATTTTTAGCTTCTTGTTAGAATTTTATTATTTAGCTTTTAGCTAACTTTTGCTACTTTTAAACCTTTTTCTGACACATCTTATTACTTGTATTCCACTGCTGTTTTGCTGATTTTAATTTTTAATGGCATTCCCAGTTTTGACTTTTAACTAGCACTTAGCGTAGTGTAGCTTTTAGCTAGTGTTCTGCTGCTTTATTATTTTTATTTTTTATGCTTTACAGTGAAATTTATAGTTATTTACAAGCTGAAATAATTTGCTGTGGCAATTCCAGCAGAAATATCATATTTCCACCAGAGTAAGGCACAGCTAAAGTTAATAAACTACTGTTTACATGAACCACCATCAGATCTTTGAGACTGGGGTTTTCAGACAGCAGATTCTTTGATCCTGACTAAACGTCATCTTTTCGATATTGTCAAAATGCTTTTTCTCCAAACCGATGTCACTCAAAGAGCTACCTACAACAGGTAAGATATTAACCGTTCATGATCAAGCTCCCTCTTCAGTGGAGCTGAGCTCATCTCAATAAATGTTTAGGTTTTATTATTTTAAACATAAAACAGTTGAATTAGACTTGCTGTGGCTTTACAGTGAATTAAAACCTGAAGCAGCCACCCGGTGAGTGATGAGCAGCCTGGTGGCAGGTTTTTCTCACTGAGCGTCTGCTGGGCGCCCATCCCTGTCTGCCTGTCCACACCTCAACCCACAGAGGAGGAACACAGGAGGCTTTGGGAGGAAGGAGGAGGAGGGAGAGGATATCATTGTCTAGTAGACCCTTACCACTGTTCTGCGTTCCTCTCCATCCACTGTGTTCTGTCAACAAACACGCACCCACAAACCTTCCTTACAAAATACTAAAAACATCATGTTGTTTCAGTGTCTTCAGTGAATCATAAGAGCCACAAATAATTCATGCCTTCATTTGGAAATCCACCATCCGAGGCCTGCACCTCCAAAGCCTCGTTTAGTTTCTCCACATGCAGAGCAAAAGGCTGCGACACTGACAACCACACAAATATAGAACAGTTCGTTCAGACAGTTAAAGATCAGGCCCTGGATCCTCATTTTCTTCACCAGTCATAAATTCTTCCCTCGACAGCAAGGAGGGGTGGTGCCCCCCCAACCCCCCCTCCGCACCCCCCCCCCCCTCCCTGTCTGCAGCGGTCACCCACAATAAAGAAAGAAAGAAATAAAATAAACTGGTCCAGCCACGGGAGACGGCCCAGTTTTTCGCAGGAAGATTCGTCACGCAGAAGAAACACGTCCCACCCTGAGGAGCAGAGGCTGCTTTGGAGGGACCGGAGATGTTGGGTGGGGTCGCTCGCGCTGCATTATGCTGCACGCGCAGCTCTGAGTCAGGCGGAGGGGGAGGCAGGTGCAGCATCCGTCAAATGATGCTCCACCATAAACTATATTCCGTCTTTATGCCTTTATTAGCGCTCAAATCAAAGAATTAGCTGGATGCGTCACTGACATGGCACGCGCCGGCCCGATCACGCGAAATTAATAAATAGCATCCTCACAGCCAGAATCCAAAGTGGGGGTCGGGAATGGGGGGTGGGGGGGTGGGGGGTGTTTTCTGACTTAGCCATAAAAAAGAAGAAGTGAGTTGCAGAGGAGTTTGACCGCTCCCTATTCTCCTTCAGCCACCAGCATCCTTTTGTGCCATAGTGTCATCATCATCATCATCATGAGCATCATCCTGAAACCAGTTCAAATAATAATCAAACACTAATAAATAAATAAATAAATAAATAAAACTCACCGATTGCGGTTTTGGCCATGGCTGCGGGGCGGTGCGGGTGCTGGGTGCTGTCTCACCGGGTGCACGGAGGGACTGCTGCTAAGGCACTGAGTCAGCAGAGACGGGGGCTGCTGGTGCGCCTGGTGGGTCTGTGACGAGCTGCGGCAAGTCCGAGGGAAATAACGGGCCAGCACCGGAAGTCTGCGGTCCTCCCCGCCAGAATAAAAGCACGGATTACTCGTGTCTGTGTGCTCGTGTGTCTACTGTATTCGCAAAATATCTCATGAACAACTTGACGAATTTTATTGAAAGTTGCCTAAATTATTAATTATTATTTCATTCAGTTTTGTGGATGCTGATCTCAAGTTTGATGTGGTAGTAGCTGAGGTTGAGCCCCAACAAATACTCTGAGCGCTGTCAAATTTAAACAGATCTTTCTTTTCAAAGATTCAAAGTTCATTATTGTCATTCACATCACGTATGGTGGTGGAACGAAACTATGTCGCAGGGTCCCAACAAAAATACAAATTGTACAGAAAAACAGCAATAAGATCTAAGATATGAATAAGAAATATGCTGAATAACATTGAAAAACAATATGTAAAAAGTTGAGTACTTCTACAGTCATATGATGTACTAAAGGAGAAAAAAAGAGCTGCAACCAACAAAAATGAGACATGTGACCTATTGTAATATGAACGAAGATTAAAAAAAAACATGGAACAAACAAGGGTATAAATAAAAGCTTAAATTATTTATTAAAAAATGTGAAACAGACTTTGAGAAAGTAGTAAAGATTATATGTCAGACTAAAAGTCATTTAAAAAATTGTCACTTTTTAACTTTAATTTAGCTTATACAGTATTTGCTTTCAAAACTGAATGTGTCTTTAAGCATTTCTTTTGCAATGTTATTCTTAATATCCTTGAAAAAAAACGTTTTTTATTTATGTGTTTAAATGTTTTTTCCTTATTGCTTTAGGATTCCAGGTTTTCAGTCATAATCCCTTACCCCACAGCTGTTAATCATTCAGTCATCCACCCATCCACACCTGCACCTGATCTTGATGACTTCTGTGTATTTGACAGTCATTCATCCGACGCTGGAACATTATGATGCCTCAGTAACTGAAATGACAGCTAAAAACCTTTTCTTGTGAAAGATTTACTAACCTTTGATATTTTCTTGTGTCTTTCAAGTCCTGCTCCTCTCCTGAAACCTCCTTGCTCCTTGTGACCTCATAATGTTCCTGCAAACGCCAAACATCAGCCTAGAGCAGGGGTCTGCAACCTTTACAATCAAAGAGCCACTTTTACGCCTTCGTTCACTAAATGTGTCCGGAGCTGCAACAACCTACAGCTGTGGTTATCAACTGGTGGCCCATGAGCCACTTCAGGTTTGCTGGAGGCTGTGTTGCCAGATAGGGCAATTTACCACCAGTTTTCATTGTGATTTTGTTGGGAACTCTGGAAAGACTTGTTGGATTGTTGTATTTTGCCACATATCGGTAAATTACCTTGGCTCGTACTGATATGCATTCATGTTCAAACAGTAAATATACTGTAACAATATGCTTATTGGGCAGGTTTTTGTGTGATGTGGTGGATTTTAACAGATTTTTGGGATGTAAAACCTCCACTCTATCTGGCAACACTGGCTGGAGGGGGCTTTTATGGCCAGTAGTGACATTATTAAACTAAAATATCTAATGATTTTTAACATTTCTTAAAGAAAAATACAAATTCTTGTAAAGGAGGGGACAATGTTCAGTTTTTTTTAACCCTTTTTATTAAAAAGATCTAGAAACACAGTTCTTCATAAAGAAATAAAGCATCAAGTTAAAGTTTTACTCCTTGTATTCACTCTAGCGTTCACGAAATGACAGGAAAAATGTTTGAATTAGTCCTTTTTTGTTTATTGTTTAACCAATAAAATTCAGTTTTGTTTTAGTTTTGGTCAAAGCTTGAAAGAGCCGCTGTAGAGAGACCAAAGAGCCACATGTGGCTCCAGAGCCGCAGGTTGCAGACCCCTGGCCTAGATCAAACACTGAGCATTTTCAACCTGTCACACTCCAACATTACTCAATTCTTCTGGATCATGCCTCCTCCACCTTTGGAATCCAAGGAACTCGTTTATCTCCCTCTCCAACGCAACCTACAAAACACCAGAACCCAGACCTCTTCCAGCACTTTGTAAATAAACACACTTATATTTTTTATTCCCGAGTCTGTGGCTTCATCAGTCTGGTAAAGTGGGGTCATATAATTCAACATCATGTTAATTGCATTACCAACCAACAAGCACTGTTTTTTCCTCCAGTTTGCTAAGTCTGAAAATGTTTTATTTTGAAAAGATTGACCGGAAGAGTCATTATATAACCCCCTGACTTCATGCTGGGCCAATAATGATCTTTGGCTGCCTGAAAAGCATTCTGCCACACTCCTTTCTGCCAGCTGAAGGCCTGACATACCTCATGTCCTCATGCCCAGACCTTATGTCCTCATAGGTCTCATGGTCTCTTATGTTCAGACCTCATGCCCAGACCTCACGTTCTCATGTCCAGAGCTCAGGTCCTGAGGTAGCTATGGGTGTTTCCTTCTTTGTGAAAGGAGGCACATGTCCAAAAACACACTCTGGACAGACCGTTGCTGAAAAACAGTAACATTTTGAGTGGCCATTATGCTCTTCACTTAAATTTTATTGTTCTGTCTGCGTCATTTAAGGCTTTTACAGTTTTACAGCCATTAGGTTTAAATTGTAGTTTACAATACCTGGAACTGTGAAGCTATTGGATCAAATCCATTTCTTTTTTTTTTTTTTTTTTTACAGATAATCAAAGAACCTGCAGTGCTGTGAGGAAACCATCCTTCATGTTCCTCTCAAACCCAGCCGGTGGAAGCAGATGGCTACTCGTCCTGAGCCTGGTTCTTCTGGAGGTTTCTTCCACATCATAGGGAGTTTTTTATTTCCACTGTTGCCTTTGTGCTTGCTCAGGATGTGAGATTGTGACAAAGTGAAGATTCAATACAATCTGCTGTCTTCCTGAGACAGAGAACTTTTACTAATTGGCTTTTTATGTAAGTGAATGTTTCTGTCCAGTGCCCTGAGATGACTTCTGTTGAACATTATAGAAAACCCTCAGCATCCTCTTCATCAGACTGTCATACAACAACAGAGTGTGTTCAGTCAGAAGCTTCTCCAGATCTGCTGTAAGACAGACCGCTACAAGAGATCCTTCCTGCCCACAGCCATCAGCGTAATGAGTCCAGGATGATGAGCTACAACAACTTTTAATTTCCCTTTAGGGTTAATAAAGTATTTCTGAATTGAACTGAACTGAATTGTGACTTGGCTATGTAAATAAACTGAACTGAATTGAACTTAAATAAAAGCAAATGAACTGACAGAATTAGCTTTACTGTCACAAGATGGCAGCAAATTCCTGTTTCAATGCTGAGTTTATAGATTCAGAGAAAATCAATGGTAAATGGCTCCAAATGTGAAATCATTTCATGACTCTGAAGACAAATGTCTTCAGGCCAACAGCTTAAACAGTTTGTACCCAGTTGTACTCTTATAAATGCCTGCATCAGTCCTCATCATGAAGTCTCACACCGAGTCAGACCCAAAAAACAAGCTCCCTATAAAAAAAGATTTTGTTTGCATAGTTGACAACACTGTTACTGTTTATTTTAAGTGGACAGTCAAGGACCTATATCCCACTGATTAACCAGGACAGAGTTGGTAGTTGATGATGTATTTTGTTAACAGACAAACAGGGATGACTCCGTTATTTAAATGCTTAAGTTTAAAGCAAAATGTTGTGCATCAGTAGCACGAACTGTGTGGTGTGAATGACTCTCATCTACTACCACACCAAATTGTGGCTCACTATCTGTAGAA
Source organism: Simpsonichthys santanae (assembly GCA_031762415.1). Lineage (NCBI taxonomy): Eukaryota > Metazoa > Chordata > Actinopteri > Cyprinodontiformes > Rivulidae > Simpsonichthys > Simpsonichthys santanae. Next base: position 16,167,547 of record JARVLU010000583.1, on the reverse strand, counting down.
TTTACTAAACTATAGCAATTTTTGTGTTTTCTATAGTGAACTAGCTGTGGTGGCCATCTTAAATTGGGTTAGCTCCAAAAGTTAATGTACAATTATCTCCTGCAGGTTTCATTACAATCTATCAAGTGGTTCCTGGGATATTTTGCTGACAAACAGAGTTGACTTTAAATAGTTAGAGGCACAATTGTAAACAAAGATCTTGCACAGTCTAGCGCTCTGAATATTAGGACTCAGTCTCTACTGCCATGCTAAACGTTAGCTCAGTACTGTAGTTGTAAAAGTTTTATGTAATGGCCTTTTTTGTGTTTTAGCTGTGGCAGCCATCCTAAATCAGGTTGACTCCCAATTCTTTAAATTTAATTTAATCTTTATTTATATAGGTGGTCTCACTGAGTCACAAGAACTCATTTTCAAGCGAGACCTAATCGTCCGCCTTCTTTCTGTGGTGGGCGATAATCACCCTCCTGCCATTTGCTAATTAATGGCTCTGAGATTTATTTGACATTAATCATCAAGTTGCTTTCAACACCAGTTGATCTGTGTTTGGTCGTTATATTTATTATCTGCGACGTTTTATGTCTATTTTTTGTTCTTCATTTTGTATGTTGCCTATGTGTTACCTGTTGTTTGTTTGTACAGCACTTTGGTTGGCCTTGTCGCTGTTTTAAGTGCTCTATAAATAAAATGGTATGGCATGGTAATCTTATAAACGCAATTTTGATCAAGCTCAACTGAAAATGAGTTAACATAAAGATAAATAATAAAAATAAAAAAAAATACAACCCTTCTTTCTCAGTTCTTCTTGGCTGACGGATGTGCACACATCCTGTGCAGCGACATCATCTACTTGGATCGTTTGGCCAAACTGCCAAAATGAGTGTCCACACCATGTATACACCACTACATAAAGCGGAGAACTGAGTAGGCGGAGTTTGTGCTTATTTTACAAGCAAGTCAGCCGGAGCATCAGCAGTAAGCTCCGCCCACACCCAACGGGTTACGCGCCGGTAAACAAGAAAGGAGTAAACCCCTACATTTGCTGACATTTTTTTGGGCTCTACCGTTACTTCCTGTAATTTCCTGCCCCGCCGAGCAAAAAACGCGACTTAATGTAGTTTACAAACGCCTAAAACTATGTTAATTTTGATTCAAATTCAGGTATGTGCCTTCCTAGGTGCTGCCGCGGGTTTGTCTGGCGGTGGGTGGTGTCGACCATCCTCCGGTGGTTGCTGATGAGGAGGAGCCAGAGCAGCAGATGCACCCCTGAAGAAGTTGGACACTCTTTAAACGCAGCACATGGGTCGGCGCTTGATTCCGCCGAGGAAGGGAAACGCTGCGAGGTAACTAACATGCGTTGTGTTTTATTTACAGACGCAGCCATCACCTTAATCTTTACAGCAACGTCGACAGTGACACCTGGTTAGCCTTCACCGCAACTTCCTTTTTAACCTCTCGGAACAGACGTTAGCATGATGCGCCTAAACATGTATGTTCACCGCCAGCTGTTTAGCTAAACATACAATCACCGCGAGACGTGTTTTAAAACGGGCACTGTTCGGAGCTATTATCGTTAGCCGGCGAGTGTAAGCTCGAGCTGGGGGGGAAACTAACTTAATTCATCCTCGGTTATCCTTTTAAATTCCGTATAAGGTCAGTGCTAATGGGGATAAATCAGCTTCCGGCTCGCGCTAATCATCCACAGCACGAGCGAGGAGGTTTGTGTAACGGAAAAACACGAGAGGCTGATTTAGTTGTTGGAAACCCAGCGCGTCACTACCGGATCGATTCGTGTGGAAGTTTCTCAGCACAAAATGAGGCAATATCCACGTTTCAGAGCCTCAACATCCGCGCGCCGTGACCGTGACCGGTGTTGAGCCGAATGTTGTGCACACGTGTCGCGAAAGATGCACTCCGCGGGGGCGCGCGCAGCATGGCGCAATGGGTTTTTCGCTTTAGGCAACGTGGTGGTCTAAGACGCATTTTGTCGGCTTTGTCGCTAAAAGGCGAAGGAGGGGCGATAATGTTTTTGTCCGCGTCTGTTAGTAAAATATCTAATGAACTGGATTTGTATAAAACGAGAAGTAATGGTTTGTACATCTTCAGCTGATTTAACTTTTAGCAAGATGGCTCCTAACTGACCAGAAAACACAAGACATGGCTACAGCTCTGTACGTTTTGCAGATAATGGCTCAAAATTTGGTGTGGTAGTACCTGAGCCTGGTCCTTGACACATTTTCAGAGCTGATTGCACAAGATTTTGCCGACACCTCTGCCTTGTCTGTTAGCAAAATATCTCATTAACCACTGAACTGATTTTAATGAAGCTTTATTAAAATACTTGTTGGACATTCTTATACAACTCTTCAACTTTTGGAGCCAACTCAATTCAAAATGGCTGCCACAGCCAACTGGCTTTTAAATCTCCAAAATGTCAGCCATGCATTCAGTTGTATAGATATCAAGCTAAAATTTGGTGTGTTTGTAGCTGAGCCTAGTCCTCAACTCGTACTTAAAGCGCTACACTTTGCGTAACGTCTTCGCTTAAAACCTTGGCATACAATGTTGTTGTCAACCCTGTTTGTTAGCAAAATATCTTGTGAACCAGTGGACATGTTTCTAATTAATTAATTGGATGTGCATCTTCAACTGATTAACTTCCCAACACCGACTCAAGTTGGCTTTCACAGCTAATTAGACATTAGCCAACACAAAAAGTCTAATTTAATTTTAGTACGAATATTGAGCTAAAGTTTGATGTGGTAGTAGCTGAGAGTCATCGTAATAATGAACTCTTGAGTGCTAACAGAGATTAAACATAACATCATTTACGAGGTTTAATAAACTTAACATCAATAGATCTTGATTTCAGTATTTAGTTTTCAGTGCAAGTTAATTTATGCGAGATCTGTTTTTACTTTACTGTTATCTCCCATCTTCACATTTTGTTTTGTGTGTGCAGCACGAGTCCCGAAACACATTATTGTAAGCATACACACAGTGGCGAAGTGTGTTACCTGTAATTTTCTTACGTTTCCAGGGAATAAATCTGAATGTCGAGTAAAACCGGCTTAAAATTGTTATATTTTGTTGACATACAACATAGAGGTTGCTCTATGTTACATTTTCAAAGTACAGTAAGTGGGTCCATTAAAAAGTCTTGAGACATGTAAAAACCTTGAGAATTTAGGCTGTCGGGCATAGTTTGATCTATGGTTGAAATATATGAAAGCAAACATCTAAATTAGCATTTTAGTAAATTTTTAATGGAAATTTTAAACTTAAACAGCAGTATGTATTAGACATTATTCAAGCGTCCAGTAACTTTAGTTTTGCTGTCAGTAAAGCTAGAATAGGATGTCAAATATGCCACACTGTCTTGTACAAGATGGTGGGGGCAGAGTGTTAAGTCTGTTGAGGCAAATTCTTTGTAAAAAGCAGTTGTCTGACAGGTTTGTTTTAAAGCAGCTTCAACTTGATGGCCTTCACAAAAATACCTGCGTTTGCTTTGAGCTTCCTGGTAGCTGATGTGTATTGCTTTTTGTGAAACTTTTAGTACAGCTTTTCAATAAGGGCAGACTCAAATAGTTTTGAATTCTGGATTTGGCTTCTAATAGTTCATATTTAGTTGCACGGCGCTGTGGTGTACAACACATTTTTGTTATTTTATTTTTTTAGAAAGTTTTTTTTTTTTTCTGACCCAAAGTGATCATTTATTATTCGTACCGGTACCTCAGCAGACATGAGTGTAGGAGGTGGAGGAAAGATCATCTTCAGGTTTCATTGCAAATACTTAAAGACGGACTAACCAATTATCAGAGAGCTGTTAAAGCAAAATGTACTGGTAGTTTCTTGTCAAACCTTATTTCCTCAAACTGTTTCTAGTGTGGCTCCATCAGTTTGTCATACTGTCTTTGAATCTTTTGATCCTGTGTGCCGTAGTGAATTGACTAAAATTGTTAAAAAGTTAAAGCCTTTTTCATGCCCGACACCATTCCTAGTCGTCTCTTCTTCTTCGACTGTGTTGGTCCATGTGTGGTCAAAATGGTGAATGTTTCTCTGATGACTGGATGTTTTCCTTCTGATCTGAAACATGCTGTCTGCTCATCAAAAAGAACGAAAGTTACGAATGTAACTACTGTTCTATGAGAGCACTGATGAGGATGACTGCCAGAGGGTGGTGCTGAAGGCACTGAATGTTCCCTTCGCGCATGCACTGTTCAAGTAATTATATCAACGACGTCACGCAGGTGTGACCGGATAAGCAATCGGAGGCTATATAGCCTAGCGTTATCCGTAATTCAGTCCTACAGAAACTTCTCGCGTAAGCTAGGATTCTGAGTGACAGAGAAGCTCTGGCGGTCATCCAGGATTCATAGAACCATAGTTACATTCGTAACTTTCGTTCTATTTCATCCCTACTGACCGCCAGAGGGCAGTGCTGAAAGCACTGAATGACTAGTATCAACGATTTCACAAGGATACCTGAGCACATACCTCACTGAGGAAGCCCAGAGGAACCTGGCCCAGGGGATGAGGGGTGCCTTCACACCGACTGGCAGGGTGCGATGTCTTGCTGCGTAGGCGTGGCAGATGACGTCCACGATCCAGTGGGAGAGGCGCTGCTTGGAAAGAGGATAGCCCAGTCTAGGGCCCCCGTAACACACAAATAGCTGGTCTGAGTACCGTATAGCAGCAGTAGCTGCAACGTATTTCTCCAGTGTTCTCACTGGGCACAACAATCCAGACCCCTCGCCAGGCGTAAGCTGAAAACTTGCCAGCCTTAATGGTTGGTTACGGTGAGAGTGAGATAAGACCTTTGGTACAAAAGCAATGTTTGGCCACAAGGTAACATCAGAGCCTTCAGGGCCCCACCTGAGACATGAGGGGCTGACTGAAAAAGCATGCAACTCACCGACCCTCTTTGCTGAGGCAATAGCCAGCAGAAAAACAGTCTTACATGAAAGCCACTTGAGGTCCACTTGTGTCAAGGCTTGAACAGAGGATGGCACAGAGCCTCGAGAACCAAGGGCAGGTCCCAACTTGGTGCTCGTGTAGCCTTCGGCGGGTGCAACCTAAGGTCACCACGTAGAAAGAGAGACACCAGATTATGTCTTACATCCGGACGGTCATTGATGTTGGTGTGATTAGCTGATATTGCCGCTACATAGACCTTAAGCATCGAGGGAGAGCAACCCTTACCAAGGAGAGACTTGAGAAACTCCAGAATGGTGGGTACTGCACAGGAGACTGGATCGTCATTGTGATCAAAACACTGTTGGGAAAACAGACGCCACCTGTTTTTGTACTGCTAACGAGTAGAAAGTGCCCTGGCGCCCAAGATGGTGCGTCCGACGGGGCTCGAAACTCCAGTCAGCTGCTGTCCTGGCCTTGCAGTGGTCACACCCACAGCTGGAGACGTTGAGGATTGGGGTGCCATATCAAACCCCCCAGCTGAGACAGCAAGTCCCTCCTGGTCGGAAGACGCCATGGGATGTCCTGACAGACTCCGTAGCCCACAGCCCTCTCTTACTGGTGCATCTTCTCCTGCCACATTTTGTCCTTCCACTAGACTTTCCATTAATATGCTTGGACACAGTACTGTACTCTGAACAGCCAGCCTCCTTAGCTATGAACCTTTGTGGCTTACCCATCCTATGGAGGGTATCAACGATGATCTTTTGGCCAGTTACGTCTGCAGTCTTCCCCATATTGAACCAAACTGAGACAATTGAACCAAACTGAAGCAATTTAATGACACCTGGGGAAACATGTGCAGGTGCTTTGAGTTTAGTAGATGATTAATGTGTCACACTCAGTGTAAAACATTCATGCCCTGCAAATTTTGAGCTGATTTCTCCACAATATTCTAATATTTTCAAATCCTGTTTTTGTGAATTTCATGACCTGGAAGCCCAAATTATGTTAAAATAAACAAATAAATACTTGAACTTGTTTAAATTGTGGGCCCTGAATCTATCTTCTATTAAAGATTAACTTTTTGAATGGAATTATGGAAGTCAAACAACTTTTCCATGATATTCTAATTTTTTGGAAAGGGTCTGTACTTGCTGCCTTTGGGTTTTATCTTAAAAAAAAAAAAGTTTCTTTTCATTTGCAGATGATATTCAAATCTATCTACCTGTAACTACAAATGACAGCCATTCATATGCACATATGTTACAGGATTGTCTTAGAGACGTACAGGTATGGTTGAGAGTGAACTTTTTGAACCTAAATAAGGAAAAAAAAACTGAGATTCTGGTGTTTGGTCAATGCAGTCCCCTGCTTGGGCATGACAGTGTGGTTGGTCCTTTGTCCTCCTTCTGTCGTCTGTTTAAAAAAAAATCTGGGTGTGATGGTTTACCCTCTGTTTAAATTTGATAAGCATATTAGCGCTGTTGTCAAAGCCAGTTTCTTCCAGCTGAGGACCCTTGCTAAGATAAAACCTTGTCTTCCTCGGCCTGATCTAGAGAGGGCTATCCACACATTTATTACATCGCGTTTGGATTATTGTAACACTTTGTATTTAGGGTTGGACCAGAGCTCCCTGCAGCGATTGCAGAGCGTCCAAAGCCTGTCTGTTGATGAAAACAAGGTGGAGTGAATCTATTAACCCCATTTTGCACTCCCTTCACTGTCTTCCTGTTGCTTTTTGGGTGAAATTTAAGTGTTTAAACTCTATGGGCCCATCTTACTTAAGTAAGCTGTTGCAGCCCTACACTCCTTCCAGAGCCCTGAGGTCAGCCGACCAGCTTTTGTTGGCTGTCCTTAAAACTAGGTTGAAGACTAGAGGTGACAGAGCCTTCTCTGTGGCAACACCCAGACTGTGGAACAGTCTCCCTCTGTTAACTCGCTCTGTCAGTAGGTCAGTTTAAGTCCAGACTGAAAACACATCTGTTCTCCCAGGCCTTCAACCTCATTTCAGCTTCAGATCAGTACTTGATTGACAAGTTTTTGGGAAATTGCACCAACTGAAATAAGTATGTCTTGGTTTTTATTTGAGCTATTATTTTACTGGTATGCTACTGCCATTTTTTTTAATCATACTTTTATTTTTATTACTGGTCATTTTATTTATTTTATGATATTTTTATCTATGATGTTGCAGTTATTGTGAAGCACTTTGGTCAGTTGAGGTGTTTGTAAATGTGCTATATATATAAACTCTGACTCAACTCAACCAATATTATAAATCAGCCAAACGGGTGCCAAACAAAGATGTACACAGACCTTTGCTTGAGTGACTGTTGGCTTGACTCAAGACTAAAATCATTTTTGGCATCTCAGAAGCAGTGTACGCCCCACTTTAAGGAACTCTGAACTACCTCTGTTAGCTAGTTCCTCATTGACAGGGTACTGTCGTCCGTGGTAAATGAAGCGGGGAAAAGCTGGGTTGAAACTCCACATCATGTGATTGAAGTGTGATACGACTGCCATCCTTAAAAACTGGCATGTGAGGCATGTGTATAACCAGAGTCCTTGTTTTTCTTTGCAGAGTACCCCAGTGGAGAAGTACACCTTGGGGTTCAATGGCTGTCTGAAATGGACACAACCTCTGCCTCTTTGTGACCCCACCAACCTCCCCTTTTTATTTATTTATTTGTTCTCGTTTGGGTCTAGCCCTGTCTGTTCTTCCACCTGACCTCAGCTGGCCCCCTTCAATCTTCAGCGGTTCCTGAGTTGAGGCTCAGAGCTGTAAATTGCTCAGAATGGTTGCTGAAGTAGACTCAATCTCTGTAGGCAGTGGTGTTAGGCTGAAGCAAGAGATTTCACTCCTCCATGGGGTCTGCCTCATCGTGGGAAACATGATTGGCTCTGGAATTTTCGTCTCACCTAAGGTAAGAGACCAAGCTATGTTTTATTTTATTTTTTTTTATTTTTTTATTTTTTAAAATTAAATTTCCTTTAGTTTATCTTTCTGTAAAATTACAATAATCTTATTTATGGACCTTCAGCTCTGTGTTGCGTCATATTAAATATAAAAAGGGCTACTTTATTTCTCGCCAGGTTTTCTTTTATAAAACACCTTCTCATTTTTCTTTGCATCTATTCAGTGCTCTGTGGTTCAGTTTACATAAATGTTTCGTCACGTTTGTTTGGACATTTATGTGTCATTTGGTATTTTGATTGATTCTCCACACTTGTATTACTCTGCAGGGAGTTCTCATGCACACGGGCTCTTATGGCTTGTCTCTGGTAGTGTGGGCCATCGGTGGCGTGTTCTCTGTGTTCGGAGCGTTATGCTACGCCGAGCTAGGTACCACCATACGTAAATCTGGAGCTTCCTACGCCTATATTCTGGAAGCTTTTGGAGGCTTCTTGGCTTTTATTCGGTATGTAGAAACGCCTCTGCGTTACATCTTTAAAACCTACATTTGTCCTTATTAATCTGTCCTTTTCATGTTAGATTGTGGACGTCCCTGTTGATAGTTGAACCAGCCTGTCAGGCAGTGATCGCCTTGACCTTCGCCAACTACATGGTCCAGCCCTTCTATCCCACCTGTCTAGCCCCTTACTACGCCGTCCGCCTTTTTGCTGCTGCCATAATATGTAAGGTTTTTCTTATACTGTTTACTTAAATAAACACGTGATGTGCTCTTGCGTGGTATAGCATTTTAGTATTCATATTAGGGATGCACGATCTTATTGGCATGATATCGTATCAGTCGATATTAGCGTTAAAGTTCAATATTGGACATCGGCCATTCATCAAAATAACTCGTCGATATAAAAGCAATGTTTTTGTATGACAACCCAGTGACAAGGATGCCTGCAGCTGCAGCACAACGTGATGTCATGCGCGCCTACCTGATCTCAGGGTGGAAAAGGAAAATTAAAAATGTCGGCGGTGCTGAAGTTTTTTTTTTCTCGTTGAGGATGTCCGATTCCAAAGATTTGTGAACTACGTTGAGCCTCGCTACATCGTCACCAGTCGGAGATGTTTTTCCGTCATAACCTTACCCGAGTTACAAGCCATCATTTCCAACGTCATTGATAAGCTAATAGCTGATAGCGTGACTTAGGTGAGTTTTACCACAGACATTTGCACGTCGTGTTAGCCCCGTTAGCACGGGTCTTACGGCACAATGGACAAAAACTTTTAATTAAAAAGGCTGTCCTTCATGCACGAGTGCAGAGGATCCCACACTGCAGCTAGGAACCCAGAACAAGCCTCCACAAGTGAGACAGCATCGCAGGTGACTAATGCTAATAAATATTTAACACTTTTCATTTAATATAAGTGCTGTATATGGCTGTTACTGAATATGTCACCAGCTCTTACAGCTGCTAATTTTTTTTTTAGCAAATAAGCCTAAATAAGAGGCAATGTTCTGACAAAGAAAAATGCATAAAATATCTGTATTGGTTATCGGCCAAATAAGTTTTAACATATCAGATATTGTCCAAAAATTCAATATCGTGCATCCCTAATTCATATCCAGCGTTGTTGTGGATCTGTTCTGGGCAAAATGATTACAGATAATGTGTAACCTTTTGCTAACTACCAACAAAACAAGGTTTAATATTTAAAAGGTGTGGTCTCTGAAATGCTTACATAGAAGAAAATGGGGTGCAGTCCAAATGCTTTGCAAATGCAAAATCTTGCTTTTGTTGTTACCTTGTGTGCATCTAATGCAGCTGCTGGCAATCAGGTGAATGAACAATAGTCTTTTTATTAAAAGCAGTGCTAAATAAATACTTCTAATATTATTGGAGAGCCCACACAGTTTTGTAAAGTTAACCTTTTCTAGCAGTTGGTCTGCATGCCGCTCTCAAATGTTTTCTGGTGTGCACTGTTCCTCAGTGAGCTGGGCTTGAATGATCCTTCATGTTTACCTCTTAAACACTGAAGGATCATAAAACGTTTACTTCCTCTTGCATGAAACGTCTCTGGGATGTGCTTTAATAAAGTGCATTAAAAAGAAAAACAACTTTTCAGGCTTTTGCGTTTGCAACAGCACGTTTTGATCCAGTCTGTATTTAAAGGATAAGCGTACACGACTGTTGGTTTTCTTTTAATTCCTCCTTAAAGCTACCTTGCCTTGTAACTACACCAGCTGAAGCTTTGCAGCACTAAACCGAGGTATAAAAGGAATGTGAATCCAGCAGTTGAGTCTTAAACCTTCAGGCTTCAGGTTTATTTAAAGGACAAAGTAAATCTTCCTGACAGAATAGTAAAAAAAAATGTGACAGGGCAGGTTGTAAACTGATCAGGTTTACTTGAAAGTAGAACCCGTAGATTCTCATAAAAGACCTTTGATGAGTGATCACTGCTCTTATTCTTGCGCAAACAGTTTAAAACCCGTTTTTCTGTTCATGTGCGGAGATGTCAACGCATAATTTTACTGAAAATTGAAGGTGTCATTGATTTTTGTACACGTGAGTCTCATTTTAAATGGATTCTGTGAATGTATGACGCATAAATGTGACGGGGAATGATTTCAGTCAGAAGTTCTTTAAATGACAGCCTTTGCTCTAATTTTCTGTGCTTGTATTCATCGCTTTCTTCATTCTGTAGAGTTAGTCTGGTATTTTCTGTCTTCCCGTCCATCAGGTTTGCTCACTGCTGTGAACTGCATGAAAGTAAAATGGGGTGCGATCCTTCAGGTCATCTCCACTGTAGCCAAAGTCCTCGCTCTTATCGTCATCATCATCACTGGCCTGGTTAAGCTGGCTCAAGGTATTGTCCTATTACAACACATTGTAACCAAGCGTGTTGCAGAATAAAAGTATCTTGTGCCACAGCTCAGACCTGGAGGGGTGAGACACAGCAGCATTCTTCCAAGGTTGAGTCAGTGTCTTGGACCTGGACCTAAATTTATCTACTTGGATTATTGAATGTGGACTCACTCAGCATTGTTCAGGATTACAACTGGAATGTTGCTAGTAGTTACTGATTAGCCTTCTGGGTAAAACCACCACCTCGCAGAAAAGATTTATTTAACGAGTTCGTTTATTTAGACTTTGTAGTTCAATGTGACGATTAGCAGCATTGTCGCCCAGCAGAAATGTGACAGCCGTGACCGTGCAACCAAACATTTTCTCATATAAATCAACAAATTGTGAAAAAGTCTGATTGTTGGTAGTGATGCATTCTTTTCATTTATGTGAAACTTGCAAGACTTCATAGAAACATTTGGTGCATTCTTCTGCATTTATCACAATGTTGCTTTGTTCAAGTAACCAAACTGTTAACTAGAGGCAGAACTCTGAGAAGTTCAGTCTGCAGTTGAACTTTCCTCAGACCTTCCCTCTGATTGAGCAGTTCAATATGTAATTAAATTGTTCTGTCAGTTTGAGGCATTAAAAAGTAAATGAAGTTTTGTATTGAAACTTTGAGCCTAGAGTTGTTTTTTTTCTGCTTCGTATTGGTGTACAGTACCTAAATACCTCTTTAATGTTTGTGTAACTTCCATCTTTTTTCATTTTATAAATCCTTTTTATTTTCTTCTTTTTATAACCAAACTTGACTTTCTCTGTCTGGTTCGTTGAATAGTATCTTATTTGTTTTGTGTAGTCTAACAAAAATAACTTATGAACTAGTTTTATATAAATGAGCTGAACTGAAAGGATTTATACTTTTAATGTTGCAAATGATTTCAGAACTTTAATGTAATGCCTCAGAATCTTAACTTGAGCATCGTATGATGATGATACCCGAGTGAGGGTACTTTCTCAACTGTACACACCGTATTTTCCAGACTATAAGTCACACTTTTTTTAATAGTTTGGCCAGTTCTGCGACTTATAGTCTGAAGCGACTTGTATAGGCATTTTTTTCCCTATTCATGACGTAATTTTTTGACTGATGCGATAAATGAACCAGAGTAAATATTACCATTTGCAGCTGCGAGAGGGCCCTCTAGGTTTTTGAACAACTTGATGTTCTTCAACTGCTACCCCCCCCCCCCCCCCCAACATTCACTTAGAGACAACTGAGAAAAACACAAGTAAAATGCCCCCAAAAGTGATGTAGAATGAGATCGGTGAATTTACCAGTAACTTGCTTGTCAGACTCGTTGTCTTATGTTAAGTCTGTTCAGGATCCCAGGTGTGTTCTGTGTGTTATTGTTATTTCACATTAAATGTCTGTTCTTGCACTTTGTGAATTACACTTCTAAATAAATGCGACTTATACTCTGAAGCGACATACAGTGGGGCAAAAAAAGTATTTAGTCAGCCACTGATTGTGCAAGTTCTCCTACTTAGAAAGATGAGAGTGGTCTGTAATTTTCATCATATGTACACTTCAACTAAATAATTTATTTGTAAATTATGGTGGAAAATAAGTGTTTCGTCAATAACAAAAGTTCAACTCAATACTTTGTAACATAACCTTTGTTGGCGGTGACAGAGGTCAAAAGTTCCCTGTAAGTCTTTACCAGGTTTGCGCACACTGTAGCTGGTATTTTGGCCCATTCCTCCAGGCAGATCTCCTCTGGAGCAGTGATGTTTTGGGACTGTCGCTGAGCAACACGGACTTTCAGCTCCCTCCACAAATTTTCTATGGGGGCTAGACCCCTCCAGGACCTTGAAATGCTTTTTTACGGAGCCACTCTTTCGTTGCCCGAGTGGTGCGTTTGGATCATTGTCATGCTGGAAGACCCAGCCACGTTCCATCTTCAATGCTGTCACTGATGGAAGGAGGTTTTGGCTTAAAATCTCACGATACATGGCCCTGTTCATTCTTCCCTTAACACAGATTAGTCGTTCTGTCCCCTTTGCACAAAAACAGCCCCAATGCATGATGTTTCCACGCCCATGCTTCACAGAAGGTATGGTGTTCTTGGGATGCAACTCGGCATTCTTCTTCCTCCAAACACGAAAAGTTGTTTTTTTTTAACCAAAATTTTATTTTGGTTTCATCTGTCATGATGTTCTCCCAATCCTCTTCTGGATCATCCATATGCTCTCTGGCAAACTTCAGACGGGCCTGGACAAGTACTGGCGCAAGGGGGCATGCCTGGCACTGCAGGATTTGAGTCCCTCTCGGCGTACAGTGTAGCCTTTGTTACTTTGGTCCCAGCTCTCTGCAGGTCATTCATCAGGTTCCTCCGTGTAGTTCTGGGATTTTTGCACACCATTCTCAGGATTGTTTTGACCCCACGGGATGAGATCTTGTGTGGGGCCCCAGATCAAGGGAGATTATCGATGGTCTTGTATGTCTTCCATTTTCTTACATTTGCTCCCACAGTTGATTTATTCACACCAACCTGCTCACCTATTGTAGATTCACTCTTCCCAGCCTGGTGCAGGTCTACGAATTTCTTCCTGGTGTCCTTCAACAGCTCTTTGGACTTGGCCATGGTTGAGTTTGGAGGTTGATTGAGGCTGTGGACATGTGTCTTTGTCTTTTATACAGATAACAAGGTCAAACAGGTCCATTAATACAGGTAATGAGCGGAGGACAGAAGAGCATAAAGAAGTTACAGGTCTGTCAGAGCCAGAAATCTTGTATAGCAACAAAATACGTACTTATTTTCCACCATAATTTGCAAATAAATTATTTAAAAATCCTACAGTGGGATTTCCTGGATTTTCTTTTCCTCATTTTGTCTCTCATAGTTGAAGTGTGCCTATGATGAAAATTACAGACCTCTCATTTCTAAGTAGGAGAACTTGCACAATCAGTGGCTGACTAAAAACTTTTTTTGCCCCACTCTTTGTTTTTTTTTTTCCTCTTCATGAGGCATTTTTTTTTACTGCTGCGACCTATCCCTGTACTCCGGAGCAACTTATAGTCTGGAAAATACGGTATATACTGACAAGATTTAAAAAACAAAAAATAACAGCTGGTTAAGAAAAACACTAAATTCAGATTAGTTTTCAGAAGAGCTGCGGAGCTTGGATTTTGAATAATCTAAATGAGTATTTATACCACTAATGCAATTTGTCTAAGATGGTGAAAGTAACATACCGGTACTTGTTTTTGAGCAGGTTTTGACCAGAACTTTGAGGACTCGTTCAAACACTCTAAGCTGGACCCAGGTGATATGGCTTTAGCCCTTTATTCAGCGCTTTACTCCTACTCTGGCTGGGACACGCTCAACTTTATTACAGAGGAGATCAAGAACCCAGAGAGGTATGGTGTGGCAATTTTCACAATTTATTAAAATATTTAAAATTCTAGTCACCACATTCAGTACACGTGTTTTTAAAAGTCAAGTTTAACTTTGCATAAATCTCGTCCAAGCAAAATAAAATATTTTTTTTCTTTGTAGGAACCTGCCCTTGTCCATTGCGATTTCCATGCCCATCGTCACGGTCATCTACATCTTGACCAATATAGCTTACTACGTTGTCATGGATGCAGACACCGTGCTCAGCAGTGAAGCTGTTGCTGTGGTGAGTGTCAAATATTAATCTGGTGCCATATGCTTGAGAATGGAGGGGGGGGGGGGGGTATTCTTTATTTCATTATCAGCAAAACAAAAAACATAAATAAAAGGGTAAATGTTTCCACCAAAATATTCTGTAAACAAAACAAACGTTCGAAAAGGAAGCAGGAAGAAACAATGGCTTATCCAGTCCTGTCTCTAAGTTTACATGCAGATTCTGAATTCAATATACTGTATACATAAATGCATAAATACCCATACAAGCATGGATACTTGCAGCATGCTGTATACATGCCAACATGTATACAGCATAGCTACGTATACCTACACATGCATTAAATATACATGCAGATACAAATTTACTCTTATTATCTACAGATCAAAGCTTAATTTACAAACACACTGATTAACAAATTAGCAGCTGGAAACATAATTTTGTCTCATTCGTTTTTATACACATTCATTTTGTAATCCTTGCATTTTCTTTTGAATTGTGCAATATTTTTACTTTGCTTAATCTCTTCATCCAAGCCATTCCACAAAATCACTCCCATGAACTGATATGCACATGATTTTAAGAGTGCTGCGAACACAGGGTTAATTTAAATTATTTTTTGCATTATGCATATATGCATAATGCAAAAAAGAGCAATAAGGATTTTTTTTTTGGTAGAGAACTTATGTATTGCCCCAAACTTCAACACAATAGTTTAAATATGGCAGAAACAGGGTGTAATAAAGAGTGTGCAAAGATTTATTGTTCAATATGTCTTGTTTTTCCCACTATCCCTGTGGTTTTTAGCCATCTTATTACACAAGTGTTTAATATGGGATTGCCAACTAAACTTGTGGTCCAAATTTACACCCAGAAACTTATTTTCAAATGCTCTATCAGTTAATACGTTATTAATCTCCAGTTTAACATTTGTATCAATTTTTAAATTTCCAAACAATATAAATTTGGTTTTAGATACATTTAAAGACAATTTGTTTTTTATCAAACCAACATTTAAGATTATCCATTTATTTTCCGACAACCTCCATTAGCTGCATTAAATCCTCCCCAGAACTACAAGTACCGTAGTTATCATCTGCAAATACAACAACATTAAATATACTTGTCACTGTGATTAATATACATAAGCAATTTGGGACCCAGTACTGAGCCTTGTGGAACTCCACAAGTAATCTTCAAACATGCAGATTTTAACTGACCAATTTGCACATATTGCTGTCTGTTATCAAGATAACTTTTTAACCACTTATTTGCTTCCCCTCTCACTCCATACCTTTCCATTGTATGTAGCAGTATTTTATGCAGGCAGTGTTCAGTGTATGTAATATCTCAGCAGTTTAACCACCTGGACACTAACAACCATTTAACTGCATTTATATGTGTGTTGAGGGAACTTCAGTTTAATGTCAGTTCTTCCTAGTTTTTATTTGTTATTGTCCTGTCACAGGCGTCTGGCCTTGGTGCGTCCTTTAGATTATCTGTGACTGTAGTCCAGATTTCAGCAGCCTCATTTTTATAAAGACGTTAGAGCTCCACTCAGGAACTGCAGGAAGTTCGTGATCTTGTTAGACCTCTGATGGAGGAAGAGTCGTTCCCAGGCTTGTTGTCTCAATGCCGTTGGAGGATGTTTTTCATTGGAGGATTTATTATGATGGTTCAAATGTTCGGTCAGCATAATTTTTTTTTTCCCCATGTTTTGAAAATTGGTAATGTCACACTTTTTTGGTAGGAATTGTAATGTATTGTAAACCTAATATTTTTGGCTGAGTCTTACAGAAAACGTGTCGGTGGTAAACTTGAATCTTTTCTCAGACATTTGCAGACGAGGTGCTGGGTTGGGCGCGATGGCTGATCCCCATATCCGTAGCCATTTCCTGTTACGGAGGCCTCAACTCCTCCATCATCGCTGCCTCCAGGTCTGTAAACATTCCTACAGATTTAGTCTAAAAAGCTGGTTTACTTAAACAGTCAGTGATGTTACAAATAAACCAATAAGTAAAAAGTAAGAGCTTTATTCTGTTTTCTGTTGCAGGTTGTTTTTTGTTGGATCCAGGGAAGGCCACCTTCCTAATGCCCTCTGCATGATCCACATTAAGCGCTACACTCCAATTCCAGCTCTGCTTTTTAATGTTTGTATTCCACTATTTTAGTGAGTTTTGACTCATTTTGTTCTTTTGACCATTTAACAAACATTTTCCTGTATGTTTGTGTTGCTCTCTTCTCTCAGGGTGCCATGTCTCTGTTCTACCTGTCTGTGCCCGATGTCTTCCAGTTGATCAGCTACTTCAGTTTTAATTACTGGCTCTTCATTGGCATGTCGATAGCCAGTCAGATCTACCTTCGCTTCAAAGCTCCAGATATGCCTCGACCTATTAAGGTATCAGAAACCGTGACAGACTGAAATATAAAATGTCCGTCCTTCGGTCCGCGGCTCAGAGGAAAGTTGAACGATTGTATTTTGAGTGATGTAGAAGCGGTTTATTTTAGGGATATTTGGTTTTGACACCTGTTGACCATAAGTAAATATTGCTCGCTGTGCTCGGAGCAATGACTCACATTGTGTTTGCCTGAAATGTTTTAAATTTAAACTTTGAGGCTGCAGCAGTTTTAGGTTCTAAACATAATGTTCCTTTGTTTATCATGTAAACAAGAATGAAAAGTGTCATTTTGACATTTCTTGTGGCCTCGTTGAGAAATGACGTAGCGTTTGTGTACTCCTCAGCAGCACTGCAGGCCTGACCCCCATCAGTAGTGGCTTCACTAATGAGTCCTGATGTTTGAAATCTGATAACTTGGTAGATTTAATTATTCTAATCTTAAAAGTAGCCGCAGAACAGATCACAACAATTGAAGCACAGTGAAAGCACCAGTAACTTTGGAATGATTTTGTCTTAATGGGTTTTTTTTGACTCCTCATTTCATCCCTCCCATTTTTCCCCCCTGCAGCTGTCCTTGTTCTTTCCAATAGTTTACTGCATCTGCAGCGTTTTCCTGGTGGTGGTTCCCCTCTACAGCGACACAGTCGACTCTCTTGTCGGGATCGCCGTTGCTCTCTCTGGCGCACCGATCTACTTCATCTGCGTTCATCTGCCGCCTTCATCCAGACCTGCCTTCCTCGGCAAAATGCTCGGTAAGAACGGCTGGTGCTGCATGTGGATCTGTCGGCACGTCCCGGTTGACTTTTCAGATATTCTTCTGTTAGATATGATCTTTTATAGTCCTGTTGAAGTTTACCTAGTTGCAAGTGCCAACTCTAGCCTTTTTGATTCAGAAATGCCCAGTTGTGAGGGTTATGTCATCTAGCATATAAATTACTTGTATAAAATTAAAAAAATAAAATTTACTTTTCCAGCACAGATCCAGATCAACACCTGCTCCAACACGAGTCCTTTCCATCCTCTTGTGTATTCAGGGACTCTTTGTGTGGACCACATCACCAGTCTGTGTTTATTATTGCTGCTGTTACTTGAGAGCTCTTTGCAGCTCAGACTGGTGTTTGGTACAAGCTGCAAAATAGGTTTAGGACTAGTATTGCCACTGTTGAACAAAAGAGTAGGATTTCTTAAAAAAACGGCTGCGTAAAGTTTTTACAGGCACGTGTGGGAAATCGAGAACAGACTGGTTTGTGTTTTCCTGAACTTATCGACTTTTCTGTACTGATCAGGATTATCCATTGTGCTACTGGATCCGATCCAGGTTAGAGGTCTTGAAAAACGTTTTAAAGCACCTTTTTTTACGTTAAGCCTTTGTTTATAAGGAAGAATTACTGTACATTTGCAGCAGTAGAGTACAGCCTTTTATTCCTTACAAATCTTATCACTATACAAAACTAGAGAAATTGCATTAGGCTGAAAATTAGCATAGTCATTTAGGCTGAAAATAGCAGAAATTACCATTTAAAAAAAAAACTTGAATATACTGTATCTAAAAAAAAAAACGGATGAGATTAGCTAAAAATAAAAATACTGTACTAAAAAGCTAGCTAAAAATTTAGAACAAGCTTAAGTTAGAAGAAGCAGAAAGATTTTGCTCAGTTAAGCTGAAAGAAGTGGAAATGAGCATAAAGAAGTACATATTACCTGAAAAAAGCTGAAATTAGGAAATAAATAAATAAATAAATACACTGAAAAGTAGCTAAAAAATAAATAAAATAAAGCAGAAAGCTTAAGTTACAAGAAGGAACCAGGGAGAGCACATTTTTGCTGAAATAAGGTGAAATGGTGAAGGTTGCACAGAAGTCTGTTGGAGTCAGCCTCCCCAGTCCCACCATCACAGACATCTACACCTCCAGATGCTGGAAGAGAGCCACCTGCATCATGAAGGACACCACTCACCCAGCACAGACAATTTATGCCCTGCTCCACTCAGGAAGGAGGTTAATAATAATAACAATAATAATAACAATAATACTTTATTTATAAAGCCCTTTAAAACAACCATAGCTGCAACAAAGTGCTGTACTTATAAAATCAAATATAATACAGTATAAAATTAAGGAGCATTAAGTGTAGAACCACTAGACTCAGGAACAGCTTCTACCCTGAAGCTGTTAGACTCATGAATATCTAACCAGAATAATCACTGTGAAAAATCACATCATG
>JARVLU010000583.1:16118612-16132974 GCA_031762415.1 Simpsonichthys santanae | reverse complement strand
TGTCAGAATGAATGAAATCGTCAGATCTCAGCCAAAAATTGGTTTATAAATATGGGAACAAAACATAAATATGTCACTTTGCTGTATAAGTCGTAAGGCATGCTAATTTATGCAAAAAACTGCGACTAACCCTTTTAAATAAGAACAATTTGATTACATTCGTTTCTTCAAGTTGTAAGTGTTGTAGTTTTTAGTTTTATGCCCAGAAAAACAAGAGCAGGAACGTTTTTTTAATTCTTAATTTTTCAATTTTTGTTATTTTTCTATTAAATTAAACTGTCACCCATGTTGGTGAACAGAAAATAAGAAAAAAAAAACTATTATTTTAAATTATTCTTTAAAACTGAGTTGCGTTTTACTTTTCACTGGATTCCCCTAAAAGTTCTACACCAGAAGTCGTGATCCATTTTGCATTTTTTATCGCCTGCAGCCATTAAAATCATGACGTGACGTTGATCTATTCAGCTGTTCGTGCCTGATTTTTAAAGGTGTCATGCGTGCGACTAAAAGCCCATCTGAGCTATGAAAATGAGATTCTTTATTTTAGGTTCCTTCGTGTGTGGCACCAAATCCACTGTTTCCCGGTCGGCTCCTGAACCTGACCGTGACCTTTCTCTTCACTTTCTGCTTCACACGTTATGAGATGAAGCTGCAATCTGAACTTCATGGTATTTTACAGTCTTGCCCAACAGTTCCTCCGTCTCCACCCTGTTTCGTAGAAACCGTACAGTGAGATCCTCCCTGCACATCTGCTGGTTTCTCTCTTCAAACCATGCAGCACATTTAGGTGGCCGATAGGTGCCTATTTAAAATCAGATGGGCCTGTGTTTATGTGGTTCAGACAGTTGACTTCCTCTTTGTGTGTGCAGCAGGTGTACACTGCACATTCTGATGTGATGGGCAGCGTGGGAGAGGAAACTGTGGTTTTCAGAGCTGTTGCCACTCCGTTGCCCCACCCTGCTGCAAACCTTCTTTCTGGACAGCCCCACCAGAAGGAAAAAAAAAGAAGCTAAAAATAGAGCGGGTGTGATTTGATAACTTCAGCGAGCAAATGATGTAAGAGTTGAAGCTATTGGCGTTGAAATCTTTCTTTTAAGCATTCCAAGAATAAAACCTCGTATCTGCAGATCTAATTCCAAGAAACTTGGGATGTTGTGAAAAATGTAAAAAAAATAAAATAAAAATAAATGCAATGATTTCCAAATCTCACAAACTCATTTTATTCATGATGGAACAAACTACACTGATGTTTGTAGAACTTTATGGACATTTCTGTTTTGCTGTTTCCAGATCCACCCATGAAAGTGGCACTAATGCACCCCCATACCACCATAGAGGCAAGCTTTGCCAACATCCTGAGTTGTTGCAGTTATATTGTTTTGTTTTTTCTCACTCGCTTTCATACGAGGTGGACACATTTTCTTCCCACTCCTGTTCTCCTCCTGCTTTTTTACTCTCTGTCTTGTGTATCAAAGCTCCTATTTTTACACATCTTCAAAAAAAAAAAAAAAAAAAAAAAACTACTGTCATGGATCTGGTCAGCTGGACTTTCAACGCAATCGACAAAATCTTTTCAACAAAGTGACAGGGTCTTGGAGAATCCTCATGTCCCGCTGGGAATCTCGGGAAGACGCCAAAGACATAAACAATTGGATTTATGACAACAGGTTTCCTGCTTTTTGGACTCAGCTGGTTCCTGGTCTATCAACATACAAGAAGACAGCTGCAGCTAATTTGGCCCCCGTCAGGCTGCCTGCTTGTGAAGGTTTGGTTCATGTTTTGAGGACTCAAAATCAGCTGATTTACGAGCTAAACCATAAAATAGAAGTGATTTGTGAGAATCGCAGGCCACCTGAGGCTTTGGGACTCGTCAACATGTTGGAAACGACCTTGGAGAGCCTCATAAGCATGAACCAGTAGAATGCACACTAATCTGGTCATTTTGGATCTTGAAAGTACCAGAAAGTCTCAAGGCTGACAAGAAAAAAACAGTCTGCCTGAAGAAAATCAACAATTGTGGCTTATCTGAATTTGAATCTCCCAGTTGGCCTCGAAAACAGGCCGGAACATCAATTTCTCCTGGGAAATGTGTAAACTAAGGAAAATCTTCGTCTATTATTTTGCTTCTTTCAGTCTAATTAGGCAAACATGTTCTACTTTGTTCTGCATTCTTCAGCTAATTTAATCTTGCTCTACCTTTTCAGCTAGCTTCTTAGCATTTTTTTAGTTAAGTTCTGCAGTTTTTAGGTAAATCCAAGGTTTTTTTGTAGTAATTTCTGCTACGTTCAGCCTAATTAACTTTTTTATGCTAATTTCAGCTTGTTATGCTCCCATCAGCTTTTATCTGCTACTTTCAGCATTTTCTGCTCTTTTAGCTACCATTTAGCTCTTTTGATGCTACTTTTAGCTTTTCTCAGCTAATTCCATGTTTCTTAAGCTCATTTCAATTCTTTCTGCTTCCTTCTGGTAGTTTAAGCTTCTTTCTGCCTTTTCAGCTACTTTTCAGCATTTTTTGTTGTTGCTAATTCAAGCTATGTTAGCTAATTTCCTACTTTGTAATTTAGTTGCTAATGTCAGCCTATTTAAACCCAATTCAGCAAATATGTGCTCTTTCTGCATTCTTAGGCACGTTCTTCCATTTCAACTGCATGTTTTATTTTAATTAGCCGTAATTTCAGCTCTTTTTCAGCAAGTTCTTCTGCAATAAGCATTCACACTGCATTTTTGCAAGAAATGCAATTTCTCTATTGTTATTGTTGTTCCAGTGTAAATCAGATGAGAGTCTATTAGGTTTGCATATCATGTACAGTATTCTGTTTGTTCAAAATACATTTTACACAGCGTCACAACTTTTCCAGATGTGGGGTTGTACTGTGTATTTAAACTACGGATTTAAGAAAAATCAGCTTCAGTCACTTCAGATTTAAATGCGCAGACAAAGCTGTGGTCTGCTGAGTCATACTGGGTCAGCTTCACGTTGTCTCCTCTCTTCAGGTGAACTCTGCGGCCGTGGAGCAGCAGCATCACTGGTGCCAGTCTGCACAGCTGGCTGCACTGAGACCATTGTCTGATGCCCTCTGTGCACTCTGGGACATAAAATAAATAAATAAATGAGCAAGAGGTCCGATTGTGAAACGAAGAAGACAAAATACAATAGAGGCAGGGAGAGACGGGGCTCAGATATAAAAGCTGGTGAAAAGGAGTTGTGGAAGCTGGAGAGGAAAAAATAAAGTTTGTAGTGAAATGCATCGCCGAGTGAAGACATGCAGCTACATGGACATGAAACGATACCAATACGTGCACAGTAGGTTGAACTTTTATGGTGCGTTTGATTTGTTGTGACTTGTTTCTGCTAAGATTTATGATGCAGTAGCTGGAAATGACACTGGATTTTTTTTTATTGGAAACCTCTGTCAGCATTCTGCATGATTCATGCAATCCATGATTGATTTTTTTTTTTTTTTTGGTCCTTTTGCCCATTTTTGAGTCTGACATATCGATAATCTCAAATTCATCTGCTTGTATCATCAACATCATAAAAATCAAACACAAACGTGCACACTGAATCAGTCGGAGAGCGCTGTGGCGAATCGGAATTGCCATGCAGTGTACTTATTATTGTTACCCGGGTAACCAGTCACCCCTGTGCAATCATCTGAGGGGAAAAGGCATTGTCCTGAGTGGAGGGAACAAAACAATGCAGGACAAGATGCTCAAACGGTCTCATTTTCCCCTTCTCTCTAATCTTTATTTATTTATTTGAGGGAGTTATTGAAGATGAGGGGACATAAGAAGGCTGTGCACCGTCCTCCCAGGAGGAGCCTGAGGTGAAATCTGCCACGTTTCAGCTAAAAGAAGTCGAGCTGACATCAAGAACTTCGTTGTGAAGCTTGATCTTAAATTCTCTCGTTTCTTTTTATCCCTCATGTGCTGCTGTGACGTTTTCTCTCCTCTGAAATTGTGTTTACAACTCTGTGATTTGGGTGGTTAAGTGTCTCTACTGTATCTTTTAAACATGAACCAGCAGTCTGCAGCTACTTCGTCAGCGGGCAGGGGTTCACCCAACCAGCCAACATGTGACGTGTGGCGTTCAAACACCAGACCTCGTCTCTGTTGACTCTGCTTTGAGCTTATAGGGAGTTCTGCCACTGAACAATCAGAATTTGATTCACGTGGCTGGTAATAATTCTCGGTTGTTGTTGGGTTCTGTCAGCGCTGACCTTTTAGTGTTCGTTTCAGAGTTTCAAGGCACCGTACAGCGAAGCGCAGTGCTTTTTGATAAACTCTAATAAGCCTCGCTCGCTGGACGACTTTCGGCCCTCTTCTCCAAACTCTGTGATCTACGACTGAAACGGTGCTAACTATTAAAAAAAAAAAATCATTGCACAGAACGATGCTTTTAAGTGCTCGTGCTGCAGGCTTTAAACCTCACACACTGTGGAATAGAGACCAGCAAAACAGTGATCATATAAAATGTGCAGGGTTGTAAAGCTGTGAAAAAAAGGTTTTAGTAGCTCACACATTAGAATCTAATGGGGGGGGGGGGGGGGGTGAACATGTACGGTTAACATGCTTGATGTTTGATAAATGCATTAGCAGCTGCTTTTCTGTGCAGAAGCACATCGACCAGAAGAGAGAGAAACTCACCTACTGTTGCAGAGTCAGAACAATGTTCATCATCATGGTGAATTTACTACTTTTAGAGATAAAGTCCAGATTCAGTTGTCTGTATCATGGTGTGAAACGACTCTAGTTTAAACATGCTCAGCCAGAACAAAAAAGGAAGACAACCAAGTGTTATCAGCGTCTGTACGTTTTTTTTTTTTTCTTTTATATTAGCATAGCTCTCAGCATACTATCACATTCCTGTTTCGATGGTACCGTAATCACTGCTGCTTCAGTCCACAGGCACACCCCATGTGTAAGCTCAGGGCCAGAGGAGGGGTCATGTAGGAGGCTGAAGCCGACCATTCCTCAGCTGGCTTGATTCAGACCCCAAAGAGCCGCATTGTTCGACTCCTTTCAAACAGCACTATTGTACCAAGCGGGTCGGATTGTGCTGCTCGCCGCATGCAAGGGGAACAAATGTGTGTGTTTGTGGAGCTGACGTCTGTTTCTGTTGCGCTGGATGGCCTTGTGTGAACGTTTTTAGCGCTTTTATTTGGTTGTGCCTTGTGGTTTTTCCTCTAGTTGGTGTCAACGCAACCTAGATGTCACTGTGTTCTGGCATCACTGAAAAATAGTCCACGGCACGAACATGCAAGGATCTGTCCGCTTTGCGGTGAATAACATTTTGACGAGTCATGATACAATCAACAGGACATGAGATTAATTTAACCGTGAACAGATGGGAGTGGGATGAATCTGCAGCAGGCTTTGCGTGTTTTTTACTTCCCTGCCTCACCAGTGAGCACTTTTCCTTGCATCGTGTTTGCAGCAGTTTCATGTCGTCTTGTCCAGCCCTGCTGTGTGTGTCCTTGTCCAACAGTCCCACCCTGTGTGCACGAATGTGATTTTGTGCTTGTTGAAGTCCTGAAACTATTTTACCGTATTTTCTGGACTATAAGGCACACTTAAAATCCTTTAATTTTCTCAAAAATCACTTACTAACATTGAACCAACTGACATTATTTATGTCATTATATATAATGATGTTTTACATAATATATAATGCCCTCTTATGAATAGAGTGTATAAATAATAATAATAAAATGAAATGCATAAAAAGGGAAATAATTGTATACTGTAATTATTTCACCTTTGTTTTTAAATTTTGTAGTTAAAAAAGCTTAAAGGGAATTTTAGCATGAAATGCAAAGGTCATTTTATTTTGCCTCTTTTATATAATTTACACAAAAAAATGTTAAAATTTGTTTTTGCAGACTGATGTAGTTTCAGTTAGGGTTAGGGTTAGGGTTAGGGTTAGGGTTAGGGTTAGTCTTATTGATGGTTGTTGTCATGAAAACAGTCACAAACACAACCAAAGATGTGGTCTTGTGTTTAATACTCAAAATGATCGCAGACAAATAAATTCTCACTTTGCATAAAGTTTAAACAACTGTTATAAAAAAAATTAAAAAATAAAGAAAGAAAGAAACAGTCCAGATGACCTGACTGAAAATTGTTGGATTTTATACCTGGATTATTGAGCATGTACTTTGGTGTCAACAGCTGTAATTTTACATAATATCTGCATGAATTCAATGGTCACCTGCCAGAAAACGAGCTTGGTTCCGAGTTTGTTCCTGTCACGACTGAGGTGTTGGATCCAGAAATGCAGACTAAAACAAGCAAATTGAATAAAATGAGCTAACTAAACAAGTTTATTGAAACTGAAAACAAAATTTTAGAGTGCCTGCAATAAATGTATGAACAGGGGAATAATCACAAGGAAACATGAGGAGAACCAGACATGGCAGGAATCACCACGATGCTCGACTGATGAGTGAAGCTGAGGGACTGCAGAGAGGCTGCAGCTGCGACTGGTGGAGCAGGGATCAGGTGGAAGAGGCGTAGCAGGCTGACTGTGAAAAAGGCTGATGATATAGAGAAGAACACATGTAGGGGAAGGAACAAACCAAACAAAGAAAACAGAAAATACAACAAAATAAACCCTGAACAAAGAAGAAGAATAAAAACAGATCCTGACAGACCCCTCGAGTTTCAGCCTTATGGGAAGCAGCGGCGAGTCTGGAGGAAATGTGATAATGATGTGACTTGAGGCCTAGTTTCTATTTTAGTTGGAAATTGGTTTGTCTAAATGGGGTGAGTCAGTAAGAGCAAAGAAAAGACGATAAAATGAAGCGGAGAGTGAAAAAGAGTGGAAAATATCACTTGTTTTGACTTAGAAGAAGAAAAAAAAAACACATTTTAACATCTGAAACTTTAGAAATGCTCGAGAGAAAGACTGAAACAAAAGATCTACTGGGAGTAGTAATCATGTTGCAAACAACATTTATAAATTCTACTTCATGTAACCCACTAGTCAGCTTTATCACCATGACAGTTTTTATTTAAACAAACAGCAAAAGGAAGAGACAACCGGCTAATGTGAGGGCCATTCCACTTCCAGTTTGGAAATAAACCACTTAAGTACCCCCTGAATTTCTAATCAATCCCAACCACTGAGTCCAATATGGCTGCCTCTTGTATGAAAACCAGTTTAAACCATTTACCCATGTATCTCATCTGATCAGTACCATACATCTATTACTGAACATGTTCAAAGGTCCAAATGCATTTCTGTAATCTGGAAAAATACACTGTTGTTGAAGTTAGTGTCTCATGAGCTACAACTGGTGGAGCTAGTTGGCAACTTAAGATAGTGGGAAGGGAGAATACTGCCAAGAGACCAGTGATCCATGTAGCTGAGTTTTGTGGCCATTTTTTAAAATCACAGCCCGTTATTTTTTGTACAAATTATTTTATTGCTCATGTCATACCTTCATGGGTCTGCTTCATATTCACCTCAGTCGCCCCTGAATTTACGGTTTAATCTGCTGGAGTGAAATGAAGTTGAGCAGATCTGAAGTTTTTTCTTCTATATTCATCAGTTAGATCTGGATATTATTCAGAGCCGTAGTCTCAGATGTTTACCGTCAGAAGGAGAGCACTCCTGCCAGGGTCAAACTAAAAACTTTATCACTGTAGAATTATGTAATCTGGATTGAGATGGGTTGTCGGAACAGACTATTTTGAGAAGAAAAGAAAAAAATCTAGTAAAAAATTATTTGAGTCAAGATGAACTCTTGCGAATGTTTCAGGATAGTTTGGAGATTTGTTCTCAAATGCCATTTTCCATCTGCTTTCCAAAAGTTGCAGCTGTGAGATACGGACCTAACTGTACAATCTGGAGGGTGTGACCTTTGACTTCAGGTGTTTGGAAGACGGGCTCATATGAAAGCAGGTTGCAGGTTTAAAACCTAGCTGGGGCCTTTCCCCTGCAGAGTTTGCATGTCCTCCTGGTGCGTGCACCATGCATGTTAGCTTAACTGACAACTTGCTGGCAGGTGTGAGTGAGCGCGCATGTCTTGTCTCCATGTGGACCTCGAAGAACTTGACCTGTCCAGGACGTTCCCTGCATCTCATCCAATGACTTCTGGAGAGAAGCTCCAGGCACCAAATCAATTTATTAACATTAAAGCTCAGTGTATGAACTATAATCCCACACATTTTCTCAGAGGGTGGACTTGGGAGGAAACAGGTAGTTGTGGATGCAGAATGAAGAAGAAGTATTTTTCCTTTAGGCATTGTGGCTTGCTCAGGCTGTAGGTGTTTGGTGAGAAGTAGAACCCAGGGTGCAGACAAAACTCAAAAAGACTCAGGGTTACACATAAAATAACTTATTAACAAAAACCTGATGAGGCAACACAAAAACTCAAATACTTACCCATGGAAAAACACCGGACACTCAACTGGGACGTACAGCGTAAAGCACAGACAGCAACAGAGACGGACGGGCGCCACAAGTTTTACAGGGAAACTAGTCAGAGTCAGAGTCAGAGAAACTTTATTGACATTACACAAGTGCACTCGTGAATGTGAATATGTACACACAGATCACCCGAAGAGTAGTGAGGGAGAAATGACGACACCTGGGGAGAGACAGTGAACAGGTGAGAGTGGGAGGGGCACGAGCAGGAAGTAAGTGAGGGGAAAAACACTGGGGAAGCTGAAACAGATCAAACGGTCTGAGAAAAAACTAAACCAGAAACCACTAGACTAAACACAGACAATTAGAGAGATGAGCCACAGCTGATGAGAACAACTCTCTGCCACTTAGGAGCTGCAAAAAGGTGATGTAATCAGAAACTACAGGAATCTCTTGTTTTCCATCACTGCATTTTATCCCTCCGTAACATTATCTCCCAAACATTAAAGTTCTTTGCTTTGGTCCTTGATGCCACTGAAGTGCAGAGGTTTTGTAGCTGGAACCTGGTGCTTTGGTGGTCAAAAGAAAATAAAAGAAGAAGAGAAACTGGTGATGGGCAAACCCTGATCAAAGTAGGCGAACAAAGACTTCAATGACTCTCCATCGTGAGAGCTGTGAGTTTCATCTGCGGGTGAATCTAACGTACCTACTGGAGCATGTCGTGCAGGTTAAAAGCACTGAACTTCACTTTCTCCAGAGTTTTTATTGGAGAAACCTCTCCAGATGTGAAGCAAGCAGAATAAAGGTCCAGTTGTTTTGTTTCCAATTATTTGTGGATGACTGAATATCGGCACCAGCTTTTATTGGATCTCTTTAAACCAGCCGCTAGGAGCACAAGCCAGCGTGTCTCTTGTGCCGGTCCCAAGCCAAATGGTGAGGGTTGTGTCAGGAAGGACATCTGACAAAAAAACACTTTTGCCAAGACCATAATGCGAGTTCGTCAAAGTGAAACCATACCGGATCGGTTGAGGCACGGGTTAACGACGACTGCCACCGGTGCTGTTGACAAACAGGGTGCTGGTGGGAACTGTGATACTGTTAGTCGAAGACCACGAGGAGGGAAATGTGTCAGAAGATAGAGGGAGAAGAGGAAAGTGAAGAATGTAGGACTCAGGTTGGACACGCTAAATGTGGGGACAATGACAGGCAAAGGTAGAGAGCTGGCTGACATGATGCAGAGAAGGAAGGTAGATGTTTTATGTGTCCAAGAGACCAAGTGGAAGGGCAGCAAGGCTCGCAGCATTGGAGCAGGGTTCAAACTGTTTTACCATGGTGTGGATAGAAAGAGAAATGGAGTAGGGGCGGTCCTGAAGGAGTTACCAAGGGAAGTAGTAGAGGTGAAAAGCGTGATGTGCCTGAAAGTAGAAGGTCTGATGTTAAATGTTGTCAGTGGTTATGCTCCACAGGTTGGATGTGATGTGTAGATTTTGGAAAGATCTGGATGAAGTGATAGAGAGTATTCCCAGGGAGGAACGCAGACCTGAATGGACATGTTGGTGAAGGAAACGGAGGGGATGAGGACGTGATGGGTGGGTTTGGTGTCAAGGAAGGAAACCAGGAAGGACAGATGGTGGATTTTGCCATGAGAATGAAAATGGCTGTTGTCAACACTTATTTCCAAAAGAGGGAGGAACATAGAGTGAACTATAAGAGTGACATATTATATACCTTCAGGTAGGACAAACTGTTTTCAACCTCATTGGATGGAAAATAGTTAAGAAAATGTGTTAAATGTGAAAACTTGGTCACCCCACTGCGTGAACCTTATTAGAAGTAGGTGAGGCTGCACAATAAAGGCTTCCATCAACAGCTGATGACACCAGACGTTATCAGTGCTGCCAATGTCCTTAAAGTGGGCCAAAGAGAGAGGGAGAGCAATCTGTGTGTCCCATGATTCCTGGTGAGCTGTGAAGAAAAGCCCAGCAGAGCTGGCTTCACGTCACACGACACACAAACACACACCTTCACACCTTCACACCTTCCATGCATGTCCAAACCCAGGATCTAATTATTCCTGCTAATCACCAGGGGCTCTCGCTGACTCATTGTGGAAACGGACACACAAGCAACGCACGTCTCCGACGCTCCCCTTACAGTAGAACCACACGACACACGTGCGCGCTCCCTCGCACGAAGTGCTCGCCAAGCAGCACGCTCTCACTTCAGCTTTTTACAGGATGTTGTGAAATCAGTGCCGTTGCTGAAACTCGGCGAATGTTGCTGGGCGTCCTTTCTCTCGCCCGCTCCACCTCACTCGCGCACGCACGTTGTCGTGCACGGGGCTGAAGCTCTCACTCAGCTCGGATCCAGTCGTGTGAGGAGCCTGCCGGTGATCGGAGTGAAGCCTGAAGCAAAGAGGCCGGGGCCGGGCGCTGATTCGATTTTACAGGCCACTCACTTTCTAACCTACGCATCATCAGCCGGGGGGGGGGGGGGGCGGACGACTGTGGTCATGACGGACATCACAGAGGATGACCTGGATGAGATGATGCGTGAGGAAGCAGAGGATGTCTTCTATGAGGACGGTAGGGTTACCAAGTTTGTAAATGTTGGCAGGTTGGAGACAGCTGCTTTGTGACTTGAAGATGTTGAGGTGTCAAGGGTCAAAGTGATGGTTGAACGGTGGGACCCGGGGGGCGGGTCCCCCCCAGCTGTGCAGGTGTGATTGACTTCTGCATGGTTGAACATGTTCTAACAAACAGATGTGATCAACAAAAAGTCTTCTCTTTATATATGAGCTGGTCGTTATGGTTTGTATTAGTTTAGTATTCTGATGCTTTTTGTGTCCTGCTTCTCTCTGCAGGAGTTCAGAGTGTGTTTTTAACTGAACCCTTTTTTAGACAGCAGAGAGGAGCCATGCCCTCTGCAGTGTGGGTGTTCTTGTATAACAGGCAGATGTTTTCACCAAGCATTATGCACAAAAAAAAAAAAAAATCAACTTTCTGTGAGCGTTTGCAGTAAAAATGGAGAAGCAATAGAAAAAAATGAACATGTTTTGGTTTATTCTCTTATTTACTTCCCCCTTCTTTTGTTTTTATCGTCCACTTATACCACTTTCTAATTAGGTAAAAAAAGAAAATAGTAAATTTATTTTAACTAAACTCTTTGCTCTGTAGAACACCACACCTTTCTTTGGCTGCACGTTTGGTGTTTCAATGTGAACGTTCTTGTTAGCTCTTTTCCATAAAGTTTTTTATTTTTCCCCCACTTTTGGATAAGTTGTAAACAAAGCGTTCATGTTGTATGATTTAATAACCGGTCTGGCCACTCATGCATGTTAGTGCACATGAACGGTGTGCAACAAGAGGACTTGAGAAAAAAAATGTCATGAGAAAGGAATCCATGAGTTCTGATCAAGTTCCTGAACTGGAACTCTGCTACTTGAAAAATGAGCTCATTGCCCTTTAAAACGACGTTACAACTTCTGTAAGAGAAATTATATTGTATTTGATGAAAACTGCTCATTTCAAGCTAAGCTACACAAATCACTTGGTGGTAGCATTGATCTATTCATGTACTGTAGCTCTCAGCAGATGAATGATATTTACCTGATCCCATTCCTCCCATTGAAACAGACAACACCTCTTTTAGCTCCATTTCACAGTTTTGCTTTGGTGTGAATTGCTTTTCTCAAACTCACAAGTCTTTTTTTTTTAATCAACACTCAACATGTGCTATGTTGTTTTTTTATATATATTTCTGACAGCCCAGTTTAACCACTCACCCCAACGTTGAAAGGATTTTAATCGGGGTCTGCAGTGGAAAGCGGTTCCCAGATGTTGCATCATCTGATCTGAACTGGATGATGAGTCTTCGTATGACCCAGTTTTGGCTGATGTATCCACTGCCTGTAACGTGACGTCCTCCTTTGAACGGCTCAGCCAGGAGGTGCTCAGTCAGATGAGTCTCTGCGACGAAGCGGCCAATCACAGCTCGCAGATTCATGCTGAAGTTGGCCAACAGGCATCAGTGTGTTTATTCATAGACGCATGTGAAGGCTGCAGAATGTGGACCACTTACATTTTCTGTTCTAATTAGCTCTTTGGATTAAGGATGGGAATTATTCTGTGTCTTGTGTTGAATTATCAAGTGTTTAATTGTTGCTGGTGCTTAATGCAAATTTATTACAACTGTCCTACTTTCTTTCTCATAATTAGCGTCATTGTTTGGGGGCAGTTTGCAAATTTTTCTCTTTTTACACTTAAAGTTCTCTTTCATTGTGATTTTTTTTTTTTTTGTACTACATCGTGTTTAGGCCAAAAGGTGCCAAAAAGAAAATTGATGTAATTTTAACTTTAAAGCAATACTTTTTCACTTCATTATTTTTAAGTGGGTCTTGTTGAAAGGTTATGAACAAATGTGTTGCCTGTTGTGGTGAGCTCTTTGGACAATTTGAGAAATAAATGAGTTAAGTTTACTTTTGACTGAGTTATAAATAGATTATGAATATTTAAACTGAGCTACAAAAGCTATTCTGCACCTTGGATTGAATAAGTCATTTGGAAAGTTTCCTCTTTTATCCAAAGGACTTCGTCAGTCAGTCAAAATGTTTCAACAAGTTTTTTTTTTTTTTAATCTGTTCAGAGGACCTGATTTAACTTTGTTAGATTTTGGATTATTGAGCATGCATCAGGAGATTTAATCTAAAAAGTTTTATTGCATTCATGCAAGCTCTAATTTATAAACCTTTATGTTGCAGTCAGGTTAACGTTCTATATGAGTTTATCGCCCACCATAGAAGGAGGAAGAAAATATTTTGTGTGTTTGTGTGTCTGTTAGCAAAATTTCTTATGAACCAACAGACTATTTTTTTATGAAACTTGCAGAAAATAATCACTGGATGAACATTCTGCAACTGTTTATCTTAATAAGCCAAGATGGCTGCCACATCCAGTCAATATTAATATAAAAGACACCAAAACTCAGTCAGTTTTACAGGTTTTGAACTAAAATTAGGTGTGGTAGCAGCTAACACAACAACACATACTGTTAGCGTGACAAATCAGTGTTGTTTGACTGAAACGGCTTCAACTCCATCACTTAGTCTAAAAATCTGGCATGAAAGTTGGTGGGCAGTATGTTCCTATAAGGAATGTTAGGCCTTTAATTTCACTGGTGGTGAAGTGAAAAGATAAAGCTGGACATGGCAGGAAGAACGTCACGAGGCTCTGACCTCAGAGCTCATGTTAGAGCAGGGAGTGAGATGTGTTTAGCGTCTGATCCACACTCCCAGAGACAATAGGCTGAATAAGGGATGGTTGGTCTTCTTTATAATGTTTCTGTTGCTGTGTTGAGGTGACTTTTATCCCGGCCTAAACAGAGCAGACACCCCGTCCCCTCTTGTTTCCACCTCTTCTGTTCACTCAGAGCTTCTGGAGAGGGGATAATGTGTTTGAGCTCAGTCCTTGAAGCCATTTGTTCTGCAGAAACATGAGACAGGGCTCACACTGTGCAGGTCGCCTTCTCTAAATCATGACATTTGGCACACATGCTGACCGAGTTATTGTGTCTGGATGAAGGAACGTGATTCCAGCGTGACGTCACACGTTTCATCAGAGCTGGGCACACCGAGGCAGACGGGCTCATTCTGCGACTCATTCACCTTCGGTGGCATCCAGCCGAGCGTGAAGAGCCCAGAAAGAACGCCACGTGAAATATGATTCTCGAAAAGAGAATCCGTTTGAAACTGAACTGAAATAAAATTCAGAATCAGATGCGTTTTCTGCTGAGCACTTTCAGTCAGGATCTTCTAATCAGATTTTCTGGTCGTGTGCATCACACGTAACAAACACACAAAGGAGCAGTGTTAAATCCAGAGCAAAGATGAGCAGCATATGCTGCTGATGTACATCATTATGGAGGACAACAACCTGCAGTTGAATCATCAACCACATGAGCAGGGGCGGTTCTAGAATCTGCCCTTTGGGGGGG
>JARVLU010000583.1:16101724-16116567 GCA_031762415.1 Simpsonichthys santanae | reverse complement strand
GGGTAAACAGTCTCCCTCGTAGAAAATGACTGAATGAAATTAATTGCAAAATGAAATAAGGTGCAGACCTAAAGCTATTAAGACTAGGCCTCAACTACTAGACACTTTTTAAATGGGTGTTTCCACTCAGTTTGAAAATGAAAACCTCCAAATAGACAATAATATAAAAATTCACAACTCTTACTTAAAAATAAGCAAAGAAAAGTACTAAACTTTCCATGATGTCCAGAGTGATGATAAAATCTATAAGGACTGCAGCTCACAGAGAACAGATTAGATTCAAATGTGTTTATTTACAAAGTGGAAAATCAGTTGTGCCAGGGAGGGAACTGGAACCCTGAAGAGCAAGGACATGGTTACTGGTCTGTTGGCAGGGTGCGATCATGTTATTGCTGCTCGGTCACAGTAGAGGTAGGAGTCAGTTTTGAGGAGATCTGACCCAATGGTTCCAGGTGAAGAAGATGTGTGCCATCACAAAGGTTCCAGGTAGGAGACAGGAAAGTGGTAGGACGGTGTGGAGGCAGCTGACGAGAGCTCCAGGTCCACAGAGGAGAATCCAGGGGACAGGAGGACATCAGGGATTATACAGTACAGTATTCTGAAAACATGGAGAAATATACAATTTGTTATAGTTTAACACAAGTATATGGCTAGAACAGAACTACCATTTGGCAGGTAATGCTCCAGCACCTGCTGAATGTCCTCTGCAGCCCTTTATGCTCATCAAGCTGATGATGCTCACGGTGCTTGGACGTGGCTGCAGGGACCTGGCAGGGCAGAACTCCCACAAAATCGAAGAACTAAACATTCCGACAGAGATTTACCCAAAACAGTTGTAGCTTGTTAGCTTGTTAGCTTGTTAGCCGATATTTCACTTGACTGTGGCAACAGATTGCCAGTTGCACTCAAGGAGTTTCCTCAAAGTCTTGAACTGCTCGTAAAGGTTTCTCACGTGAATCGCGGGGGCTTCCCTCTTGTGACGCAGAAATGTGGAGCAAGTTTGAAAAGTTTGACGCTGCAAGTTTTTAATCAGTTTAGTCACACAGGTGTCTCAAACGCGTCTCAAATATCCTTCTCGTTTTAGTTTCCTGAACGGAGAAGAGTTGGATCTGTATTTGAGAAAAACAAAGGCATATTTTCTTGCAATTTTGCGTCTACCAACTAGTCCCCAATAAGATTTACCTTCAATTAAAAGAAAAAAAAAAAAAAAACATATTTCCATATTTGGGGACAATTCAGAGAACCTAACATGCAAGTTTTTGGTCAAAGGGAGAAAACTGGAGAACTCTGTAAAACCCGCTTCACCACCGTGCTGCCGCTGTTTAACATGTAGATCTACTACTGGCCATTTCTCTGATCATGCTTCAGCTTGAAGCTCGCTCAGCTCTGGCTCCATGTGTGTGAGGACTACAGCAGCGTTATGATGAATAAAATCTGCCTGAAGCGGAACATAATTCGGTCAATGTTTGGCACCGTCAGTCAGCTTGACCTCAACCTGTGACTCTCAGAGCAGCTCACCGCTGTCCCAAATCCCAGTTAAACACTGGCATAATGGTTTACTTAAAACTGATGATGAAAATGATTTTGGGCTGAAATATAGATGACTGAGCTTTTTGTTCAGCAGCTTCATCTTTACATCTTTAAAGTCATCATGGACATTCATGTCCTGACAGCCCTCACACCAAACCTCCCGTGTCTGACCACAGCTGTCGTGTGATTCCACAGAGCCTGACGCATCACCAGGATGAATATGAGAGAGATCCAGTTTATGCGTCAGTGGCCGCTCTGTGATGATGAAAGCTCTGACCTAAGGGGACCTGCTAGCTGCCATCTTGCTGCTCTGCATCTCTTCCTCCTCCTGACAGTTGGCTCCACTGACCTACTTTAGCCAAAACGCTCCAGCTATCATTGTTTTCTGCAGCTTTTCACATAGTAAGGGGACAGGGGATACAAAGAGATGGGGTTTTTTTTTGTGTTTTGAGGATTTTAAGTAAATTTTAATGATGCAAAATTCAGAAAGTCAGATGATGCAAGAGTAGAAATTTTCCTCTCCACCTCAGCAGAGTTCTGTCACTTTCAAGTGCGAACTTGTCTCAGTCTTTTGGTCGCTGGTGTTTACGTGTGGCTTCTATATTTGCAGTTTTGCTGCACTGCTAACCTTTTCTGCACAGATCCCATGTGGTTACCGTGACTATGTGCTGTGGGCAGCAGTGGGTGCATGAGGTTTTCACCCAGTGGTTTGGATTTTCTTTCACAAGGAGGTAACCCTGTTCAAAGCGTGGAGCCGGACAGACCACCCACGAGTCTTTACAGAGGAATCACCTGCTCAAGGTTTGGAGGTTTCTCCTTGAAAAGCTCATAGACGTTGGTCAGTTGAGTTGTCCTGCCTTCTTGATCGGTAGTAACTTAACTTAGCAACATTCTGTGGATGATATTTTCAAAAGAAGTTCTCAAAACCTAAAACACATCTCACTGTGGGATTTTCTGCCATCGTAGACAAAACATTTGTATGAATGTCTTTGTTTGTGAGCTTGAATTGACGGGCTGTGTTTGTTTGGTGTGCAGGGGTGCCATGAAGAGGGGGGCCAGGGGAGGCAATGGCTCCACTGTATAAATGTGTTGCTCCAGCTCATCACGTTCCCTAAACAAGTCATTTAAGTGTAGCATCGTTTCTGCTTTTCCAGCAGCACGGTGGTTCAGTGGTAAGCAAAGCTTCTTCACAGCAAGGTGGTTTTCAGTTTCAGTGGCAGGAAACAGTGCGTTCAGAAAATAAATAGTATCTGCTCCGCATGCTAGTGGTTCTTATATACAGTATGTTATAATTCTATTCCTGCACGTTGTTCACGGTGATGTTTTAAGAATCCTGAAGGAATTTGGTGTCTAATCCCAACCCAGAGAACTTTATTTTATATTGAATCCAATTTTAAGAAGCTGATGAGTAAAAATAAACAAGCGCTGAAACAGCCAGTTGCATTACATGATTTTTTTTACAACTTAAACGAAAGCGAAATGAATCAATTTAAATTAATTCAACTTTTTTTTTTGGTAGTCCAGGTTTTAAATCAAAATATTCTGCTTGAATTAAAAATGTTAAAATCAGTTTTACTTAAAAATTTCACATTTTTAAAAACTGTTTCTCTATCGGGCCATGTAAATCTTGCGATCATCTTTTATCGAATACAGACACGAGTTGCATGGGTGGTTCATTTCCACAAAACTGCCTTAAAAACGTTATTTTAAATATACTACATAAATCATATCAAGCACTGAGAGGCAATGCAACAAACAAAGTTAATTATGCATACATTTCCATTCTGTGTTTAGAGCCTCACTTTGGACACAGTCTGAATGTTTCTCTCATTCTTCTCTTCTTGAATATATATTTTTATATTGCAAATTCACAGCTTGTCAGAATATATATATATAAAATGTAAAAAAAAAGAGAAATAAATGAATAGATGAAAATAACCTCCATACCTGTCATTTATTGTTGCATTGGGACATTACAGTATTCCATACAGTAAAAGCTGGGACTCTCAGCAGACAGCCTGTAATTCATTCACCGCTGTTTAAAAACGTTGGGTAACATTTAACTTTGCATGGACACGATTAAGCTTTAACTACAACACAAACACATCTTTAGAGCTGCAACAAAGTTTCTGTGTTTCTTTACTTTGCTGTTATAAAGCAGAGTTTTGACAGTGAGCAGCTCGAGGACATCATTTGAATTTATGTCCATTTTTTTTTCATTTCTGGGTCACAATAAGCTACTTCCAGCAGTGTTATATTAAATATATACGTGAAAAATCATACGCACAGTAACCTACAATTTTACACGTGCAAAACCGTGGTTTTATTGAGATTCCTGAGCAAGCTGCACAATTCACAAAGTCAGGACCTTGCTGTCGTTAAGTTTGGTCCTATAACAATCCCATTTACAGGAAATGAGTTTAGGTTATTGAAATAAAGAGCACAGATCTAACCTCATCAACATGCATGAGCCATTGCCTCCCCTGGCCCCCCTCTTCATTGCACCCCTGCACACCAAACAAACTGACGCATTTTTATTGTGTATGAGAAAAGAGAAAACTGAGATGATCCTTCTTTTTTTTTTTTTTTTGGAAGTCTTGCATCATCCATCCATCACCTTTACCTGCTTCTTCTTTTCGGGGTCGCAGGGGTCACTGGTGCTCATATACAGCAGTCACTGTGCGAGAGGCTGGGGACACCCTGGACAGGTCACAAGTCCATCACTGGGAGAGACAAACAACCATTCATTCACTCACGGGACATTTCAGAAATTGTGAAGTGGAATGTGTTGCATTATGGGATGTTTTGATGTGAAAGTAGATTACAGAGTTATTTATTACCTCTTGCATCCTTATCATCTAACTTTCCCAGGACATGGTCTTGTTGTTTTTGCTCGCTGCCAAATGCACGTGTGTGAGTGTTCATGTGTTTGTCTGTTACTTGAATATCTCATGAATCTGTGACTGGATTATGATGAAGAAATGTTAGAAAGTCATCACATCAAATTAAGTCCACACTTCAGGAGTGGGGTTGAAGCTCAGTGACCTCATCAAACACACAAAAAAAAATAATAATTTTAACTCAGTCAGTTTTTCAGACATTGAGCTAAATTTGTGTGGACTCATCCCCAACACATGCTTGAAGATTGAACATAACGTAATTTACAGTTTTTGACCAAAACAACAACTCTGACATTTCTCAGCACAACAGTTAAAACCTTTGAAGGCATCACGCAACATGTGTTCCTTCAAGGAATGATTGGTCTTTAATTGTCATAATGTTAGTTTGTAAAATATTATTCGTCAAATCAGTTTATTTAAGACAAGTCTGAGAAGATTAAATATTACACTGATTCATCTGCTGTTTGTTTCTCATTGACAGTGTCTGGTTATAAATCTGCGCGCATGTGTTCCTGTGGTCTACCTGCGTGTGTGCGAGTGTGCATGTGCTGGTCTTTGTATAGCATGTTTGTACTGGTTGTCACATAAATATAGCTGTGTGGTCAGTGGCAGCAGATGACAACCATAATTATAGGCTGAGCCGTCCAACAGCTGAGGAGCTGGGATGAAGAGTGTGGGTTTGTGTGAAGGTGTGTGGACGCACGTGTTCTAGAGCTGAAGGGCTTATGGAAACTGTGCACAGCTTCCTGGATGAGCTACACCCAGGACTTTGTAGTAACATGGACAAAACGCAGTAAAAAGAAGAAAGTAAGTGTTGGTTGGCTCTGAGTTTAGAGGCTGACTCTGAAGGAGGCCGGAAACAGAGCCCTGTTGCATGTTTTCCTTAATGCCATCACTAGCGGAGGTTAATATGTGCTCATTTTGGCTCATTGTCAACAAATATAATTACATACCAAGGTGAAGTTAATTTTTAAGTCAGTTTATCAGGTGCATGAACACCTCTGAACCCTTCCATTAGCAATAACCACGTTGAGTCATTATAAAATCTTTTCGCCAAGATGATGGATTAAGAGGTACAAACCATTTTCTGCTCCTGCTCTCAAAAGATGAGGTGACTTGGATTTGTATGGACTCAGCGGAACAACATATCCACTTATGGAGGACAATTATGCTGGCAGGAGCTCTTCAAGATGACTCATTTCTTAGAAGCAGGCTGCAGAAATGTGCTCTCCCTCAAACAGTTTCACGAGATGAAGGTGTCGCCTTTTTTTTTTTTTTTCTTTTTTTTTTTTTTTTTTTTTTGTGGTTTCCATTCACATAATTCCATCTGTTTGCATGCTTTGCTTTCCAGGGAAAATAAGTTGCAGGAATACTACCGGAGGCAAACAGATAGACGAGATAAATAAACAACAACAACAAAAGCTTTAGTGTTAAACTCCATCATCAAAGAAGATTAAAGTAGGTGATTGTTACTTGATTAAACTTTCATTATTAAAACCACTGTACAAACTGTCAGAGTGAACCTGCAGACTGAGAGAATAATGGCTGTCTAATAGTTGTTTTTCAAAACAAAAGTCTTCCAGAGTGAATCGTGTACCATTCAGAGCCTGACATGTCGAGGATAATCCTGTTTTTAGTACTTTAATGTTCAAAACCTGGTTTTTGTGGGAAACAGTTAAAATTTTGTAATTTCCAGTTCATTTAATTTTTATTTAAAAATGTATATTTCAATATGTTATTGTCTTTTTTAATTCATTTGTGTACTAAAATTGTATGATTGTGTAGAAAACTGAAGAGAAAAACATGATAAATAATAAATCAGAACTCTATGGTTTTTAATGTACAGATAGTCCTCAACTTACAGCAACTCGGACTTAAGAAGGGGTGTGCGGCGCAGCGTTAGCATACATTTTACATGTATTTCCTCGACATACGGCAAAAAATTTGGACTTACGAACGGGTGCTGCACCACGTGTAATGAGTTCCGACTTACAGCAAAATCGAGTTATGAATGGTTTGTAGGTACGGAACCTGTTCGTAAGTCGAGGACTACCTGTATATGCAATTTTTTAGTTTCTATAGTTATTTTATTAATAGAATTGCAAGCAAAGATTCCCATTTTTACATAACATCAGTGTATGCACATTTACAGTATTTACTTGGTAATTTATTATATATATTTTAAATGACTTGTTTAATGCATTAGGTTGAGATGTTAATTATTACAACTCAGTGGTTCCATAAGTTTTTCAGCTCCTGAACCCCAAAATAATGATAGCAAAGACTTGCAACTCAGAAAATACTTGTTTAACGGCACAAAAAATGGTTAACAATGTAAATAAACAAACACAATGACGAGTTGTGACTGTTCCTTTTTTATTTTTTTAACCTTTTGTAACAATTATATTCAATATAATTTTTATTTATTTATTTAGGTTTGTAAGATTATCTCAAGACCCCCAACTCACCCTCAGTGGGTCCCAATCCTGCCTTTGGGAACCATTATTAAAGCTTAAGGTGCATGACAGATTCTTTATATGCAGAAACTTTGACTGCTTAGATCACAGAGCATCAATTATCTTAAGTGTCTAGTGGACTATTTTCCCAAAATATAATCATATCTAAAGGCCCAGCATTCTTTGCATATCACCTAATGTCTTTCATGCCAGAGTTGTAGACTTTAAAG
Organism: Simpsonichthys santanae; assembly: GCA_031762415.1. Classification (NCBI taxonomy): domain Eukaryota; kingdom Metazoa; phylum Chordata; class Actinopteri; order Cyprinodontiformes; family Rivulidae; genus Simpsonichthys; species Simpsonichthys santanae. Next base: position 16,109,451 of record JARVLU010000583.1, on the reverse strand, counting down.
ATCATCTTGTGCTTAGAAGAGGCAAATGTTGTGCACAATTTCATGCAATGACTGAGATCTTGTGAGATGTCCTGTACTGTACCAAGTTTTAGCTCCATATCTAAAATTCAGTGAGGTGTCAACATTTTTTTGTGCTGGCTGATGATTTCTGTAGTGGCTATCTTGAATGAGGTTTAGTCCAAAAGCTGTATTAATTTAACGATCACTTTGTGAGATTTTAAATAATTTCCACCCTATGGTTCGTGAGATATTTGCTAACACCAGTCAAATACGTGCAAAACATTATCACCTTTCAAATTTGACAGTACTGTAATATTAATTTTAAAAATCATTTTTAAAATACTGTACTTAAATTTTGACAAATAATGCATGGCCAATTTGTTTAATAGTGCAAGTTGCACTTTGCAAAATAAAATAAAATACCGTCTGGACTTCAGTGTTTTAATTAGTTGTAACATTGAATTCGGGGCTAGAAATGTTATTTCAGTGAATTTTATTTCAGATGAGATAAACAAAGGACAGTAAATGCCAGCAGCTCAACCCCCACAGAAAATCAGAGGGGCTTCAATCTCCTCCAGCATGTCTGAATTATGAAACGGCCCGACCACGCCCTCCCTGTGACGTATACGCGTGTGATTGGTCTCCGGGGATGGGGAGGAGCTGCGCGAACACAAACTGAACGTGTGAAAGCGGCTGTGGAGCTGCAGAGACTGCTCCTTATCAGGGAGCGAACAGCGATTTACACCTCCGCTTTCCCGCTTTTAGGACTAAAATACATCTATCCGTCACGCTTATTTTGATTTATTTATATATTTTTTGTAGCTGCAACGCGAAGAGCCGGGAAATCTTTGCGCTGAACGCGTCAAATCACTTTCCCTTTTTGTTATTTTCACGGATGGATGGATTGGCGCAGGTTGACGCCGCCGTGGTGGAGGCGCTCTGGTGAAGTTTGAAGAGGTGAGATAAAACGTGCGTGTTTCAGACACAGTTCGGTCGATGTGAAGGCGCAATATTCTTTTTGTCTGTCTGTATGTGGGGGAGAAGGGCTTGCTGCTCTCCGGGGCACTGGGTTAGTGGATCAAGGATGCAATGAGGATTAATTACCAGACAAGACATTTTCACTACATTTACTCTGCTTTAAACGTTTAAATAAAGAAAAATGTTCATTTTATCAGCCGTGATAATGACTGATTTAACCAGTCAGACAGCATGCAATCTCTATTCTTTGTGTTTAATTAAACAGGTCTAATTAAAGGTGCTATTAATTCAAAATATATACTGTATTATCTTGAAATAGTATACCAAACAGTGCAGTATTTATTTTTCATACAGTTTCATTTTTTTGTCTCTGAGTCACGAGAGCTCATGCAAGCGAGACCTATTTAGTTCGAAAGTAGATTCCCTCATATATTGTTATACAAATCTGAAATGCGGGTATGCGGTTAATGTAAACAAAGCGCTCAAGTAAAAACAAAAAACAAAACACAGATCATGAATTAAAGCTTAGGCTGGGCTTTGTAGGAAAACTAATGTGGCGGAATCAGACCAGCGAAGGATCGACGAGAAGAGAAATAGGCGTTTATTTGAAAAGTACAGGAGACGACAGCAAATTTCAGTCTGAAATATGTGACTCGTCACATCCAACTGAGTGTAGAGATGCAGACCGCTTTAGTGCAGTGGTTGAAAAAGTCACAATTACTGTTTTGTTTTTTTGTTTTTTTTTTCAAAATATGATGAATGAGAACTTTATCCATGGGTCATCCTTCTAATGACAACAAGAAATCCTCGTCAGAATACGGGAAAAATAGGATTTCGACTGATTTTCCAGACACATTACCATTCAGCGAAATAAACCGAGCCGTATAACTTTACCAATTGACATTTCAATGTTTTTGTTCGGTGCCTATGTTGTGATTTGGTGCTGTAGACTGAATTGAACCGTTCACGATGTTTAAATGATCCAAGTGCTAAAATGTCAGGAATCAGAAAACGTGCTTCGTTGTTGATGGGTCACACATTTGAAAAGTGGCGCACCCCAAAATATTCCTCTCATCAGTTGTTTTTAGGGGCGAACAACACCCATGTTTCCTGTTACATTTGATTGTAAATGCATCAAAATAGTTGGATTTTAATGGCTTTTCTGTGAACTTTGCCATTGTTGCCCTATTTTCAGCCACTTCAGCTCTTTAACAAACTTGCTATTTGGCGAATATGGATAAAAAAAACGTATTTGTTGGATATAATTTTTCACACGCTTTGATAACTTTGCAGAGAGTACCTTTTAACCTGATTTAAAATACGCTTTTGTTCTTGTCTTGTGCTTCAGGTGAAACATGAGTCGGTGGTTTTTAAAGGTTTGCAAAGGTCAAAGGGCATCAGATGCACACCCATGCCACCCACAGACACTCTGTTGTTCTGAATCAGAGCAAACACACAAAGCAGCAGCACCTCTGTGTTTAAGGTGGTCAGGAGATGTTTCCACTTGTAGGTTTCTTTCCTTCCAGGACGCTGATGTGTGAACTGAAGATCGCTGCCAACTCTGTGCTGACCTTACATTTTTCATCTTCACGCGTCTCGTTTTGATCAAAGGTGTGTCTTCAATACAGTTTCTTGCATATTTACCATTAAAAACCAAAAGGGCCTTTTTTAAAACCTTAAAAAAAAAAACTTCCTCAGACTGCAGCTCGGCTTCCCATGCTGCCTCCGAGGACATTTTTTTAAAGTGCTGAATGCTATTTGAGTGCAGCGCCAGGCTGACTTTGATATGGTTAAGTGGAAGCGCTTTGCGTCGCTGCCAGCCTGTTTGGGCCATGGCTAAGCTGTTTGAAGGGGCCTGGAGATGAGGGGTGGTGTGTTTATGCCAAGCCGAGACGGGGATGCAAGACCAGCGTCTGTTCCCAGACTCTCACACAAGCGTTCCCCTCACCTTCTCCTCCTCTTTGCCACAGCCGGCTTTTCATTCCCTGCATCTGCTCCCTCCGTTTCAGCCCACATTCTCTCCCCCCGCCGCGCCTTCGCCACCGTCTTTCACTTTCTCTGCCTCACACATGCAGAAACAAGCACACACACACACATGCACTCATTTCCTTCTTTTTCTTTTCAAAGCGTCATTAAAGGATTTATGACTGTGTGGTTTGGAAGAAATTCAGATGCTCTGTCAGTTTGTTGGATCCCCCCCACCACCACCACCAATAAAACCTATAAAAACATCCAACAAAGTGTTGATGTGACCTGCAGCACCTGAATGCTCAAGAGTGATGCAAACAGCCACAAGCTTCTGTTAGTTCTTGTTTTAGATTCGCTTCGTCTCTCCGATCTGACAGTTTTGTCAGTGATGTTTGGAGACGTCTTGTTTGTCCACACACGTGTCCAAAACTCAACAACGCTCTCTGACAGAGAAGACTACAGTTGTACAGCGTGAGCAAGTAACCGAAGAAAGTGTGGTATTGTTGAGACGGCGTGCCTCTAAGAAAAATGGGAGGGAGGCCTCGTGACGTGACATGGGCTGTCTCTTGTTCCTGTTTTTCGGTTCTCAAAAGTTTTTCGGTGGTTTGAGCTGTTTAGCATAGTGTTTTTTTTTACACAAAGCTTTTTATAAAATTTAAAAAAAATCAGTAAACAAGTTCTCAGCTCCTTTTTGCAGAGAAAAATGACTTTTTAGACGAAAGCATGGGTTTCAACCGTGAATTTTGAAGCTTCAACAAGATGGAGGTCACTTGAGTCGGTCCCGCTGTGATGGAACAAAACAAACGGGACCAAAACGTAAAATGTTTAACTCAAACAACAAATGTTAATTTGTTTAACGACTCATCTGAGTTTGCAGTGTTTCCCAGGTTTCAGCTGTTTTTTTGGTGAGTTCACTAACTCGTGGCAGTTTACCAGAGAACATGTAGGATCTGGGTTATTAGAGACTTGGGACTCATGAGTCCTGAATCAGCGCAAGGATTTGGATCATTAACCTGAGTGGGTCAGTTACTGATCAGCTCTATTGGCGACTAGAAGTCTGTAGAGATTTTAGGTTTACCATAAAGACGTTATAAGGTTTAATGTCTCCGATACTCATTTTTAAGTTCTTTGCAATAAAAAATAAATAAAATGTCTTTATGATCATGACACCTTGACCAGTCAAAACTCAAACATGTCTTGGCATGATAGCCTTCCTTTAAGAAGTCAAACAAATCTTCATCAACTTTTGGTCCCATTTCTGAAACAACATGCACGGAAAAAAAAAACAAACATTTTAATTAAACGTCTTGTTTGACAGCAAATCTTATGAATGATTATTTTTAATAAATCTTAACATGCAGCGGATGGTAACTATTATGCATGCCTTTCTCATTGTGAAATCTAAATCTTTGATGAGATTTTGCTCAAGAATTTCAATTGAGAAAGTTTCCCTTTGTGGGGAAAAGATGAACAATAACACAACCAAGAGAGTGTTGTGTAAAACGCGGTGAGTGGCTGGTTTATGCTCAAAGTTTATATCAGTCTCCAGAAAATTGGGGAAAGGGGTATTTTTCATAGAGAAATTGTATGGGTGTGCACTTTGTCCTGGTTCCAAACCACATCTTCAGCTCATAAAACACGTTTATTTTCAGTAAACCAAGACGGGTGAGAGCCAAGAAACTCGTTGCTTTTTATTGTAGCGGATTAATGTTGTGCTTATCTTTTTCACTACACATCATCCAAGATGTGAGAAGACATTTTTACTGAAACAACAGCTTTTAATTGTAGTTTACATGCTTTCCTAACTGCTTTAATCACCCATTTTAATACATTTAATTAAAAAGCCATGCCAATAACAAATTAAGACAGAGAAAAAAATAATTAATACTTTTATGCATGCAATTGTTCTTTTGAGTGCCATATAAGAAGTTCCCAAGATTCCTTTTTTCCCCAAGAACACCCACTTGTACTTCTCCAGAACATTGCTTTCCTGGGTGGGTGCATGCATGTATGCCCCGCATGCATGTAGATATGTTTTTCCATCTGTTAGCATACGTGGAAGCAGATTACATTCTTACCGAAGGCGAGTCTCCTTGAAGGTTTCCCATGTGACAGTCATTTATTAAATGCTACAAGCTGTGGAAAGTTCAAGTTTTCCTGTTTAACTTTAGGGACACCATTTATTTTTATTTTTAATTATTTTATTAACCTCTATGTAACCAGGCAAATCCCATTGAGACCACAGATCTCTTTTGCAAGGGAGGCCTGGGCCATAGATAATGACGTCAAATGTCTTGTTGTCTTTGAATGATGTAGACGTCTAGATGTAACTTGACCCTCAGTCTGAGTTCAGAAAGCTGTTCTTCTTTAATCTTCCCTCTGGGAAAATCTGGTCAGCCTGTTTTCAGACACAGAAGACAGTTTTTCTGATGTCAAGGCACATCAAAGCTGCTATTATTTTAGAAATACTTTCTGAAAACTTGGAGTTATTTATTGATTATGGCACTGACAGAAACCCGCCTTTTAGGTTGTATGAAACTAAAGCTGCTGCTTCTTTAAGCCAGAGGTTATCTGGCCTCAGGGCAATGGATTGGTCTTTATTAATCTGACCGGGCATGCCCATTCTTGAAGTTGTTGGATTCTTTGCTGGCTCTAGGAGATCTTACATGTTGGTTTTTGGAATGTCAGGAAGGTGGTCTGTCGACACACTTGGGCTAAGTGGTATGTGGAGGGGCAGGGCAGAACTGGGGAGTGGATGGATGACTGGGACAGTGGAGAACAAAAGTAATGGCTGGGAGATGTGGGCGTGGGTAGCTTCAGGGGATTGACTGATGAGATGGGTCAAGAGGAAGAGGAGGTTCTCAGACGTACTGGTTTAAAAACAGAGGAGGCACAGGAGAGAAGAAAACACAGATTACCTGTGAAATATCTTCTACTCAGAAAGGCCCCTTCAGACTGGACCCCCACTAAAACATAAAAAGTCAGACTGTGATGGTCTTGGTGAGGTCTTCAGGTGTGCATGAAGAAATCAACGAGGACCCCATTCTGCGAACAAGAACATTAAAAACCATTGAGAGTTTTGACCATGCACAAGGTTTTAATGGTAGGTGGAGTGGGGGCATAGCCCATTCCCCTTCATTGTAGCTTGGCTTCTGAGAATCTAAAGCAGAATTGGCCATTCTTGCCTTTAGCTATGTCTGCGTTTGCTGTAAGGTCCCCTTGACTTTAGTAGTCACCTTTATTTTTTCTCCATTTACCCTTTATTTATCCAGGTAGTCTCACTGAGTCACGAGAACTCATTTTCAAGAGAGACCTGTTTTTGGGAGCAGATGTTGGGAGTTAAGGGCCTTGCTCAGGGGCCCAGAGTGGGGCAAATGAGGGTGGAGGCAGTTGTGGGTGTTTCACCTTTACCACCCACATTTTGATGTTGACAGTACCAGGAGTTGAACCTGCGACTATCTTCTCTAGCCTCTGCACCACCACTCCCCCCACCTTAGTGCAGACATGATGCCCTTAATGTTAACTAGGACTAACTAGGTGTGATGTTCTTCCACTTACTCCTTTGTGTTGTCTGAGGATGTTCTGGGATGCTGGCATATTAAACCTGGTCAGTTATGGAGGAGAACACATTGACGATGCAAAAAACAGCAGGAAAAAAAGAACTTATGTGGCAAATAGCTTCAAACTTGCCTTCACACTGAAGGAGGGTTTCCAAAATCGTTACAATCCAGCTGCAGTATAATGCATTGCATATTGTGGAGAGTGTAGCGGCGCCGTCGTCCAGTGTGAGGTGGCTTTAATTAGATGACTAATGTAAACCAGCTGTCCAGCTTCTGAGGCCTGGTGCACTTTTAAGAACCCATAATGTGGTTTATAAAGGTAATATATTTTGTTCTTTTTAGAATTTATATTAATCTGCAACTATGTTTTATAAATGCCCAGTGGCATTTATTAAAAAAAAAGTTTGTTGGTTTTTATGTAAATGTTTACAATGACCAGATCAAATTTCCAACTCAATAGCAAAGGAAACAAATATTTTGTATGGTCTGATGCCAATAATTTTTTTTTAGAGAGGAATCTAAATTGGCCTGAATTTGAATTAGCAGGTCAGAAGTTTAGATAAACAAGAACTTACTCAAAGAACTTTGTGTCTACATAAGATTGAGACTTTATGGGATTCGGCAAAGCGACAGCTAGTGTTGTCTTCTGTCAGTGATATGACATGCAAGTCCCAACACTCATATTGTATTAACAACAAAACATACTTTAGCTAACGAGTACAGCTGTGTACATGGATTTGTGTGTGTGCAGTGATGAATGGAAAACAATAACCAGAACAGTTATGTTCTGCTAATGGAATAATGATGCTCAGCTTTGTATGTGCACTTGCAGGCCTTGCTCGTGGGATTTCCATCTTTTTCATTCTTCCTTCTCCATCCTTCCATGAATCTCTTTCTCCATTCCTGACTGTTTTCCTCCTACTCCTTCTTTTCAAGAATCTAGAATCTTTATTGCCAATTGCCATTTCTGCATCAGCACAACTAAATTTTTGTTTGGTGCTCTGCTCATTTCTAAATATTTACACACATAGAACGATAAAGTAATTAATTTACAGAACTTGCAATACTTGACAAATTAGCAGCAATTAGATGTAGAGTTGATGCTGGTGTTATAAAGTTTAGTTTAGTTTAGTTTATTTGTTCATTAAAAAAAAAATACAATACAAAACAATCCCATGAACAATAACGTACAGAGTATAAAAAAATGAAAGGTAGCAGAAA
>JARVLU010000583.1:16090121-16101624 GCA_031762415.1 Simpsonichthys santanae | reverse complement strand
TGAATAACTTTCTAATTTTTCCAACTAATACAATACACTACACATAGAATATGATACAGTACACATCATGCTACTTCCAAGTCCCAATCTTTAGGTATGAATGAGTATGTATGTACCGGTACATGTGAGGTGTGTGTACAGTATGTCTACAGGAGTTTGATGGTCAATGTTGCCATTGTGTATCTGTTCCTCCTTCCTGTCGTTTCAAATCCAGCCGGTCAAATCAGATGACCACTTGTCCTGAGCCTGGTCCTGCTGGAGGTTTCTTCCTCATGAGGGAGTTTTTCCTTCCCACTGTTGCTTTCATGCTTGCTCAAGATGAGTCTATGATGAAGTTAGACTCAAAGCAGTTGTCTCAAAGATGTTGGCTGCAAACTTCAGAGCTGTGTTTGGGTGGATAGTGGTGCAGTTGTGTGCGAACAGTAAAAATAACTGGGCTAAGTACTCAGCCCTGCAGTGTGCCTGTGTTAAGGACCAGTGATGATGATGTTTGGCTTCCAATTCTCACCACTTGAGGCCTGTTGGTGAGGAAGTCCCTTTTCCAGACATGCAGGTAGCCCCAGGTCTTGAAGCTTCAGTGGTAGTTACTCTTGAATTACTGTGTTAAAAGCTGAGCTATAGTCCACAAATAGCATTGTGACATAGCTGAATGCTCCAGGTGGGACAGTGCAACTTGAAGTGCAATTGAGTCTGCATCCTTAGTTGATTGATTTTCCCTGTAGGTGAACAGGGCTGTCCAGATCAGCAGATATGACATCCTTCCTGTGCTTTAGGATGATCCTCTCAAAGAACTTCATGATAATCGGGGTTAGAGCAACAGGGTCATAATTGGTGAGGCAGGTGACAGCTGCTTTCTTTTGCACAGGCACAATGATGGAAGCCTTGAGGCACACAGGAATTGACGCGAGCTGCAGGGACAGGTTGAAAATGTCCAGGAACACTCCTGCCAGCTGGTCAGCTCATACCTTTAGAGTCCGGCCTGACATCTTCTCTGGTCCTGTGGCTTAATTCTTATTAATATTTTTCAGGGTGGAGTTCAACTGATGTAGCTGCAGGGTGAGAAGTGGCTGTTGTTACTCCAGCCAAGGTGAATGCACTGTCTCTCTGCGGCCGGTTGTATCAAATCATGCAAAGAAGCTCCACTGCAGCATCCGGGATATTATCATCCAGCCAGGTCTTAGTCAAAACTGCCACACACCTGTCCATCCTACGTGAGATGACCCTCAACTGTCCATTTTGTTGGTGAATGATCTGGCATTTGTGAGGAAAAGACTGGGGAGAGCTGGTCTGTTAGCATGTAGCCTACCACGTAGCCTGCGCCACTTGCCCTGCTTTTGTTTATGGCGTCTTCTCCATCTCCTTGGCCACAGAATGGGGCATAGTGAAAGCTGCAGTGCTCTGTTGTATCCAGTTAAAATGATGTCTGGAATTGGGGATACGTAGAATAAGTACTGGTTCCCAATGCAGTTCAGCCTCACTACACTGTATTTAGGCTTCAAGTTACTAAGACATAGACAAAAACAACCATAAAACAACAAAAAGCTGAGTGCTTCTAGCCGCTGCATATGCGTGCCGCCATCTTGCCTAAAGTTCCTGCCTCTATACTCCTCCGTAGATACAGATGAAGAATTTATATATAGAACAGAGTGGGAACCTATCCTCACCCTCCTCCTCGTTGTCTCTGAGCAGATCAGCGTGGCATTCCTTGTGTGGGTCTGTGTTTTCTGTGTGCATCGCCTCCTCCAGCTGTGTCACACTGCCACAGGAGGACACACATGCACCACAGCTCTAAACAGGGCATCATGTGTGACACATGATTCGTGACACACACCTCTGGCCAGAGCAGCGGGGAGTTGTAGCGGTGTTATGATCGCCATAAGCGTTTTAGGGTCATGAGCTGATAATCTGTTTTGGTATTTGGTGTTTGGAGTATACACTTCTGGTCAACATCTGGTTGTCGTGGTGGATTTGCATCTGCTTCTTTGTTTGGACGGCAGGACAGTAACACACAGATGGGGGAGGCTTCCAGTGCCAGCTGTCCTGACAGTTTTCCTCGTGGTAATGAGGAGTACATGCGCTGTCAAATTTTCTGAGCTGCTGTGATGTCACTCTGAGTTCCTCTCACCTTGTTTTTAATGTATCTGCTTTATTCTTTCTTTCTGCTTGTGTAGAATTCATTTTTCTCTCAGCTTTTTACATAAAATATAGGCACAATATTGACCTGGACACATTTTTGGTAATGATGATGTGCGATTGATCGCTCTGTCATAAAGTTTGAGGAAGGAGATATGTCATTCATGCTGTCTACAGGTGGTAGTGACCCACAGCTTTGTGGTGACAGATAATAAAGGTTTTTAAAAAAAAAAGCTCCTTCTTCCTCTTCAGCGAAGTGGTGAGAGTGAACGCTCATCTTCGATTATGATTTTCATCCATGCTGCTCTTCAAAGGCACAGTCTGTATGACAAGGATTTTTGATAGCATCATAAATCAGGAATTTCTCAATAAATAGAAATATTTTAAATATTGTTAGTGCTCATTGATTAATCTAAACCAGTCTACAGGTGCTCAAGAATGAGACAACTACTTTGCCTCAGGTGGAGGAGTTCAAGTATCTGGGTGTCTTGTACATAAGTGATGGAGCAGGAGATGGCTCAATGGATTGGGGCTTCATCCTCATTAATGAAGATGTTGCTTTGGTCAGACTTAGTGAAGAAAGAGCGGAATCAAAAGGCAAAATTCTCAATTTACTGGTCTGTCTTCGTTACAACCCTCACCTGTGATCATGAGGTTTGTATCACGACCCAGAGAACGAGATGCATACGCATCCCAGATACAAGTGGCTGAAATGAGTTTCCTTCAGAGGGTGGCCAGCTCAGCCTTAGAGATAGGGTGAGGAGCTCCGTCATCTGGGGGGGGGGAGCTCTTGAGTAGAACCGCTGCTCCTCCGCATCAAAAGCAGCCAGTTGAGGTGGTTCAGGCGTCTGATTAGGATAAAAACTAAATCAACTGGACTTTTATTCTGAACCTGAGAAACTTTCTGCTTCCCATCTGGGAATTGATAAAGATTCCCAGATTGGAAGTGAAACGTCTTCAGCTTCAGAATAGAAGTTGAGTTGTGTTAGTTTTTTCAAATTTATTTATTTTTAACACTGTTTAAAATTTATCTTGACGGATGACTGAGATCGTTTTCACACCTGATAGTCCGGTAGACTCTGTTCAATTGGGGACCAACATTCAGAACATTTGTTTATATTTTCAGCTGATGCGGTTCACATTCACACTGCATTGAATCAATCAAGCCGACCTGCCTGATGAGGCAGAAGAACATGGAGAATGGTTGTTTTTCACACAAGGCGGCTGACGGTGCCGTATGAGGTATGAGAAACGAGTGTTTGTTTTGGTTGTATTTACCCAGAATGCCCTGCGTTGTGGTCCACTTCCTGCTTTTGGAGCGGTCTCCGGTCCGTTTTCATTCACAATGCATTTGAGCTGCGCTATAGTTCACTTCAACCAAACCAAGACCTAGGTGTTTAGGTGGACCAGAGTTCACTTTTTTGGTCAGCATCAGAGTTCGATTGCGCATTCACACCTCCTCAAACGAACCAGACTTTCTAGGCAAACGGACTAGAGTTTGATTAAAGCGGATTAAACAGGGCTGCTGTGAATGCACTCTGAGAGTCTTCACATCTGATTAGGGTCCTCCTGGATGCCTCCCATTGGAGGTTTTCCTGGCATTTCCACAGGTAGGAGACCCCAGGGAAGACCCAGAAGTCATTGGAAGGTTTGTGCATCGTCTTTGGCCTGGGAATGGTTTGGGGTCCCCCATAACAAGCTGGAAAGTGTCACTAGGGAGAGGGATGTCTGGGTTTCTCTTCTGGACTTGTTGCCTCCTTGACCCGACTATGGATCACACTAGCAATAAATCACATTGTAGTCCAAACCATAACTGTAACCCTGAAAGGCATTTCCTGTTAAAAGTCGTTCTTGGAGCTTGTGTACAAGAGAAGTAACATTTAGCTGCAGCACATGGAGTGCTGTGAGTGTTTGAGCTGCGCTTGACCTTTTCCGTTCGTTCTTGTCTCTCATTCTCATCTTTCCTGTCTGGATCTACTTTATACCAAAGATAAGAGCCATCTGTGAGGAATGTTAAAAAAAACAGGCAGCTAGGAGAGCACAGTGAAACCAGATGTGCTGCTCGGACAGACGTGTACGAGAAGGTGACAGGTGATCTTCACACCAGACTTTTACGAAGTGCTTCCTCCACAATCAAGGACTCTTGATTCGGTGTGTGCTTCAGTCGTACATTTTCTAATTTTCAGCCTCGTGCTTTGAAAGCGCTTGAGTTTGAGGAGCCTTGAGATTTCTGTCATAGCTCCTTGGTGCCCTTCTCCGTGCTGAGTCTACTCCAAGCAGCTTAAAAATCTCAAGTTGGCTGTAACATACAGCCACAACTGCACTTCACTGTTTCTCTGCCGTTTTCCTTTCTTCTCCTTTGCCTTTTTAGTTTAAGGAGAAATGAGAAGAACATGAATCCACTTTGACCAGTTTGTAAATTTCTGCTTAATGAGTTACTGGTGAGATGGAGTAAAGTGCACATCTATAAATATAACCAGAAAGCATGGGGTGTATACATGTATGGGGTTTTTATGTTTACTTGGCTGCTGTTGTTGGAAAACGGGCGCACAGTTGCAGCAGACCAGGTATTTTGTTTCTGTTCCACACTCTTTTAGCTGTATGGACGAGTTGTTATCACAGTAGCTGCTGTCGGTGACGAGAATGTTGTTTTTTTAAACGCCGAAAATAACTAGTGAAGCTGAAAGAACTGGCGCTGTCCTGTTTGTATGGGAACTGCATTCCAGCGCTGCAGGCAAGTTGGTCATTTTCTATCAGTCACCAATAATAATCAGGGGAGTTGAGCCAGCAGGTTCTCGTGCTGAACAGATGTATAAAATATTAATGAAGCTGGGCAGAAGGAGTAGAATTATATGAAAACTTTCAAAAAAAATGTGTGAGGTTCCAACATCCATTTGGATGTGTGGCTACATGTAGGTGCAAGAAAGTTTCCATTTGATAATTGGGCTGCCATGTCAAAATTCAAGATGGCTGCTATCATATATGTATACAGTATATGTTAACCTGACACCCCTATCATTTGAGGAAACAATGCTTTCTAGTTTTTATATTGCTCAACAATATTGTTTCTTCAAATGATTGTAGTGGCCGGTGGGGTGGTTGAAGATTAATCTATGGTGGCCAAGGCCACCATTGGCCACCCCCTGGCTCTGCCTTTGTACCTTGTCAAAAGAATTGCTTCCTCTGCGAGGCGTCAGACGAGCAAACAAAAATAAAGAACTACCTCTCTTCTTCCACACAGTTCTACGTGGACATCGTGTTGGTGTTTTTTGGCCTTTAAACAAATTATAGGCCATCTTTTGTAAAAAAAATAAATAAATAAATAAATATACAGTGTATATATATATATATATATGTATATATATATATATATTCTAGTAAACAACTCCGATTAGGAATAAATTGAACTTAAAAGTGTTGAAAAGCATATAATTCATTTTACATGGTAGTAAACTGTTTCTTTTTTTTTCTTTTTTTTTTTTTTGACTGATTAAAAGAAGACTACTTAAACACGAGAGAAACAATTCATTCTTGAAGAATTTCTTAAATGGACAGTTTTGTAATGATTATTTTTAAAACAAAGTGTGTAACTAAACTTTTATTTGCTTAAAGGAGCAGTTCAGCTCTTTTGAAGTGGGATTTTGTGTCATAGTGTTTTGAATGGCCTCAGATTGAAGAAATATTTTAATTCTGCGTAAATGAACAAGCTAGCAACTATTAAAAAAACTAGTAAACATTTCTTAGCAGTTCCTTAACCATTTAATTTGATTTAATTAGTGCCAAACACCTGACTGAAGCATTATATTAGTTGTATTGCTGTTATTTGAATTTAAAAGTATTAAAATCCGCACCAAAGGAGATTATTGCTGCTCCTGAATGACCTGAAATGCCTCATTTGTTAATGATTTTTCCAGTATTTTACAACATGAAACATACTAAACATCCTGATGTGACATTGTCTTTTTGTTTCAGCTTTTAATGGCTGTTAAGGATTACAGTGGACAAGACAAGAAAACCATTCAGTTCATGTGCCTTTCAGTCTGTACCGTCTTCTGCTGTTGGTTTGCCGTGTAGCGTCTTGTGCATTTATGTAAAACGATCTTGGAGACCATTATCTTGACGGTGCATTCAATGGTATGACTTACAGTTCTCCAAAGTGATTACACGCTGCACTCCATTGTTGAAATGTCAACGGCAGCTGCCTGAACGTAACCTCAGTCCAGACACGCCTGACTTAATCTGGTCATCTGTCCATTTAAATGCCACTCAGTAGCCTGGGCTTCATTTTCCTCTGCCCCGCGAGGATACAGAGAACCTAAAATTAGAGCTGAGTGACTATATACACATCTTAGAGATAAGAAGGGGAACGTCTGAACACTTTGACACCCGGTAGGGTCAAAGCAGAGGGTCTGTAACTCCTGGAAGACGCCATCAAGGTGGAGAGAAGAGAAGTTTTGTTCACTTTTGTTTGCTCTGATGGAGGTGATGAATTAATCAAATTTAGAATAAATCAGTGCAGTCTTGGTCTGAAACACCCCTCTTCCACCACTTGGTAAAATATTGTTCCAAAACATTCTAGATGCACAGAATAAACCGCTTTAGGTCCCATAATAAACCATTAAAGTGACTGAGCCTACTCTCTGCTGATTCCCGAGTCTGGTTTCGTGGCTTTAGCAGCTAACTTGGTAAACTTATATCTGTGAGATAAAACTGGGAGCGGTCTGTGTGGGTCAGGATTCCAGGCAGATGGATTATTTTTGGTCCGAGAAGATTCTGAAAGATCAAATCACGAGTGAAGAGAAACATTTCTAAGTCGGATGTTTTGGAAAATTAGCTTTTTTTTAACATGTGGCTAAAGGGTTTGCTGAAAGGCTTAAGGCTGATAACTCCCAGTTTTTGGTTGTTAACAACGTTTAAAGATAATTATAACCTAAGTGGTTTAAGTACAAGTCTAAACACACTCAGAGGGGATTAGAGATGCATTTAGATCTGATGAAGCGAGACACTTTTCAAGCAGTTAATCACGGAGGCAGGAGCTGTCATCCAGCAAGAAAACTGGATTAGTTCTAGCTGTGTCTGTTTCTGAGCCCCACATCTGATGAAAAGGGTTTTGTTTTTTTATGTAAGGACCCTGAACTCTGTTGATATTGTCCTTTCATGGCTGTAAAAGTTGATTTATTGAGCTGCCGTCAACACAGATGTGTGCAGTTTAAAAAAAAAAAAAAGTGTTGAGACGAAGATCTCCTCAGCAGAAAAACACTTCCATGTTTTTTACATTGCGACCTTGTGACCTGGGTCTTTAGATATGTTGTTGTTCTTGTCGAACATTGGTGTGGATTCTGAAATATTCTGGGGCTGATTAAATAGACGATTTGTGGGCCTGAGACACAAACACTGAACGCCTGCTTCATTGAACAGGACTTGCTTCAATTCTTACTCGAGACTCTAAAATCAGACGAAGTGCAAAAATAACAGGTGCTGAAGCACTCTTCAGTTATTACAACACTTTTTTTACTGTATCTCTTTGTGTCAACAAGAGAATTCACTTTACAAACTAGTAACTCAACAAAAATGTATTGAGATAGTCGAGTTTTTAAGCTCATGCTCTGTCTATGGTACATAATGTATATAACTTTGATCAAAATATGATTGTTTTGAGAGTGCATGCAGGTTTTTTTTAAAAGAGGGACATCTTGTGACAGTGCTGTTATTATTACCATGGATTATTGAATATAATCTGCTTCATTACTGATGATTACAGGTGCTGCATTAGAATGGTTCTTTTCGTACCAAAGTGACAGGAGTTTTTGTGTCAAGGTTGGTAATAATGTATCCGTTTCAGTGCCTCTTTCCTGCGGGGTCCCACAGGGCTCGATTCTTGGATCCCTTCTGTTCTCACTCTTATTTGCTCCCATTTGGATATATAAGGATAGATCTTTCCATTGTTATGCTGATGATTGTCAAATTTACCTGCCTTCAAAACCCAACTAGTGCTTGCTCCATTCACCCTCTCCTAAAATGTCTGGATGATATTAAGGCCTGGATGGCTTCAAATGTCTTAAGTTTTAATGATCAGAAGACTTAGTCCTAGCTCAACCACCACTTCTGATCCTGTAAAACTGGCCTCCCTTCAGTCATATCTTAAGCAGTCTGTTAAAAATCTCAGGATGGTTTTAGACTTGGATTTGATAAATCAAACATTGTCCCTAAATTGTCCCTAGGTGTGAGTGAGAGAGTGAATGGTTGTTTGTCTTGTTTGCCTCTTCGTGCCACTGTGATGGACTGGAGAGGTTTCCAGGGTGTCTCCCCCACCTCTTGCACAGTGACCCGGAAAGGAAGAAGCAGATAAAGATGATGGATGAATATGTCATAACTGGGCATAAGACTGGAAGCCAGAAGTTGAAGCCACACGAGCATCCCCTAGTGGTTGGCTGCAGCTCAGTTTTACAACATGCTCCCCATGTAAACAAATCGGACATTTCCATGAATTAAAAAAATATATTAAAATATATATTTTCAGGTTTGTTGATTTGCAAAGCTTCTCATTTAATGCTGTATGTTCAAGTATTTTTTCTAATTACTTTTGGTTTCAGCTAGTTATTTGAGACTTACGAGGCTGCCATGGTTGCTCGATGGTCAGTGCCACAGTCTTGTAAAGTTGCAGAGGATGCAGTTTTGAGTTCAGGTTGCATCAGGAAGGGCATCCGGAGTAAAACCTTTGTCAAATCTTTCAAGCAAGTTCTCTCACTGTGTTGACCTCTGCAGACAGGAGCAAATGGAAGACAGTCTGTAAGCAAGCTGGTGCAGTGGGTAGCACTTTGGTATACAGGATACCTGTCCTATGTGGTCCGCAGGCTCAAACTCCAAAAATGCAACAAAGCAACACCAGAAAATTGACATTTTGACTTAATTTTTAGATAATGATGTTTACTCTTACTTACTATGAATAAGTTTTGTTTTCCTTTTGAAAAATCTCTTAAACCTTTTTTTTTTTTTTTTTTGTATCCTTGTGGTCCCCCAGTGATCAAATGTGGATAATAGCAAAAGTTGGTGGACCATTCTTCCTCAAAACAAGTGTTTGTATTATTTTTCTAATGCTGCTTCTGTGTTATATCACTTCTTCATCTTTAGTGCCTACATTTTAAATAAATGAGCACACGGTTAGTGAAATCACAGGAATCTGGGCTGCTCACTGGTGAATCCGTAGCAGGAGAGAGAGAATAATTGAAGCCACACAGGTTTAGAGTGTATTATATACTGGCAGCACAATGGTTTAGTGGTTAGAATTGTTGCTTCACAGCAAGAAGGTCCTGGGTTCGATCCCCAGTTTGGATCTGGGGTCTGTCTGTGTGGAGTTTGCATGTTCTTGTGTTTTTTTGTTTTGTTTTTTAACGTACATGCATGTTAGGTGGCCTTCAGGCCCACACCTTCCTTGCAAAAGAACTCTTTGATCTCAGTAGGATTTCTGTAGTTAAATAAAGGTTAATTAAAAGCAGAAATGGAGTCCATCATATGTAAACTTCCGATTGCCTTTTTTTTTTAACATCGTTTTATATCACATGAAGATGGAGGCCACTGATTTTAAACTGCTTACATTCTTCGTTGAGCTTTGTGTACGTCTTCTGAAGCTAATATCCGACTCATTAGATCAAGAAATTCTCCAAAGTATTTGGTTTGCTCTGCAGTGGTTTGTTAGCTCCATGCTTTAGTTATATTTGTGCTGCACTCGCTAAATTGTTGTTTAATACAACAGAAATGCTCCTGTGCGGTCATCAGAAAGTATATTTCCTCCTACTTTTACAATTTAAGGGATGCTCTTTGAGTAAAAATGAGTAAAACTTCCATCCACAGGAGGAATTCATACTTTTTCTCAGCTCTGAGCGTAATGATGCTCCCCGGCTTGGAAAAAAAATAGATTTAAATGTGAAAATCCTGAATGTAATTAAAAAGCAATATCACAAGCTTTCTGCTCTGGAGGGTAAACCCACATTTGCAAATAGTTCTGTGTGTCAGCTCTGGTGGCGCCTCAGGATCATAGCTGTGTTTGTGATCATGTGCAGATTTGTCAGTGTCTCATTCTTTACTTGCAGGGAAACGTTTGGATTTAAAACATGTTCTGTGTAAGATCGCCTGCAGGTTGGTGTGCGGTGATGGAAGGATTAGAACCGAGTCACTGTTTCACCAAATTGTTTGTGCAGCTTGCAGAAAATCCAATGTGGATTGGTGAAATATTCAGCTTTAGTATTAATTTATTGAGCCTAAATGGGCATGTGCTCATTTTACAAAAAACGTTATCACCACCCCTCGTATCAGGTTTTGTTTCGTTCCACAAAGATTATGTTTGACTTTCATTTTATAGCTTTATATTTTTATACATGTCCTTTGTTTTGCCAAAAAAAAAAAAAAAAAAAAAACTTTCATTATTTCCTTACTGTATTTTTTTTTTTTGTCCCATCTAAATAAATAAATAAAAAAACGTGCTGAAAAACTGCTTGGTCAAACATTTTATGACTTTTTAATGCAGCAGCCATAAAAGAGGAGAAAATAGATTAAAGGAATGTATATTGCAGATTGCCATTATGGCACCGAAAATCATCTCATGCTTAGAAGAGACTGTATTACAGCTGTTTGTTCAACCTTGTAAATGATGTCATGTATGATCTCCTGCAATATGTAGACCTGTTAATGTGATAGTGCTCTATATGTTGATCGGTCTCAGCTACTAACACCAAACTTTAGCTCTACATGTGACCAGTGCTGGCACAAAGAGTTGGAATGAGCACAGGCGGCAGTGCAAAAAAAACAGGAAAATATTGATTATGTAAAAACAAGTCCATTAAAACACCATCTAGCAATCTCAGTAACTTAAAGAGTACCGGTATATATTTTCCTAATTTACCTTTTAAATTAAAGTTTTCTAACAAGTATCTCTTCAGACATAGTCATTTTAATGTTAATCATTAGAGAAATGTTTTACATTGATTTATTTTCTCTGGCAGCTGCTATAGTGCTGAGAAATCCCTTCGTATAATGTTTGGCTTCATTGTGAAGCTTGGGGTTTCCCCTTTTTTAAAAATAGGGCTGGAATTCCCAATGGCGTCACTCCATACCAATAAAAATCTAGTCTCTCCCCCCCCCCCCCACTACCACCACCACCACCAGAGAAAAGTACTCTGTAGCTCCAAAACATACATTTCATAAGTTGTTTTTTTTTCTCTTTCTTTTCTATTTTCACCTGTTTATAACAAGGAAAGCCCCAAACAGAAGTGTGGCATGCCTGTGTACTTCTACTTCCTTGACTTCTCTAAATGGCTTTAAGAATCTGTTGGAATCCTGGCAAAAACCAATGCAGACATGTTCCTGTTTTTGA
>JARVLU010000583.1:16072684-16083777 GCA_031762415.1 Simpsonichthys santanae | reverse complement strand
AAGCTTTTAATAAAAAATCAGTAAACAAGTTCTCAGCTTCTTTTTTCAGAGAAAAACAACTTTTTACACGAAGGCACGGGTTTCAACTGTGAATTTTGGAGTTTCCACAAGATGGAGGTTTATTCCTGAGGTCGGAATGTTAGCTTAGCTCGTAGCTTAGCTTCTCAGCTTAGCTGCTTTTAACCATCCAAAAACATGATTTTGGGTGGTTAAAACAGATTTTAAAGAAAAGATGGGGGAAAAAAAGAAAGAGCACCGGAGTTGAACCAGTGTCTTCAGTACAAAGAGAGACACGAAGAAAAGATAAAGCCGATAAATGAAAATGATTTATTGTTTATCATGACGGGCCTAATTTTTTGTGTCATCTGCTGGGAAAACAAACAACTCAAAAGTGGGAAAATATCATTCCCACTTTGATTACATATTTTGCCAGTTACAGAAGAAATTATAAACAATAGAAGATCAATAATTTATCTTTTTGTTGAGGAATAAATCTGTCTCATTTCTGTGTTTCTAGCAGCTGAACAAGCGTTCACCACTGGAGATGTGCTCACAGGAGCACATGACGAGCTATATTTAAAACAAACATTTTATATTTGTTTCTAGGGGGAAATATGATTATCTTTTTATAAAGTAGCGTATTTTAGTGCCTGGGCGAGTCTCTGAAAGTGAATGTGGGCCAAACGCAATCTCCAGTGAACTGAAAGAAGCTTTTTCTTCTGTTTGGTTGTGGGCTGTTTAACAGATGTGTGTATTGTGTGATGATGGGGAAAACGTCCTCGTACTCCTGAGCGCTCCACATGAGCTGGTTGTACCTTTTGGGAACAGAAGGATTCAGAAGGGGAAGCTGGGAAGGAAACTGACTTGATAATACGGATCTGGTATCACTGTGCACTGATTGTTTTCAAGTGTCTACATTTTCTCTTGTTTCGCTTCGGACAAGAATACAGGAAAAAGGAAGGAAATGCCTAAAAGTGCTCTAAACGGTGTCCATCATGTTCTGTTATTACACAAAGTGCATTGGGTAACGAGCTGTTCTATCATTTCCCACACATTGCGCTTCTTTTAGGGGACTGAGTCAGAAAGTCAGAGACAAACGTGGAAAGCCAAGGGGGAAAAATGTGTTGAACGCTGCAGAGAAGAGCAGATTTCTGCTCTCAGATGTCATTAGAGGTGGGTAATCTTAGCAGTTATTGTCTCTGAGTAGAAACCGTGATGGAGCTTGATGAGACCATAAAATGAGGGCGTAATATCAGTACATGTAATATACAAATATAAATACCAGTTGACTGAACTAAACTTGTAGCTTAAAAAAAAAGTTCAATACAGAAACAATTGGACTTTATTCGCTCGCTCCTTGGATGAAGAGCGAAACGTCTTCTGTTACAAATAAAGTCCAATTGTTTCTGTATTGAACGTTTTTTTGATTTTATCATGTCCTGGATGACTGAGAATATTCACCAGCATAAATTTGTAGCTATTTACTGTTGTCAGTATGCAGTGCACTTGTCCTGAAGGCCTGTTTCAGACCAACGTGAATATGAATTTATTATTTTACCAGTCATGACAGTTGTTCCGATAAGTGCTGGGAAAACGGAGTAGAAAATGGCATTATCTTGACCAGGACCTCGTTTGCAGTAATGCGGGAGTTGCTCCAGTCAGTTGGGGGTGAAGAATGAGCTGAGCTGAAAGATGAAGCTTTTGATTTCCTTGTCCACCTGTGTTCCAGTCATATGGTCATGAGATATGGATCACAACTGGAAAAAAACGAGGAGCTTTGTCATCTAGGGGGAGCTCAGGGTAGATCCCCCCAAGAGGAGTTGAAATGATGCCTGGGTTAAGTGGAAGAAAACCAATACTGTAGAACAAAAATAGGGGTGAAAAACCATTCCCCTCCAGCTGCTCCATTCATCAGGTGCCACACTGACCCCTGACGACTTTCTCTAAATTAACATTTTTGAAAAACAATCCTTACTAAAGTTTTTGTTTGATCTCACCAACATTAAGAGCCTTTGAGGAAAGAAAGCCAGATGACCTGAAACAAGCATAAAGGACCTTTAAAAGACAAACTCTGGTAGGGATAGTTATGTGACCAATAAACAATGTTTTAGACAGTATTGTAGAAAAGATGCATTTTACTGTGAAACCATCTAAATTCTATACAGTTTAGTTTTATCTTGTTTGTAGTGGGGTGCACTCCACTCTGTGTATAGTTATTTATTTTAAGCTTTTAACTCCTTGTACCATAATTTTCTTTTTTTTAATCAAACATATGCATTTGTACAATTTTATCTATATAATTTTATTTTTATAAACTGATTTAGCCAGTTCCACATACAAAAAAACGTTGATCCGACCATCGGTTCATTTGATGAGTCTCAGCTGCTCTGGGTCATCTGGTGGGCTGCTATTAATAGCATCAGTCCAAAGTCTTTTATTTGTTTTTGATGATTTGTTCATTTAGCTTTGAGATCTAGTAGAGTGCTGTATGAATGGATAAATGAGGGCACAGATTGTAGTGTAAGCGCTTTGAGTACCTTGATTAGATAAAAAGGTGCTATATAAGTACAGTCCATTATCATTACCATTGTTCTGCCCCTGAAAAACAAGAAACTTGATTTTCCTGGACCCGTCTTTGTCTCCTGCACTGACCAAATGATGTGATGAAATCGTTGCAGCCTCTATCAGATATAGCTTACATGTTTACCTGCATTTGCATGATAACATGACTTGTGTCCCTCACAGTTTGTCTGTTTGTCCTCGGGAAACGCACAAAAAAGGGAGAACAGTGAATGTTGAAATATACGAGGTTCCACAAACGGAATGACTCGAAAAACTTGAAGGATCTGGTGTTTTTCCTGCCTCATTGGTTGTAAAGTTGTTGAACTAGTAAAACCATTGGATGATGTTTCTGGTTTGTGCCAGGGCTCAAATGAAAGCTGCTTTTTTGTTGTTTGTGTGGGGTTTAATCTGTTTTGAAAACCCCCCCCCCCCCCCCCCACACACACACACACACACACACATTTTGTGGTTTCAGTTGCAGTCATCACATTCTTACTAAAGTCAGCATCTTCATAAATGTGGTGGCAAAACCAGTGTCTAAATATTTGTCAATGTTTTTATTTTTAAGTTGTGATGATGATCTTTAAAGATGATTTCCATCAAATCTGCAGATCATTTTTCAAACTGACACAAGTCCAAACTGCTCACAGACACGCTGGCTCCTGATTTATGATAATTTCCAGAGAATCATCAGAAATCCTAAGAACATGGTTTCAACGTCTAAAAAATCTGATACTTTACAGTTTGTATTGTACTCACTTTCAATATATCAACCATAAATTTGTAGTCAATTACAGTTTTTCAAAGTTTGCTCTATTTGGACTAAAATGTTACATTAACAAACTTGGATAACCAACTAACATCTACAGTTCTTACAAGCACTGTAACCTCTAAGTTGGTTCAAAACTTTCTGAAATGTTGCCAAAATGGAAGAACACGCCTAATTTATCAGAAGAAAGCAGAAAGAACACATATTTGCTGAATTATCTTTAAATAACCAGAAATAAGCAAAAAAGTTAGGAAATTAGCTAAAAAAGCTGAAATTAGCCAAAACAAAACTGCTGAAAAGGCAGAAAGAAGCTTGAACTACCAGAATGAAATGGAACAAGCCAAAATGAGCTAAAATTTGTAAATAGCTGAAAAACCTCAATTTAGCACAAAACGGCTAAATAGTAGTTGAAATTACAGAAAAATCTGAAACTAGCAGAAAAAAGCTGAAAGGAGCATAACAAGCTGAAATTAGCAGAAAGAAGTTAACTAGGCTGAAAGTATCAAAAAAAAAAATCGCAACAAATTCATCTGAAAAAAATGTGCTAAAAAAGGTAGCTGAAATGGTAGAACAAGCTTAAATTAGCAGAAGCAAGTGAGCACACTTTTGTCCAGTTAGGCTGAAAGTAGCAGAAATGAGCACAAAACAAAGTGGAAATTATATGGAAAAAGCTGAAGTTTGCAAACAAAACCAAACAAAAACAGTTGCAACAAAAAGCTGAAAGAATCTTAAAATTACAAGAAGGAAGTGGAGAGAGCACGTTTGCTTAATTAGGTTGAAAAAAGTTTAAATAAGTGCAAAAAAAAAAAATGTGGAATCAGCAACTGAAAAAAAGCTAAAATGAGCATAAAAACAGCTGAATAGTAGCTGAAAAAGCAGAAATAACTGAAAATTGTGGAATGAGAAATATGCTGATAAATGTATGGAAGAAAAGTGGATCACAATAGTGTGAATGTTTCATAAACATTCATACAATAAAACTTAAAGATGGAAATCTTTGGTTTGTCTGTTCAGAGGCAATCAGACTGAAGATGGCCGCCACAGTCAACTGATCATATAAAACATAAACTAAGTCAGTCTGACAGAAATTGAGCTAAGATTTAGTATGTTTACAACAGACTGCATAAAATCTTTGTCTAAAATTTTGCCATTAACTACAGTATTTTTATCTTGATGACAGATCTCATGAACCGCTAGATGGATTTAAATGACATTTTCAGTAAATAATTACTAGATGTACGTTTACTGCTGATTTACATTTGGAGTCACCTCAGTTCAAAATGTCTGCCACTCTAGATAACACTAAGACCGATGATAATTAAGTTAGTTTTAAAGATATTGTGCAAAAAATAAATAAATAAATAAAAAATCTGCTCCGGTGGTAGTTTAAATTAATTCAAGTGCAACTCTGAGGTCTTTGCTTAAAACTTTAGCATTAACTGCTGAATTCAACTCTGTTTGTCTGTTAGGAAAATATCGCATGAACCACTGAATGGATTTATTTATTATTATTTTTTTTTTTTTAACTTTCAGAAATAAATCTTTGGAGAAACTTCTACAACTGATTTAACTTTTGAGTCAACTCAGTTCAAGATGGCTGCCACAGTTAATCAACATTTGCCAACACAAAAACAGCTAAAACTCCATCAGTGCTACAGATAATGAGCTAAAATTTGATATGATATTAGTTGAGAGTTATTCCTAACACATACTTTGACCGTAACTCTCTTGTGATATTGCGTAACTTTATTTAGATCAAAATGGCAACAACTTTGTCATTTCTCAGCACAAGATGATCATATTTTACATCTCTGACATGAAAGGTGCAGCAGTCGAGGATTTCTAAGTCTTTTTGTTTACCTTTATATCCTCTAGGCCTGAAAATCAGGAATGATTGGGTTCTTTTTATAAACCTTCTTCTGGTCCAAACTATTTTTAGCCTTTAAATATTCACCTGCTGTCTCTCTGTCACAGAAATTTAAGCAAAAAGCATCTCTCCACTGAAGCAGTGATTCAGTTGCATCAGTAGATTCGTCCTTTAAGGCTCTTGATCTTTGCCACATCATTATCTGACAGCTATATTTGGCTGTTTCTGTCTATTTTCAGCTCCCCGCCCCAAGCGCCCATGTTACTCACTCCGCTTTCTCTAGCTTTAAAAAAGAAAGGTTGAAATTTGACAGGCTGCTGCAGGTAAATATAGACAGAGGGATGAAAGCTGAGGAGCAGTTTTTAGACTGTTTGCTAGAGGAAACGGTCTTTAACGCAGCAGCAGGTTTGAAGTTGTCCGCTTGCATCTGTAATCTGATGAACTTCAGGTGAAGAAAAGTCCAGCTCTTGGGTCGGATGAAATATTTGCACACAAGTTCAAAAGTGACTGAGCTCGTCTGTTGTGCTTGACGTGCAGCAGCAACAGCTGAACTGTGCTCGGTGGTGACAAATAGGAGTCGAGACGTGTCGGCACAGGCGCTGAATGCTGCTGATCTGCATCGCTCACGGTTAACCTCACCAACGGCGTCTGCTTCGTGCTGCGACCTCTGCCTCAGCGCTGCAGTTCATCTTAACGGTCTCTCTGTTTTTGCTGTCCAGATAGCGGAAGCACGTTTCTTTAAAATGAATTTTTGTGTTCACCGTTTCTCCAGGGGTGTCATCTCGTGTTCCGGAGATCATGGCGGCCGGCACCCACTCCCCCGGCGGGCCCAACGGCATCATACGGAGTCAGTCCTTCGCAGGCTTCAGCACCCTGCAGGAGCGACGCTCACGGTATGTAGACCGCTAAACGATTATCGGTGAAGCAGTTTTAGTTAAAGGCTTGGGGGTCAAACGATTAATAGAACTAGAAAGTTCCTGGAGAAACTTTGACGGGGACTGCCACGTGGCGGCCATTTTTAAATTTTGATTTGACAGTACTGTGTGTTGGAGTTCGCTCTCAGTTACCACCAGGCCAATTTTCAGCTTAAAATGGCAAAATAACACGTTAAGTTATTAATTTATTTTAAGCTGTGGTGGCCATCTTGGATTTTTAATTTGGATTCAGTAAAGGTTCTCAGCTATAACCACACCAAATTTCAGTTGTGTGTGTAAAAATAGCTGAGTAAATACCTTTTGAATTGAGCTTTGGCGGCCATCTTGAATTACTGTATTTTTAATTCGTTATTTATTGGGCATTGCTCTCCGCTACTACCACACCAAATATCCATTTAATATCTCTACAAATGGCTGACTTACAGTATTTTTCCTTTTTTATCTCAAGTGGCTATCTTGGATATTTGATTTGCAACCAGAATCTATGAAAAATGGCTAATAAAAATGGTGTATTTGTTTCCAAATTACATGGCCATGGTAACTTGAAACGCCAGTTAAAGTAATGGCACACATCACAGTGCCAAGCTGGTTGTTTTGATATAACATTTGTGGGGTGCACATTGTGGTTCAGGCCACATTAAAGTTGAAGGAAGAGTAAGATATAAAGTTAAGAAACCATTGTCAGGTGGATAATAATAGGTGGCTGCCTCTTACAAGGCAGTCCCCAATAATGTTTTTTTTTTTTCTAAAGCAGCATTTAATCAATTAAGTGTTTATTAATTAACCTTCCAATTCTGCAAAATTATGAAAAGAATATCTGATAAAAACTTTTGTTCACTGCTACAGTGAAGTTTGTTGTAAAAAAATAATTCTGGTCAGACAGTTGTAGATGTCAGAGATGTCTACATTTAGCCCAATTTGGTAAAAATACATAAATTAAAAATAATTTCATATTCAACTGAGCCAGCCAGTGACTTCAAAATGTAAAACCCCTTATAATGTTTTCAGCAGTAGTTCAGACAGTTAGTTGTAATTCAGGCCAAACATTTGTTTTTTGTCTTTTTTTTTTTAAACCTGTATAATTTAATATTTATATTCATTCAGCCTTTATTTAAATGGATAAATCACATTGAGCCTCAGACTCATTTACAAGTGAGATCTGTTGGACAGACAATAAAAGTGGTGAACTTCAGGTGTAGAAAAGTTGTTAACTTGTTAAATTGTGTTTTTCTCTGCCAGTGCAACATAATTATATGAATAGCATAATATATGAACTACCCTTGTCTTTTTTTACCTTCATTAATTAATCAAACTCATTTGGGTTTCAATCACGATATCACATAAAAACTTTTAAACATCTGAGCTGTAAATTTGCCTTTTTCAATTAGTGTTAAAATCTGAGTTTTGGTGTTGTAGCAGGATTTACTGACTGAGTTGTGTGTTTTACATACTTTCAAATAGTTTTTGTTGTCGATTTGGGTTAAACATGGCGAATGCAGATGTTCAGAAACATTCGGGGCTAAATCGAGGCTACGGTGAGACACAACACTGAAATTGTTGCTTAGCGTTATCAGGTAAGCCTTTATTAATTAATGATGAATTGACCTTGAACAAATTGTAAACATCAGTTAGTGCTTTCTTGCTGAAGATGTTTTTTTTTTTTTTGGGTTTCATAAATTGGGTGTTGAGTCAGTCCTTTGAGTTTATGTTTGAATACATTAATAGTCTCCAAGCTGTTACGTTGGACAGAATAGCTTTCAAAAGAGCTGTTGGCAATACGGTGAAATCTAGACTTAAATCTATCTGTCAGTGACCTGAGCTTTATTTATCGTTGCCAGATGCTCCACTCAGTGCGCTTTAGTTTGATTTCAGCTGTTTGTGAGCTGGAGGTACAAGTCTGCTAGCACGTCTGCATCTCCACGGCTCATTAATGAAGAATTGTTCCCCACAAAGCATCAAACGTGTAAGGGGAGGCAGCTGCAACATTTGGAAAAGATACGATGTTGGTAAAAATGTAAAAGCGGTGATGCTGCTGCGCTGAAGGAACATGCAACTGTTGCGTGAAGAAGCAGCAGAAACAGAGCAGCAGATTCTGGTTCTGCTCATAGTTACTGTACGTTTTCATCCTCTGGATGAGGATTGACGTGAACATTGAAATAAAATCTGACGTCATTTCCATGTACTGACGACTTCTATTAAGTCATACGACGTGACTTTTAGGGATTAATTTCTCATAAACTGAAGCGTTTTTAAAATTGAACCGGTTATCATTTCTCAGCAGCAAATGAGCTTAAAGTATCATGCGGATTATTTGAAGTGGGGTTCTGTAGGAACGTTATTAACAGTTAATATGTTACCTGTTGTAGATGGCTCATTCGGTGACGTCATTCGTGACTTCCACTGTAAAATCAGTCATTTTTTAAAATATGAATAGCAGCTCATTCAGTCGCATCCAACCCAGTTTTGTTTTTTGTTGTTTTCTTAGTATGTGCTAATAGCAACAGCAGCAGCTATCCTCTGGTGCAGCCTGGGATATTTCCTGTAGGAATATTATATTTCTTCTGGGATAACTGTGTAACATTAAATTAATGGTGGTGTAAAGGATCATAAATTAAAATTTAAACGAACAACTAGGACATTATTGAGGCAGGAGTTGTTTTAAGATGACAACCATCCATTTTATTCTTGACCCCATCACAGACTAGCCATTAGCTCATCGATCCAGTCAGAAATAAACTCAAATGGCTATCTACAACAGGTAAGGTATTATTTACGCAACACCTCATTTCAAAAGATCTGCGCTATTTCTTTGAAGATTATTTTTTGTTATGGAACTATTCATTTTACTTGTTTTAACTCTGGACTTTGATTTTAGAACTATTAAGCTTAAATGCTTAGTGAAAACATAAATATCCCCAAATCAATCTGTTACAATGGACAAGTTTATTTAAAACTAAACTTTTTAAGTAGTGTAGACACTAGAAAATGTGATTCATATATCCATAATTTTGTTTAAAAGAAAATAAACCTGTCCAAACATTCTGCTGATTTCTTGCGAGCATTTCTTTGTTTGCAGTTTTTGCTGACACGCTCTCCCAGTTTCCCGGACTGAATAATGTATGAAGGACCGCTCCCTTCTGTATTACCGTGCAGAAATAAAATGTACGCCTTTCTTGGCAGTTGTGCGATGCGTTCAAGTGCAGTGTTGTTGCTCGATGACGGTCGTTGTGAGCAGATGCAGAGGGAGGCTTTTGTTGCCGTCGGTGTGGAGCGACGGGCTCTTTAGAGTTCGTTCACAACATCAGAGCCAACCAGATGTCTCACCTGCCTGATATTTGGCAGAAATAGACAGAAAATAAAGGTGAAAAGATTATTTATGCTCCCAAACTTCTAGATGTCAGCTGGTTACATAGAAATGAATCATACAAAACGTTGCGCAGAGTTGTGAAGTTTGTCTGTTAAAGGAATCGTATTAGTCATAAGAGCAGATTTCCACAGAAAAAATTTGATTTTTGACTAGTTTAAAACAAAAGGATTGCTTTTTTAAATTTATTTAATTGCTACAAGTTGCTTTAGAAATGCTTTAGATCAATAAATGTCTTGCGAGGTTTGAGTTTTATCTCTGTTCCTCCTGGTTTGACTCATTGATAAGGCTCAGAGCAGACGTATCTCTTCCCAATCTTTTCCTTTTGGGTGTCGGCGCCCGCTTGTCTCCTCGAGCCCTCGGACTTATTTGAAGATGCTGTTGTCCTCCTTTTTGTCTGCTCAGACAGTGAATAGCATGATTAGTCGGAATGACTCAAGCGTGGGGGCGACGGCCGGCGACAGACGGGTTACGTTCTGAGAATGAGCGGAGTGGAAAGCTGCAGAGATGATGCCACAGGAGTGTGTCACAGTTGTGGTTTAGTTAGTGTAAGTCCATTTGTTATACGCTTTATTGACTTTATGTGCGCTTTTATGATGCAGAGTTTGCATTTTGTGTGCAAGGATGCAAAAGTTAAATGATTGGTCTGTGTGTAAATGGTGCAATGAGTGTGTATGTGTGTGTGTTAGTCAAGAAACCCTAGTGCACATGACCCCAAGGCGTCACAGTGCTTTTATTCAGTGTTGCCCTACATTTGTAACAGCTAAGCTTGAATTTATTCTGCTGCTTGCTTTGCAGCAAATTATGGCACGTTCCTACATGTCAAGTTGTTTCTGTGTCCCCGACGTGACTCCAATCATTTTATTAAAACCACAAAAATGCCATTTGTCAGCTAAGTCTGTAATCTCAAACTATATTACTTGATTTACTAGGGCTTTTTAATAAATGTTGGTGATGACTCTCAGCTACTACCATACTAGATTTGAGCTCAAAGTCTGTAAAAGTAACAGAATGATAGCCATTTTTGTGTTCTCTAAGGTTTCTTTTGTTGCTGAGATGTTTCATCCTTCATCCGAAGGACTTCTTCAGTCTGAGGAGCCCGCCAAACCCAACTGAATCCCACAAACAGCTCGCTTTCATAGTGGGGAAAAAACAGTTTGCTGGTGCTAAGATGGCCTCTGGGGCCCACCCTCTCCCCCGTCCACTCCTCTAAAGGCAGCATGGACACATTCACTGTTTATTTCCACTCTGGGAGTGAGTTGTTCGTGGGATTCAGTTTGATTTGGTGGGCTTCTCAGTTTGAAGAAGTCCTTCGGATGAAGGATGGAACGTCTCAGCAACAAAAGAAACTGTCCAGATGACCCGACTGAACATTGTTGGATTTATACCTGGATTAATGAACATGAACTTTGGTGTTTTGAACCACTTTGGCATGACTGCCTTTAGAGGAGTGGATGGGAGAGAGGGAGAGATGGTGGAAGCTGAGAAAAGAAGAATCCATCCATCCATTGTCTTTTACCCGCTTCTTCCATTTTGGGTCACGGGGGTCGTCGGTGCCCATGTCCAGCAATCACTGTGCGAGGGGCGGGGTACACC
>JARVLU010000583.1:16007057-16021314 GCA_031762415.1 Simpsonichthys santanae | reverse complement strand
CTGCAGGCGCAGCTGGTTCTGCAGGTGCAGCAGGTTCTGCAGGTGCAGCAGGTGTAGTGGGTTCTGCAGGTGCAGCAGGTTCTGCAGGTGCAGCAGGTGCAGCAGGTGTAGTGGGTTCTGCAGGTGCAGCAGGTGCTGACGGTACTGAAGTTGCAGGAAGGATGTGTTCACTCAGAGCCGGTCTTCCTCGTCTCTGAACATCTTCTAAACGTTCTGCAGGATCCGTGGTCTCAGGGAAACCAGACCTGAGCCCCCGTTGGTTAAAGGCGGCAGCATGTAGTTTTCAGGGGGACGTATTTTCTTTGTCAAACTGTTGGGAAAGTTTTCTTTGGTGCAGATGCGTTTTTATATTTTCAGATATTTGATTTTAACAGACAGAAGTCTTAATAAATGTAAAAAAGAAAATGTTTCCTTTACGGCCCACTGGAAACTGATTTTAAATGTCTGACTAAGGCTGAACTGTTCAGATGATATAATCGTTCTGACGCATAAGGAGGGATTCTTTTTTAAATCAAATGGCTCAGACCCAGTTGGGTCCTCGTGTTTTATTGATCCGAGCCCTCCTAGAACCTGCGGTGAAACAGAACCAGCAGCGAGGAGCCTCATTGATCACGGAGCTACGAGCCAGCAGCGCCTCAATTAACATATTCATTTCAGCTGGCATTTAGCTGCGAGAGACAGATGGAGGGAGAATGGCGGTGAGTGAAAGTGACGGAGGGGCAGAGGTGGAGGAAGGAGCGCTGAGTGAGGAAGACAAGCCCGTTTTTAATAAGTTTCATTTGTCGCGGCTGCAGAATTAAACGTTAGGAGCGACATGTTCAAACTGTGAAATCGTCTGTCATCCGTCTCCCTCTGCTCGCCTGTGACTGTTGGTAACAGAAACCTTCTGCAGGACTCTGCTCCTGTCGTCATCATTATGAGAGCGTGAGCGACGGAGTTCTCCTGAGGAAACTGCTGCAGCAGCACCGTCACCACGGCAGAGCTCTGCAGACTTCTGTTCATCCAACGTGCACAGCGGTGCCACGCTGCAGAAACGTTGCTTTACATTTAATCAAGAACACGTGGCTGAAAGGAGCTCCATTAGGAGCTCTAAAGTTTGTCAAGTTGTGACTAAATCTTTCTGACGAGGCGGATGAACAACTTCTCACCGTAAATACAAACATTTTCATTCTGACTGCAGGACCAACTCGTTCTCGCTCCCAAGTTGTCCAAACAGTTGTTACAGAAACCAGATGTTTCATGTTGCTGCTGATCTGTTTCATGTTGCTGCTGATCTGTTTCATGTTGCTGCTGATCTGTTTCATGTTGCTGTGTTCATTCATGCTCATCTGCTCACACTCATGTTCGTGCTGCTGTTTGAAGTAATGTTTTTATGCTTTTAGTGCTTAGTGTATTTTTAGTTGATGTTTTTCTTAGTTCATATTTTACATCTTATTACTGTTGAGTTAATCAGCTGATTAGAGTTTGACACCAGGTGTCTTCAATATTGAACCTTTTCACATTATTCTAATTGTCTAAGATAGTGAATTTGTGGTTTTCATTAGTTGTTGTTATAATCATCAACATTAAAAGAAATAAACATTTGAAATATATCAGTCTGTGTGTAATGAATGAATATACAAGTTTCACTTTTTGAATGGAATTACTGAAATAAATCAACATTTCCATGATATTCTAATTTTATGACCAGCATCTGTAGATCCCTCTATAAGTTGTAAATCCTTCGTTTTTCTATCTAATAAACATAAAATTTGTGTTTTGGACTGAGGTTTGAGGACGTTCATGCAGCTGTAGTGAGAAGTAGATCAATAAACATTAGTTTACATGACAAATAGTTTGTTCTCTCTTCTAGAGACTCTAAAGAAAGTGATACAAATCTGAGCTACGTGCTCTCACATTTTGTCGTCTCGTGACATGGCCTTCACATTGTAGGCAGCAGGATTTTTTTTTTTCCATCAGAGGCAGCAGGAGGTATAAAAATAAAATAAAGGCAGACTGAACGCGTGAACACAAACCTGGGAACAGTGACGATCGTTAAGACATGGTTAGCACAAAGGGCCGAACAATTCCAGACACGTGGTTTGAGATTATACAAATATGACTACGACTTTTTGTGTTTATTCACTTTTGACTGTGAAGGATTATTGCTAAATCCAAACAGGAAGGGGCCTTTAAACACCTAACGTGACTAAATTGACCACTCATCAGAGGACTGACAGCATGGAATGTGATTTTGAACCAAAAAATAAATAAACCCTAAACCAACAAAGAAGCCCTTATTTATTCCTCAGAGACATCAGAGGAGCAACATGGTCCCACATTTATCTTGTAGTTCCCACACTGTGTTTGACTGACAGCTTAAGAGACACC
The DNA here is from genome assembly GCA_031762415.1 of Simpsonichthys santanae. Classification (NCBI taxonomy): domain Eukaryota; kingdom Metazoa; phylum Chordata; class Actinopteri; order Cyprinodontiformes; family Rivulidae; genus Simpsonichthys; species Simpsonichthys santanae. The sequence goes on along the minus strand of JARVLU010000583.1, from coordinate 16,018,944 downwards.
TAGTTCTCCGCACGAGCAGCCAAACCTCTTCCGGGTTTGACTCATCTGTATGAAAATAATGCCAGCTTATTGCAGCAGGTTGTGCAAAGTACCCTACAGCACGAGAACGTCATTTTAAACACAAACAAGTGTTCACAGGTGATTTCTATCATCACCTACAGCAAACAAAATATATATGTTTGTATTAATTTATGGCACGCATGAATAAAAGCCTTTTTCTCTCACTTTAGTTTAATAATTTAAACATAAAACCAAATCAACTTTGACCAAATGGTCGACAGATATTCAGATTAGTTTGATTTTAGCACTGAATGTGACATTCATGCCGTTTTGTTATAATTTTAAGATGTATTGCACCGTTTATTTATTTATTTTTTTTTAATCAAAGAAAATCTATGTAGCAATCCTTAATAGATAATCTCTCGGCCCCCTCCTCATAAAAAAGTAAAAATCAAAGCTCAGTTCGTTGAAAAGTTTAACAGAAAAACCTGACATCATCCTTCAACATGGGAATTGTTCTGTACTTCACTTTTAAACTTCTTGGAAAAAACATTCCTGAGTTTCCCTGTCATGAAACCGGCTCTCCTCCTCACAGCACAAAAATAAAATAAAATCACATAAAAATATCTGTGGACAAGTCTGCTGATGTGTTTCCATTAAAATTAAACAAGACACCTAAAAAAAGTTAGGTGAAGCAAAATTATTAATTATTATTGTTATTAATGCCCTTATTTTGCTCGCTCCAAATGAGCTCGGTGTACAGTCACCTGAAAATACAATAAAAAGGAACAGAACGTATGAAATAAAGGTGCATAGGTTGGCGACGGGAAACGAGTTCCTCGGTTCTCTAGAAAGCTCCAAATTGCACATTCAGAATAGACAGCAGGCAGTTAAAGCCTAGCTAAGTTTTACACCTACCACAATATGTTTCTAAACATCAGAACTTCATTGACATCTCCTGTAACCTTAAAAAGTACTTATAAAAGATGACGTACCACAAAACTGGTTTCACTGCACCTTTTCAACAGCAGGTGAGTGGTCCACGGGTCTAAAACTACAGAACATTTTAGAGTTGTCCCACGTGGAAGAAAAACTGTTCTGCTGAGTTCTCTGGACTCACTGAAGCTCTGCGGCCTGAGCGGCCGAGCTTGTGGAAGCTTCCGGCGCCTGCAGCAGGCTGACGTCACACCACGTTGATGCAGGCGGCGCTGCCAGAGCCCGCCCTCTTGTTGCAGTAAGAGAAGCCGCCGTGATTGGCCGAGGAGCCGTTCATGTGCGACGACTTCAGCTCCATCTGGCAGGCGGCGATGGCTGCATTCAGCTCGACCTGAGCCCGGTGGACCACGTAGAACATCAGGCCGATGCTGATGATGATCTGTAGAGGAAGATGGCATAAAAGTAATGTTTACTTGCTTTTAACAACAATTAACATAACTTTTAACCATTAGAATGGTTTTGTTCTTATCTGAACAGGAGTTTTTGTGTTAATGTTGGTGTGTAACGTCTGTTTATCTGCTTCAGTGCATGTTTACTGAGGGGCCCCACAAGGCTCCATTCTTGGACCCCTTCTGTTTCCATTATATCTGCTCCCCTTGGGGTCTATCCTGAGGAAACATGGTCTTTCATTTCATTGCTATGCTGATGATTGTCAGATTTATTTGCCCTTAAAACCAAATAGTTCATGCACAGTTCACCCTCTGTTAAAATGTCTGGATGACATTAAGGCACGGATGGGTTCAAACTTTTTAAATTTCAACAATCAGAAAACTGAAGTCATTGTGTTTATCCCTTGCTTTACTGCTGTTAACCTTGATGTCCTTGAGCCATATCTTAAGCAGTCTGTTACAAATCTCAGGATGTTTTAGATTCTGACTTTGTTTAATAAACAGATTAACTCTGTTCTACAAAAAAAAGCTTTTTCCAGTCAAGGCAGAAAGCTAAGCTAGAGCCCGTGTTGACCAGATCTGACCTTGAAAAAAATAGCCCATGCATTTGTTACAACCCAGCTAGACTACTGTAATGTGCTTTATGTTGGGGACAGTCAGATATCCCTTGCACGCCTCCAGCTCTTCCAAAATGCTGCAGCTCTGCTATTAAATTAACTATTAAAATGATTAAAACACTGTGAAAAAAAACTGTGAAAAATCACTGTAATGCCACTTGGATGTTGATATGTGCTGCTGACTATCCATGATGCTGATCTCATACTGCTGATTATTTCATGTTGCTGTGTTCATTGGCCCTCATCTGCTCACACAGATTCATGTTCATGCTGCTGTTGTTTTGGCACATTGTTTTTGTACCATTAGTGCTTAGTGTATTCTTAGTCTCGTACAAAGTATATTCTTAGTTTAGTGAATGTAGTATATTCTGAGTTCATGACTCAGATCTTACTAATGTCTTTCTTTACAATTTGTGTTTTTGTTGGATGTAACTGGGACCCTGTGTACATAGTTTCATCCCACCTCATGTATTATGTGTGGTGTATGACAAATAAATCTCTCTGACTCCGACTCTAATTGGCAGGAACTCGTAGGTTTGAGTATATTTCACCAGTTTTGTCCTCCCTTCACTGGTTCCCTGTGAATTTAAACTTTGGAACAATCTGCTCCTCAACGTTAGACAGGCCACTTCATTTCTGCTTTTAAATCTCTCCTAAAAACACACTGTTGACATTTAACACAGTGTGATTTGATTTACTATTTCCTTGTTCCTTATTGTTTTTGTGTTTTTATTTTTGATGCTTTTAATTACATCTTGTTATTTTTTTCTTTAATTACTGCCTTGATCTTATTGTTAAGCATTTTGGTAATGGCTGCTGTTTTAAATGTGCTTTGTAAATAAACTTGACTTGAATTAAGTTGTTTTTATTGAACTTCTTTTTATCCAGATGTGCTACTTTAAAAAAAAAAGGGAACTACAGTAAGTGTATTTTTTTTTTACCTAAATCTGGAATTTCTGTATTAACACAAAACAGCTGCTGATCCAGAGAACTATTTCTGGATCAAACACATTTACTAATCCTTGATTTGTCAGTAAAAACCTCTCAGTCTCGAGTAACAGTACACACTTAACAAAGGTGAAACTATGGGAAAAGTCACCACAATCTTTGGGCGGCAGACTCGCGTCCTGTTTTTAAATCCAGTCTTAAAACAGATTTTTGTCTTTGGCTTATAACTCAGATTGAGATGTTTGTTTTAATTATTTAGTCTTTTTCTTATTTGAAATGTTTTATTCATTCTGTTGTTTTCTTTTTAATTGTATGTGTTTTGAACAGGAACAAGCTGATTAAGAAAATAGATTGATCAGCTAACAGCTGGTCTGAGTGAGGCCAAGACCAAGCTGCCATATCAAAACAACTTCAAGCACAATTTTTTTTTATAATAGTTCACGCAAATATCATTTGACACCACTTCGGTCAATTTGCACGACTTGTTTTTTTTCTGCAAAACTGGTTATAAATTTTTGCAGCAAGTGCACCTGGCCGCACTGAAAGTGTTACAGATTGCTGCTGTAAATTTATGAACTACACAATCCCAAGTGATTACCGGTAATAATATACAGCAAAAGTCATCATTGCATGGCTTATAAAACAAGGTTCACATGAGGAGATTAGCCGTTTCAAGGCGGCAGCAATCCCTTTGATCCTGGTCACACTCAGACTAGCTGTTAGGTTGTTAAAAGTAAACAATTTCTCTAAACAGACATCATTCAAAGAGCCATCTACAGCAGGTAAGATATTATTTTTTCATTTTATTGTGTAGTTTCACTTGAACATGTTTCTTTTTGCAACATTGTCAGTAAAACTATTGTCTGTTTACAGTTTAATACAAGTGATTTTTTTTATGTCTGTGTTCTATAGCTATGACAGATGCTAAATGTTCGCAGGTGGTTTCTTCTGCTATCGTTTACTGACACATGAGGAGGTGTAAGAAGCCGTTTATCATGAAGCACTAAAACTTTAATCATCAAAGGAACACATGTTTTTTTAAGCTGGATTGACAATGATAATACAGATTAGGTTACAAAGCCAAAAACCGGCACGTGTAGGGTTCAAATCACCTGTAAGAGAATTTATTTGATTAAATAATACAATCACCTATAAATCAACTAAAACTATCTACTTTGTTTCCAAATTTCATATGTATACTGTAGCTAAAAGTAATCATCATGCAGAGTAGAATAGATAATTTGCATTACAATATGAATGATGATTTTGATCTTTGCATTAGGAGATGGTATGACAAACTTGTTGGACTTGAAAACTACAGGAAAGGTTGAAGTGAATCAGTCATTCATAAGAAAAATGTGCCACATCATTTTCAAGGTGTGGTTCAGATTTGTTTGCTGCTTCACCTACAGCAACATGCACTCCAGTTTCATGCACTGCAAATATTTTTCCAAGAATAGAGGGAGTGTGTGTGTGCTTGGTCTTGTTTGCTCAGAGTGCTCAGAACAATTACTGCTGCTGCTGCGATCTCTCAAACTCACAAAAAAGCACAAGACTGTTGGAGTAAAGTGGTCAGAGTGCCTCATAGAGGCTGCTAATGAAACGTTGGTGACAATGGTGTCAGGCTGCGGCGGTACCGATGCGTTTTCGACTTCAAACTCCAGAAATATTTCATCAAACTCAACAAAACATTCGTGGAGTCTTGTTGTGCATTTAGCATTTTGGAAACTTAAATGTAACAATGATAAATGTTCTTTTTAAAATATTCCAACTCAAGTTTAAACACAATTTTCTCCATCCACCATGTAGTCTAGTAACAGGACACCTTCCCAGTCCCAAACAAAAAAAGGTCTTACTCTCTAACTTCAACAAAACTAAGCAGGAACGTCTGCTGTACAACAAAATGTTTATAAAATGTTATTAATGTAAAGTATTTGAGCTTTAAACTGAACAAAGTTTAAAAGGCAGCACAGTGGATTAGTGGTTAGCACTGCTGCCTCACAGAAACAAGGCCCTGGCTTCAATCTGCAGTTTGGACCTGGGGTCTTTCTGTGTGGAGTTTGCACGCTCTCCTCGTGTTCGCGTGGGTTTTCTCCAGATACTCCGGTTTCCTCCGTACGGCTCAAATGTTAAGCAGCCTTCAGGCCCCGCCCCCTTGAAGAAGAGATCTGTCTCTGTGGAATTTTCTTGGTCAAATAGAGGTTAATAATAAAATAAATAAAATTTAACAAAGGACATTTAGGTCATTTTGAAAAGTGTTGTCTCCGTGCGAGTGTGCATGAGTAAATAAACGAATGAACATAAGCAGGAGTCACTTGTGAACTTATGAAAAATATAAACTCTATAAAGACATACACAATGACTGGAGCACACACGTTATATTAGATTAGTAATGTCCTGCTACAGGATAGCTAACATCCACTCTGGCTCACCTGCAGGCTGAATACAAAGTAGCCGCTGATGCTCTGCTCAGCAATGACATCCTCCATGGTGCGGAGCGTGGTGCCCAGGTAAGAGTTGAGAAGCTGTGTGGGCAACAGGCCCACAGAGGAGGCCACCAGGTAGTTTGGCAAGGACACATCTGTGATCTTGAAACAGAAGCAGAAACAGCTTTTAAAATAGTGATCTTAGCACAATGGAAAGTTGACTTGAACATGCAGCTAACAGTGAGAAAAATATGCATACATCGTCAATTCTTTGGATTTATTTTTGAATGTTAGTACTTCAAATTAGTCAGCTTTATGATATATGAAGCCCGGTTGCATCCTGTCTTTATTCACAATGACCTAAAGTTAGATTTGAACACAAATTTGATCTAAAAACATACAAATGTAGAGGGGAGTTGACACGTCATACTATAAAAGGCAAATAACTAAAACATTAAAATACAAATAATAAAATAAAAAACCAGGGTCTTTTTTGAAGAGTAGTGAGACCAGCTATGCTGTAGTGTTTGGAGACAGTGGTACTGACAAAATAACAGGAGATAGACCTGGAGTGAGAGTGAGGATGTTGAGGTTCTCCAAGGGTGGAACAGATTAAAAAGAGTTTTTGTTCTATTTTTGAACGAGCGTATATCTATGGAGAATGATGCAGGATGTACATTGATTCTGAGTGACTTTGCAAGAATCGGGAAGTGACTCTGCTGCCAGTGAGCTAAATAAGACTTAAGAAAACTGCACACTTACAATCTAATACATTCCTCAACGTGGTGAGTAGCTGTAATTGCAAAGCTACATCTGCAAATTTGTGTAGATTAATTTTAAACATTGTAAGTGATGAGAAAATGTGTTTTCTACATAGGTTTCAGGTGGATTAGCATTGAGCTAGCAGAAAATGCCAGCGGTTTGCTATTGGATACATTTTGAACATAGCAGTGCAATGCTAGTGCTTGTTTAGCGCACAATTTTGTTTAATATTAATGTATTACAACGCTAATGTGTTCTAGAGGTAAATTGTGTGGTTTTCAAAGTATGTGGTTTGAATCTAGCACAAATTTGGTTGTTATTTGTTCAGTTCATTTACTAAGGTCTAAAATTCAGTTCATTTCAGTTTATTTAGATAGAAAGTCACAACAGAAGTTGTCTCAGGGCACTGAACAAAAACATTCATATTCATAAAAAGTCAATTAGTAAAGTTCTCTGTCTAAGGAAGTCAGCAGATTGTGCTGAATTTTCATTTTGACGCAGTCTCCCATCCTGAGCAAGCACAAAGGCAACAGTGGAAAGGAAAAAACACCTTTTAACAGGAAGAACCCTCCAGCAGAACCAGGCTCAGGAAAGTTTGTAAAATGTTTGTTTTGAGTGTTTTGAATGCTAAATATTGTCATTTTAATTGTGTTAGTTTAACTGACTTCGCCGTATAATTCACCAGGCAATAAACAACCACAACAACAATTGACTAACTTATGTTATTTGTAACATAGCCTACTGTGTTAAATACTGACAATTAATTATGTGGTTATTTCGCTGTGTGGGCCCAAAGGCCTTATATTCCTGAATACACTACTTTTGCCTTTGACTAGATAAGATTAACAATGAGGTCATCAGAACTGCATTTATTATAAGTCTGTTTGTATTTATTGTACTGTTGTGTAGCTGCACTGTTGTATTTTTTGCACGTTATGTTCTGTGTTGCACCATGATCCTGAAGGAATGCTGTTTCGTTTCAATATGTACTTGTACATAGTTGAAATGACAATAAAACCTCTCTGACTCTGAGAAGTGTAGCACAGGTTGAACAGCCAGACTGAGATGTTTGAACATGTCCAGTGGAGGGACAGTGGGTATACTGGTAGAAGGATGTTAGAAATGCAGATGCCAGGAAAAAAAGACAAAGAGGAGATATATATGGATGCAGTTAGAGAGGACATGGAGGTAGTTGGAGTGGGGACAGAGGACACAATAAGATAGAGTGAGATGGAGGACTCACTGTGGGAAAAGCCAAAAGACATTTCATGTCATTTTTTACTTGCATGCCAAACTCCAAGTTATTCACTTTCTGTGCAACAGAGATTTAAAAGAATAACATTTCGTTTTTTAAAGTTAAAGACTACTTAAATAAGTAATTAAAGAACTGATAAATATTGGAAGACTCAAGGAATTTGATAAAACAGAAAACTGGCTATGGATATTACACACAAATAAGCTTTTAAAATACATTTTCACTAGAATTTATTTTAGATATTTGGAAAATGACAGTGACATTAACTAAATATATTATTTTACGTAGAAATAACCAGTTCTATTAAAATGAACTAATCAATTATTTCTGACAAAATTATAGGATATACTCCTTAGTTGAGTTTTTTTCAATAGAATAAACAATATACCATTACAAAAAATAGTTTTAGTCTCGAGTTTTAGCATTATACCATAAAGCTCCAGTTTGTGTGCTTTTGTTAAAATTGTAAAAATGAGATCATCTGTCCTCGAACACCTCATTACCCCACAATGTTCATCTATCTTCAGCTGCAGTTTAGTGGTCTTGAGTTCATGCTGGAAAACAGATTCCAAGAACCATCTGGTGAAAGTGCTGTGCACCGAAACACGTCGGGACACATTCGGCTCTTCATATCTCCACGCAGCCATCTAAATATAAACAAATGTCTGTGTTTTCTGTCACCCTTGACCCCTTGATTAAGCGATGACATAAGCTGCAGTGCAACCGTGCTGCCTGTGTGTGCGTGGACGTGACCTTGGCACCGTGTGCTCACTGCAGACTGTGACTGATAGCCGTGTGTCGGGGGCTTTAGCATGATGTAGCCTGTGCCAAAACGTTATTGTGGCTCTCGAGCTCCAGCCCAGATGTGTCCCTGTGATGGTAAACCCTGGATCATCTCTTGTTATAACACTACACAGTGACAAGACGGTCATTGTGGACAGCTATTATAAAAACATCCCGCTAATCTTGCTGTCAGGTTGCTTCTCTATCAGTATTTCTGAAATTTTCAAAACCTTTCTGAAAGATCGGCACTGATATGTGCATCGCCTGTGAGAACAAATGCTTTTAGCTGATCTCAGAGATGGTGAGAAATAGAGAGAAACTCGTTTTTGTTCCTCAGCCATCATCACGGTCTTGTGAAGCCTCTTCCTGTACAGCCATTTCATACAAGATGATTTAGCCTTTGGTATTTTTTAACCATGCAGAGAATTCCCAGTGAACCTCCTACTTGCGTCTGCAAGCTTCTATATCAAGACAATCTGGAAATGCATGTGGACGAAAAACAACAACACAACCCTGCATCTTTCGTTTGACCTCATTCTCTGAGAAGCAGCAGCACAGGTCTGGTTTTCTGCTCATGAACAGCAAGCGGGCTTTGACTGTGCAGTAAATTTTCGGATATGTATCCATCAGAAAGAAAAAAAAAATCCCAGTCTGATTCAAACGTCCTGTTTGCTTACAGTCAGTCCAATAAATCAAACAACTTTGTCCTAATTCCTGTATTAGCTCATTATGACAATGAGGGATGGAGGCAGGTGAGGAGCAGCAAGCTAACCAAATCTAATAAAGTGCACATGGACAGATGAACGTGTTCACTTCGCCCTCGCAAACATTTTTTCATGAGCTGTCCCAACATTTTGCTAACTGCTGCAGTCTCTGGGTCGTTTTAGGTTACCCACCACAACGTAGCGCCATCCACTTCAGCAGAAACAAGCGGGGGGCACGGTGAAATGTGGCCTCACCCACAAAATGTGCTTACCAAGGGCAGAGCAGACAAGATGTATTTCCACCGTGAGCCAGCAGGAGCATGAAAACATCCACTCATGCCTGGTTTCTTTTTGTACCGCTGAGAATACGACACAGTATCGGCTCGAAACGAGTCTCCAGGTGGAACAGCAAGTCTGAGGAAGACTGACACTTTGGACTGGCAAGTTAAAAATAATGGAAAGATTCATCTTATTAACCTTCTTCTAGCCAGGCTGGCTTAACACTGGGGTGATGGCTCTAAAGTGACATTTACACACTTTACTCCCTCATGACTATCAGCTCACAGTTTATCTTCTTGTCATAAATCCAGATTGGAACAGGGATATAGGAATGACAGTTTTGATTGGAACTGCATAAAAATTTATCATCACCTCAATATCAAATCCTCGACCGCCAAATGTGATACGTTCACACACATTTATCATGGTTGAACACAGAGCACTGTGATGACACACGAGAAGACAAGGAAAATGCAGTTTTAATGCAACTGGCATTGCCAGTGAAATATTCATTACTGGAAACTACATGCGTTCCTCATATCTCAGAGCTCTTGATTTATTTCTTGTAGAAACAGGCAAAAATACAATTACCACATTTTCCGACATACAAGTCGCACCAGTCCCCCCCCCAAAAAGCCATTGTGAAGATAAAAAAAAATTAAGTCGCATTTATTATGTCACTGATGAAACGTTGGGTTCATTATGTGTTTATTTAATGAACAAAAACAGCTTCATTTTGCCTGGTCAGCGTGGCGCCATCCATCCATCGTGAACGGAGCCGCAAGCACTCCCGCGTTCCTCCGCCTGCACCAGCTGAGTGAATCGAGCACGCACGGGAGGACTAGCTGTTGCAGTTCTTAGATATTTAAAACATTAGTCAAATATTGCGTTTTGAATAGGAGAAAAAAAAAACGTATATAAGTCGCTTCGGCGTATAAGTCGCAGGAAAGACAAATCTATGCAAAAAATATATACTCTGACTTATCCGCCAGAAAATACGGTAGTTGTTTTGAATAGTATGAGACACATTGAGACAGTTTACATGAGTTATTTTACCTTTTTTGGAGCTGCTACTGAACACAAATTTAAAGCACAAATCAAATAAAAATCACTTTTTTGTTTGTTTGTTTTTACGCATCCTACAAATATGTTCTTTTTTTGCTACTTTTCCTTTTTGTCTGTCCTTTTGGTTGCTATATTTGTTTTGATTTGTTGAAAAAAAAAAAAAAGAAATTAAAATTTTGTATGCCTCTTTTGTGACTGTTTATTGTTGTTGTTTCTGTTTGTTAAAAAAACAGGTCTCTCTTGTAAATGAGTCCGCGAGGCTCAATGGGATTAACCTGTTTAAATAAAGTTTGAATGAATCCACCAGCTTCATGCTTGAATATTACTTGTACTGTACTAAATAAATTTCAAGTTTTCGTTGTATGATTTTTCCAATGATAAATTGCTACATCATCAATATACACTAATATAATCAATATGGCTTATAGCTTTAAATAAAATGCAGAAGGTAAATTAAATAATCTCCCAGTGAACACTGTGTTGTATTAACTCTGAGTTTGCTTATCAGAACACCTTATCTGTGAATAAAAAGCTATAAATGTTGCTAAATCAGCTTTGAAAAGTCCTCACTGTAAAACAAAGAAGGAAAAAACAGACGCAAAGTATCAAAAAGCAAAATGTGACCATATTTTGTAGCAGTTGCAGTTCAGATGTGTTAAATTTGTAAAACATAGGCTCTAAACTTGCATTTCATTGACCTTTAGGTTTTGCACAATCTAAAGTGAAGGAGACAAATATCCCAGAGACAGAAAGTGAGAACCACCTCACTATCAGGTCCTGACTGACCGTGACAGGACAAGGACACTTCAACCTTGGACAAACAGATAAAAGTATGTCACAATTACTCCACCCAATAAAATCAGATGCCTGATAGGACAGTCAGGCACAAGACATCTTTTCTTGATGAAAGTCTGTTATCGGTGCTGATCCTACAACAAAAATAAAACAATGTAAGCCGTTAGCATCACTGCTCAGCTTTCATAAACCAAGCATCAGAAGGTGAAGCGCCTCTGAAGAAAAATGTACCAATAAATGCATGCTGCTCAAACATTTACAGCTTAGTTAGCCTTAAACATGCAAATGAGCTGATTACTAAAACGATTTCAGCTCACTCATCCAAAAGTTGTAAATAGGCCTGTCGAAATAAACAATAAATCAATGAATTGCATGATAAATGAAAATTATCAACCTCATTTTCATTTATCGGCTTTATCGTTTCTTCGTGTCTCTCTCTATCTATTGAAGACACTGGATGACAAAAGGGCTCAACTCCAGTGTTCTTCAATGAGCCCTCCTTTTCTCTTTAAAATCTGTTTTAACTGTATAAAATCATGTATTTGCATCATTAAAAGAAGCTAAACTGAGAAGCTAATCTACGAGCTAAGCTAATACAGTACTGCAGGTCGACCTCAGGAGAAAAACCTCCATCTTGTTGAAGCTCAAAAAAAATCACAGTTGAAACCCGTGCCTTCATCTAAAAAGTTGTTTTTCTCTGCAAAAAGAAGCTGAGAACATGTTTACTGATTTTTAATTAAAAATCTTTGTGTGAAAAACACCATGCTAAAGAGCTCAAACTACACAGAGCATCTGCCATTTTGAGAACCAAAGAGAGACAGCCCATGTCACGTCAAGGGGCCTCCCTCCCATTTTTCTTAAAGAGACA